>CM020503.1:292500-732500 GCA_009823395.1 Thamnaconus septentrionalis
ACTGTAGTTGACGCTGTGGTTGTGTTCAGTCTCTTCGTAGAGAAGCTGCCGACTCACAGGGACTACCAGAAGTGCAGCATTCCAGAGAGACAAGTCATCATGAAGGTGACACACAAAAACACAAACGCACACCTCGCCTCACCGGCTCTACTTTTCTTTTGTCATGCTGACGATGCGGCAATGGCGGCGTTGCGTTTCCATAGAAACTCCAGGAAGTGGCGTTTCCGCGCAAAGACGAGCTGCGGCGGCGCCTCCAGGAGAAATATTCCCGCGAGCACGGAGAGTACGTCAGAGCGCAGGTGAGCGAGGCGCATTCAGTTATGCTCAGGCGACTTTATACTAGATGTTAAGATCATTTTGACCGGCAAATCTTTGCACAGTCGTTCACACAAATTCCTGTCCGATATGGTCGCGAGGTGTTCACCAAGTAGGTCCCTCAGATCCTCTGAGGCCTTAGTGCTAAGAGGCATGGTGAGGTCGCTTTTCACAGTGATACCCCTCCCCATTCCCCTGCCTCTGGAACACCTTGCCAGAGGAACTGAGAAGCTCTGTGGACATAGAATAGAATAGAATAGAATAGAATGGATGTTTTTAAGCACAGTCTAAAAACGTGTCTTTCTCACTGCTTTTTAACTCCGTGCTGTTCCTGTTACTCTATATTTGACTTTTCTGATTTTGTCTTTTTGTGTTGCTTTTAATGACGGTGATAATGTTGTTTGCATTCACTGATGATGTTAATGACCATGATAACTGCTTGCTTATTGTTTCTATTCTTGCTCTTTTGCTGTATGAGTAAACTTACATTACCTTCCGTTACTTTCCGTGCTGGTCATGTGACCTCCTGTCCGCCCAGAGCCGGCCGGCGGTGGCGGAAAAGGGCGGGCGGCAGCTGCAGCAGCTCTCCCTGCTGGACGGAGACGGCCAGCGCCTGCTGCTGCTGGAGAAGGAGAGGCAGCGGGTGGCGGCGCTGCGACGCCTCCAGATCGAGACGGAGCAGTTCCGCTACTTTGAGGACCAGCTGAGGCGCCAGGAGCTGGCCAATAGGAGAGGGGATGGGGCGGAGCCTAAGGTAACCCTCCGCCCAAACCCTCCACCTGGGGTCGCTGCACTGTTCTCTCAGTGACCTGGGTGTGTGTGTGTTCCTCAGGTGGGGATCAAAGTGCCTGAGGTGACGGACGGCTCCTGCTTGTCTCGGCAGCCAATCGCAGATGGCCAGCAACCACAGAGGGCTGGTCCCCCCGGGAACAAAGCTCCAGCTACTGTCGGCCAATTGGCTGCCTCATTGGCCGGGGTCCACAGTGAGCACAGACACTTTATTTTATTTCATTTTATTTTATTTTAGTTAAGTTTATTTCAAATAAGTAAAATGAAAGACAAATAATGGAAAAATAATCAATCATAAGAATGAAATTACAAAAAACTGATTTCATTGATCAATTCATTGATTAATTAATACAGTGGCCGTGGCTTCTTGACATGTTAGAAAGTGGGCTCAGGTTTTTATTTTTGTGGAATAAATTTGCTTAACGACTTCATGATGAGGAAAAAAATGTGGGTCCTGAGATTCCACCAGTTGAGTCCCATTGATCTAATAGACCACATACCACCTGTTGAAAGTGTTTCAACTGCTTGATGTTGTGCAGCGCCGAGGGTGGAGGGACTGAGACGGGTGGTGCTTCCCCAGGAGCTGACGCATCGCTTCCTCCTGCTGGCCGCCAGCAACACGGCGAGAGGCATCGAGACGTGCGGCGTCTTGTGCGGGCGACTGGTGAGACGACCTGCCGGTCAACCCCCGTCCTCCCTCTCCCTCCCCCCCGGTCCTGTCTGACTGATGCTCTCTCGCCCTCAGATGCACAACGAGTTTCTGCTGACACACGTGGTCGTCCCCAAGCAGTCGGCCGGCCCCGACTACTGCGACATGGAGAACGTGGAGGAGCTGTTCAGCTTCCAGGACCAGCACAACCTGCTGACGCTCGGCTGGATACATGTAGGCGAGCGCTGCGGCACACAACAGTAGATAGTCCCTTAAAGGTCCAGTGTGTAAAATTTGGATTGATTTGTGATTTTTATATTGGTAAAAGCTTAACATACTGCCCATAAATACATTAATAAAAGTAGATACTGGCAGTACAATAAAAGTAATTTGCTTTTCCTACCCATAGAACAGTTCCAATATATAAGAGTATACATAGTGCAATAGGGGTCTTGCTCCTAGTTAGCTGCCGTCTTGCGCTGCTATTTATTAAGGAAATCCAGTATTTAAGGAAGCCTGCCTGACGGTGCCCTAAATATGAAATGCTTCCTTTAAAATTCTACAGACTGGACCTTTAAGGATAAACACAAAGACTCATAAAACACAGAATAATTTGCATACATATGCACAAAACATTGTTCTATACCACTTACTACTACTACTACTACTACCACTACTACTACTACTAATAATAATAATAATACATTTAATTGACATTTAAGGACAGTTTACAATATTCAGTAAAACAACGGATATTAATTATCACAGTCAGTATTGACACAATGACCAGGCGATCTTGAACAGCCGGGTTTTGAGTCTGGATTTGAAAATGGGGAGAGAGCCAGTGTTTCATTCCCATAGAGCAAAGGAAACAACATGTGAGGAGAGCTTGATTAAAAACATGTGAATCATCAGTGTGTCTCTCTCATCACCTGTTGCCGTGGAAACACCGGCTTTGGTTGTGCAACAGATGGGGGGTCAAAGATATGAACATACAACAAGGGTCTCACTCTTTGTGTGTGTGTGCGTGTGTGTGTGTGTGTGTGTGTGTGTAGACCCATCCCACCCAGACGGCCTTCCTCTCCAGCGTCGACCTTCACACACACTGTTCATACCAGCTGATGCTGCCTGAGGCCATTGCCATCGTCTGCGCCCCCAAACACAATGAGTATGGACACACACACACACACACACACACACACACCTAATACTATTTCTGTTCCACATTCTCCTATGGTGTGTGACAATTTTAACCCTTCCCCCCCCAGCACGGGCGTGTTCAGGCTGACTGTTGGTGGGATTTCAGAGGTGTCCAGCTGTAGACTCAAAGGGTTCCATCCTCACTCCAGGGAACCTCCTCTCTTCACTGTAAGCTCTCAAATGAACCCTCTCCTTGAACATCCGCACATTCTGCGTTTTTTTGTCGCCAGAAATAAAAGTCTCTTTTTTTCTCTCTCTCTCTCTCTCTCCCCCTGTGTCCCATCGTTCTCAGGTGTGTCAACATGTGGTGGTGAGGGAGGCAAAAATCAATCTGTTGGACCTCAGGTGACAGACAGGAGGTGCTGTTTGTTTACATCCCAGCTGCGTGTGGGAGACAGTAGAGTGCCTTCTAATGAGCCACACTGACATGAATGTGTGTGTGCGAGCAAGCAAGTGTGTGTGTGTGTGTGTGTGTGTGTGTGTGTGTGTGTGTGTGTGTGTGTGTGTGTGTGTGTGTGTGTGTGTGTGTGTGTGTGTGTGTGTGTGTGTGTGTGTGTGTACCAGGTAAGACTGTTAACAGGAGTCACTATGAATGAGGTCACTCCTGAACTCTCACAGCTCGAGGCCTGCTATGAGTCAGAGTCACTGAAGGTCGTGTTTGCGTGCGTGCGTGTGTGTGCGTGCGTGTGCGCGGATGTGAATGTGTGTGCGTGTATTTGTTTGTTGGGTTTACTGACTGACTGCAGTTTGTATGAACCTATTTGTTTAATAAAACACCACCTGCTGCTCAACTCGTCAGAATCTTTCTTCTGTGTCAAGTTATAGTAATTGTGGAGATGAGAGTTTAAGACTGAACCATGCTGTCAGAGTTTTCTTTTCAAATTAAGGTCTATTTAAGGTCTGCTATTGTGGAAGGGGTGAAGGCTAATATGCAGTATTGCGGTCTGCCACTGGGGGTGGTTTGCATGTTTTCTAACATCCATTGGTAGTTTTTTTAATATGTAACCTGTGGGTTTGTCATTGGATGAAGTCAAAAACAGTGTAAGTTAAGAGTTTCTGAGGGAAATAAAATGAATTTCTGAACATGTCGGCAATGAAATGCAGCAAACTCAGTTTGTATCAGAGCTCTTTTATTTATCGTCTGTCACTTCCTTCATGTCATCAAACAGCACCAGGAGGCCATGCCTCTGCTCACCTATGACATCATCCTACACTGAGTGACATCATCTCAGCACTGTGACTTTACTGACTCCAGCAACGGACAGTGACAACAGTGGCAATACTCAAGCTTTGTTCTTCAAAAATGAAAACACACTTCTGGCTATGAACCAACATAAAGGAAAGAGTGGGCTGGGGCCTAGTGGAGCAGGAGAAGAGAAGGGAGGGTGACAGTGTTTGGGCTCATAGAGGTAAAAAAAACAAAAAAAACAGAACAAGATTAACAACATCCTTTCCTGTAACTGACTGCCACAGAAAAATGCTGAGATGTTGATTTGTGTCATTTTGGTTGGATGAGGACCTGCTGGTTCTGGTTCTCCTGGTCTTGGCTGGTGCTCAGTGTGGCTATTTTGGGACAGTGCTGCGGGGGATGGACAATCGGATCTGGGAAGGGGGGCAGGGCTGTGGGCAGGTCTCTCTAGAAGCACTTGCGGTGGACAATAGACGGCCCTGCCTCGTCGTACTCCTGCTTGCTGATCCACATCTGCTGGAAGGTGGAGAGTGACGCCAGGATGGAGCCACCGATCCACACCGAGTACTTCCTCTCTGGTGGGGCAATGATCTGCAAGAAAGGAGGAAAGGAGGAAAGATGGAGGGGTTCAACCATCTTTCAGCATACCGCCAAGCTTATTGGTTGAACGGTAGAAGGGCAAGGACCCACCTTGATCTTCATGGTGCTCGGGGCCAGAGCCGTGATCTCTTTCTGCATGCGGTCGGCGATGCCCGGATACATGGTGGTACCGCCGGACAGCACGTTGTTGGCGTACAAGTCTTTGCGGATGTCAATGTCACACTTCATGATACTGTTGTATGTCGTCTCGTGGATTCCAGCCGACTCCATACCTGAAGGACAGGTGGGTCAGTGGCATAGCAGACCCATCAGTCAGTCAGTCAGTCAGTCAGACAGACACACGGTGCTTACCGATGAAGGAGGGCTGGAACAGGGTCTCGGGACAGCGGAACCTTTCATTGCCGATGGTGATGACCTGTCCGTCAGGAAGTTCGTAGCTCTTCTCCAGTGAGGACGACGTTGCCGCCGTGCCCATCTCGTTCTCAAAGTCCAGAGCGACGTAACACAACTTCTCCTTGATGTCTCGAACGATTTCTCTCTCCGCTGCGGCGACACGGACGCACACACAACATCACACACTCCACTCCCTGCTGCCCGACGCGCTCTACCTATGGCGAGGCCGTACCGGTGGTCACGAAGCTGTAACCGCGTTCCGTGAGGATCTTCATGAGGTAGTCTGTGAGGTCACGACCCGCAAGGTCCAGCCTCATGATGGCGTGGGGGAGAGCGTAACCCTCGTAGATCGGGACGTTGTGGGTGACGCCGTCGCCAGAGTCCAGGACGATACCTGAGATGCGCACACACACGAGTTTGGGATTGAAAAAACGACAAGTGATCAGATCACATCACTTTAGTGATGTTTCACTACAGAAACTGTGGTCTGTGATTTGCTGAAATGTTTTGAAGAGGATTTGTTAATCAGTGATTGTATCAAAACTGATTGGACTGCAGATTCATGAGTAGTACTCTCTCTATATATATAACTACAATGGAAGTGGATGGTGTAAGAAGTGGAGGAGGAGTTCAACCTGTGGTGCGACCCGAAGCGTACAGCGACAGGACAGCCTGGATGGCCACGTACATGGCGGGGACGTTGAAGGTCTCAAACATGATCTGAAACACACATATATGCATACTGGCTAGTACTCAGTACTTCAGAGCAGTTGCTTTGGTGCACCAGTGATGATGTGTGTGCTGTATGTGTCCCACCTGTGTCATCTTCTCCCTGTTAGCTTTGGGGTTGAGAGGAGCTTCAGTCAGCAGGGTGGGGTGTTCCTCAGGGGCCACTCGCAGCTCATTGTAGAAGGAGTGGTGCCAGATCTAACCAATCACAGAGCACAACGCTTTGGTCATTACCGTCACCACCACGACCCCCCCACCACCCCTAACCACCGCCATCGTCTAGTCACCTTCTCCATGTCGTCCCAGTTGGTGATGATTCCATGCTCAATGGGGTATTTCAAGGTGAGAATTCCTCTTTTACTCTGAGCCTCATCCCCAACGTAGCTGTCCTTCTGTCCCATTCCCACCATCACTCCCTGAGACAGTCAGACAGACAAGTGACTTTTGGCAGCCTGATTTTGAGGTCATCGAAAATGATTTAAATATCCATGTCTGCATCTTTAACTGAACTCTCTTTTAGCATTAGCATTAGCTTCTCCCTGGACTGATCAGCCGTTACCTGGTGTCTGGGCCGGCCCACGATGGAGGGGAAAACAGCTCGTGGGGCGTCGTCTCCGGCGAAACCAGCTTTGCACAGACCAGATCCATTGTCACATACCAGAGCGGTGCTCTCCTCATCATCACACATGACTGCAGGGGGCGCTGTGGGCGGGCGGCGACGCTACGATACTGAGTCACACTGTGTATGGGAAGGTAGGAAGAGTCAGTACGGGGTGATTATATGTTAGTGTCACGAGGTACGATGAAGAAAATAGCAAATAGCTGCAAAAACAAAGACCTATCACATGAAGGTTTCATGCCCTCTATTGGTCAACAGAACAAGAAATAAAAAAAAAAAAACTGCTCAATGAATTCAGCTATATGGTGTTGAATAGTCACATGGTACAGCAACAACTCCATGGAGTGTCGGAGAAGAGGAGCTGGTCTAATGCTGTTCGGTGCAGAGTGACATCACAGGCGGATAGTGATCAGTGATTGATCAGCGATTAATCAGTGATTAATCGGTGCATCTTGCTGCTCTGGGAAGTTTGTGCATTGGAATCACCAAACATGGAGTTGTGAGGGTTTTCCCTCCCCTCCCACAATGCACCACTGCTGTCCTCCACTCAATGAACAACAAAGCATACTGGGACAAATTCCTAATTAGGGCATAAAGCGAGACCTGACTGGGTTTGGTATGTTCTCCCACTCTCTGTTCTCCTCAGCCTTCTCTCTATCGCTCTCTCTCTTGCTCTTTCTCTCTGGTGGTTGAACGGCCAGTTGTTAACCTGAGGACTCCGATGGGGCACAGTGGGTTGTTTTACCCCCTGGTCGTCATGCTGGAGCACTGTGCACCTCCTGGTTCTGCTCTGGTTCGCGATAGGAAAACTTGGTTCAAGTTGGGGTCAAGCTGCAGCCATGTAACCAAATATCTTTATGGGACCCAGGGGAGGATTATAAGAAAGCTTCTAACCAGTAAACTAATGATGTAACAGTGTTCTGATGGCCTGAATTAATGCATATTGAACATTAGTGTGTACCACCCCTCGGTGCTGTAAAGTACATTTTTAATCTACTTGGCTTGATGAATTGCCTAAATTTTGGTCATGTTAACCGACTGTGTTGATTTATTGGTCTGAATCAGTAATGATGCACCGATTCAGAATCAATAACTTTGTGCTCCTTTTTGGTCTTGTCTCAGGAGTCCTCACATCTTTCATGTTTGAACTCAAGAACCATTCAGAGAATGAACCAAATACTCCTCTCGGCCACTGTTGGATCATACTGTCAGTCAGGACGTAACAGCTGAGAGCTTCCACTCAGCTGTAGCACAACCACACCAAACACACCTCAGCAGCAGCAGCAGTGCTCAACTCTACACAACTCATAACACACTTCATGTATGAGTCATCCTGTTGACACGCAACATAACTGAGAAAAAAAAGAGCCTGGCCTCTGTTGCCATGGCAACGGACGCAGAAACAGGCAAATTCAAAACTGTGACACTTCAGGTAGGTGAAGGAGAAGAGAAAGCAAATTAGAACGAAGGAAAGAAAAAAATTAATCTGTAGAAGGAGGAGATGAACTAGAGAGATGACGGCAGAGTGATGTGAGGGCAATAGTAGAGGAGCAGAACGATGGAGGTCAACACTTAACACCTAGCTGTCAAAATGAGGTGGGAAGGAGGTCCCAGGTTCACTTTTCTTCACATTTGAGGAGAGGGAATAGAAGGAGAGATGAAGGATAACAGTACATTTGAAATTTGAGGAGAAAAAGAAAAGTCACAAGGTTACAAGGAGCTGAGGAAAAGGGTGGTGAAAGAGGACAAGAGGAGGTGGTGATTCTGAAGTGATGTGGAGGTTGTGGAGGAGCTCTTACCGTGGCGTGAAGGGCCTGCTGGGATGTGAGGGTGGGAAGGACAGAAGTGAGAGTTGGAGAAGCTAAGAAGTGAGTTTATCAAGCCTCCCCCCTCTGCCGTCCATCCCTCCATCCCGAACAAGGTCCCCACCCCCCCGTCTTCCTCCTCCATCCACCCCTCCTGCTCTCCTCCTCCTCCTTCTCCATCTCCCAGATTCCTTATAGGGCAGGACCCGATGGCATTGGCCAATCGGGCAGCACACCGCGCCACCAGACATTCTCCCATCATTCACTACATTCCTCAGAGGGAGGGAGGCAAAGGGAAGGGAATGGAAGGGAAGGGAAGGGTAGGGAAGGGAAGGGGAATGGGGCGCTGGCTGAACTGATGGGTGTTTCCCCCTTGCTAAGCTACGCTAAATAATCACCAACCAACTGAACTGTATGTAGCTACAGCATCACTAAGAACCTACAAGGACCTGCCATAAAAGTTGCTGTTAGCTAAAGATGACCAAAAAGGTAATGGCAAGCAGGTAATAATGCTAATAACACTCGGTACTTCACTATGATGTGTTCACATCCATCATGACAGACGACTTATTGGTGATTCCACACTGAGGTTGTGGACATTGTTGCACCCCATGAACAATTACTAGCTAGTTGTTTAGCTGCTGTTGAAAGCATCCATCCTGTGAGAGAAAAAAAAGTGTTTTATTGTATCGAAAAAGAACATTTAAGTTCATCCCAAGTACAGTTAACGTGGAAAATGGCTAGGTAGATTACATTACACACATGACTGCTGATGATCTCTGCTCTGCTGATGGTCACTGATCCTTGACATTCAAGGCCATGAAGTGATGTTTCCTGTATTTTTATGTGCATAAATCTTTAGCTGATTATGATACTAAATTATTATAATTACATTTTTATAACAATGAGGGCAACACCCATCGCTTACTTTCACCTCACAGCAAGAAAGATTGCAGAGTCGATTCAAGGGACAGATGAAGTGCACGCAGACAGTCTTCTGTGCACACATACACGCTTACCATGTGTCTGTGAACATTCCCTCTATTCACTGTGCTTTTCTCTTATAGTCCAAGGATGTGCACATTTGGCTATTTGAGAGGGTTGTTAGTCTGTGGAAGAGGCTCCAGCATCACCAGTAACTCTGAATGTTGGAGAAGCGCTGATAGAAATATTGCATGGTTGGATAACAATAATAATCAATCAATCAATCAATTTCAGCCTGTCACGCCACTGCTGCCGGGTGGCCTCCACAACAATAATAATAATGATTATAATATATTGTCTTTCTCTCTCTGCCTCATCTCCTCATATGGAATGTAAAATGTTCTCACACACACACACACACACTCACACAGGCGCCTACTCGGTAACGTGCCTCAAGGACGACATCATTGGTTTATATGATGTTCAATACCCCCCCCCCCCCCGCCCTACCCCACACACACACACACCTCCACGCTTTGCACAATCTTTATCTGTCAACTAGCAAAGTTCACAGCTACATGCTAAAACAGTGTGCTAACATGCTCACAGTCAGTTAAAACTGAGCTTAATGTAGCTGGGGCCAAATGATGAGACAAGAACACCTGAAAATCACGAGAGGAAAACACTTGACCACTCGCTTTTAACAGACCAACATCCCATATGTTGTTCACAAGGCTTACATGCATTACTGCAGTCAGCCACAGAAGGAAGGGGTCACTGCTCCATAACTACAAATCCCACAATGCCTTTCCTGGACTAACAGCTGATGAGCCTGATGATCACTGAATGACTGAGGCACTGAAGGATTGTGAGTATTGCGGCATCCAGAGGCAGAATGTTCTCCATCACATCTCCAACGTCTCTCTCATAGTTACTCTATGCCTCCTTTTAAGGAGAACTTTACTATGTGGGGAACCAAACTTCCTACAGGAGCGACACCTCCCACCTCGCTCCTCATCTGACGCTGAAAGTCAACAGGAAGAAGGCGTTTAGACGCCGTTCAGAAGACGTCCAGAAAGCCTGTCCTGTACGACATAAAACATGGGAGCACAGATGGTAGGCTTGTCCGTCCACATCTTCGCCTCCTAATAAGGAAGCTGCTCAATAAATAAGACGGAGGCCTACACCTCCTCCCATCTCATGTAAGGAAAGGAAGCATGGTGGGTGTGGCCTCTTGTCTCTCTGTGTAAAGTCCTTTTCCTCCGAATGTCTTTCACTATGTCCTTGTTTAGTTGTGCTGAGTTCATCTCTCCTCCTCTTCCCCTCCTCCCCCTGCTGCTGCTTTTCCACCTCCTCCATCACTTCATTCCTCACTCATTTCAGACCTATATGTTGATTTAGATGTTTGGTTTCAAATGGTCAGGGCATCAGCGGTGTTGTTCATCCGGTTTACATTTTGCAGTTTATGGCAACATCAGACCTGCACTTTTTAGCTGCACAGTAACACAACCTTCCTAAAGCTTTGAACAGCAGAGCAGCACAAAAGTGTGTTGATGTGTTAGCTTCTTGCCTACAGCTAGCCGGCCTGTATCTTATGCTTGAACGCGCCCATATTGCAGTGGATTTGTCAAAAGATGGGTGGTTATCACAGATTAGCTACATCTATCCACAGACTAGACAGAATCGTGGCATACGTGTAGCTTCCTGCAGTAAGATGAATGGACATTTATGTTCAAGTAAATTAACTGGAATTTAAAGTATGTTGATTATGGTATGCTAATCACTAAATATGCTAACCTGGTAAAGGTCCAGAACAGCCCAGTGAAAAAAATCATTCAGACATCTTGACATGCTTCACACACACACACACACACACACACACACACACACACACACACACACACACACACACACACACACACACACACACACACACACAGTCTGGACTTTGACCGAAAATGGGAAAACAGCAGGACTCACAGAGACGTCTGAAACTGTTTCTGATTGGATGACCAACATCAACAAATCTCAGGAATGTGTGTGTGTGTGTGTGTGTGTGTGTGTGTGTGTGTGTGTGTGTGTGTGTGCATGTGATCATGCTAGCGTGGATCAACCCATGATAGACCATGAGGATTTTTTTTTTTAAAGGACATTTTGGCTGGTCCACACACTAACTCAGGGGATGATGTGTGAATTGATGTCAGGTCAGGGTTAAGGTTTGGTGGTTTGGATCGTGTTGGGTTTAGAATAAGGCGGTGGAATAGAATGAAAAATGAGTGTGAAATGAAAATGAAATGGCAAATGCACTAATTAACTTTTAATCTTTGACTGATCATTAGATGAATATCAAGGTAATATAATGGATAAATGTGTGTGTTCAATTGCTTGTGTGTTTTATATGTATTACTTATATTCATTTTTGAGCTTGATTTTTAGAGTTGTGTGGCTAAGCATAATCTCTGTCCTAGTTTTACTTTACCTTCGCCTTTTCTTCTTTACCTTCTCCTCTCCTCATTCTAAAGTCTCTAGTTCCTCTCGCCTCTAGTCTTCTCTGTATTGTGCTGACCTGTGGCTCCCTCTTTTGGTGAAGCAGTGTGGATGCATTTGCAGTATTGATCTTGTTTAAATCTGAATATATTGCGTCTGATTAGAAGACAATAGAGATAAAAACAGAATCTTATGATAAATTTTCCAATACCTGGGGTATGGTGTTAGAACAGCATTCTAACACCATATGGGAGGTCAATCATGGGTTACTGGAAGTGAAATGCACACCAACACACAATATACACAATTCAATTCAATTCAATCTAATTCTATTCTATTCTATTCTATTCTATTCTATTCTATTCAATTCATTTTTAATACCTGCTTCTTCCTGAGGCCAGGCTCACAGGGGTCTGTTGGAGCCTATCCCAGCTGTCCTAGGGCGAAGGCAGGGCACCCTGGACAACTTGCCAGTTCATCAGGGCAGGGTCACTAACAATCATTCGCATTCACACACACACCTCCGGACAATTTAGAGTTCCTTATTCACGTTTTTGGACTGTGAGGAAGCTGCCCTAGAGCAGCGTTCCCCAACCAGGTCCGGTTTAATGTGAGACAGTATTTTCATTGACCTGGCGGGGGTGTGTGTTGGAGATCACGCTGAAGTCCAGCGGCAGAATCGTTGATGGGGTGGGGGTGTTGCAAATTGCGCTAAAGTCCTGCGGCCCGGTACCACATAACCCACGGATTGGTACCGGTCCGAGGCCCGGGGGTTGGGGACCACAGCCCTAGAGAACCAACGCGGATAACATGCAAACTCCATACAGAAAGGCCCTAGGCCCAGAACCTAATTCCCAACCTTCTTGCCGTGAGATGGCAGCGCTAACCACTGTGCCACCGTGTCGCCCAAATTCAATTCAATTCGAATTTAAACCGTTACAAGTGTAAATACGATGTCATTTCATTCACATAAAACTCATAGAACGCTGAGCAGACAACATACATACGTACATGTACAGATAGTTAAATAGAAATGTCCAAGCGCATGATAACCACAATCCATGCTAAGTATGTTGCTGTGGATACACACATCAAGCTACCTACTGTCAAGCTGAATACTTCCTATCCAGTGGCTGTTCACTACACAAACAGCCACTGGAATTAAGAAGTGACTTCCTTCTGTTTGTCTTACACGCAGGCTGTCTGAAGCGCTTTCCTGATGGCGTGAGGTTAAAACAAACATTAAGGACGTGTGTTGGGCCATCAGTTATTTTGTGTACTTTCTTAAAAACATATACACTGTTAAACTGCACAAACTCTCTCACACACTATGTGCACAAACATGCACTTGTGCGTATTAGTCAGGAAGACAGGTGGGGAAAGGTGTCATTTGAAAGTCAGACGATTATCTGTGTTGTAATATGAAAATATCTTCATATCTGCACTGACTGTCCTTGTCTTCCTGCCTCGACATGTGAATGACTTAACTCGGGAACTCCAGAAGGACATGGCAAACTCAATCGAGATGTGTAGGAGGAGATTTGTTTGTACAGGTGGTCTGAGATACAAATCTAGATAGCAGCTGAGACTTTCAGTTTATGACGCACTAAATGAAACCTGAAAACCTCACAAGTAGTTTTGAAGTCTCATCATGGTGAAGTAGCTAGTACTACAAACTTGTAAATCTATCTCCAGTATATATATAATACATATCTAGTGAAACCTTTATGGGTGTGGGCTAGTCAAATTCCTGCAGTATTAGCCTTCCTCCATGGACATTTCTCTGGCTCTGGACTTTCCCCTACTTCCTTCCACCTCCATTTTGGGAAACTCCTGTTATTTTTATTTTTTTGATGAGGAATCTCCAACTCTCCCCCGTGACCCTGAGAAGCGGGTATAGAAAATAAATGAATGAATGAATTTCCAACTCTGCGACGTCTGTCCTCTTGGCCGAGATGACTCATTCAGCGCACACTGAGCCTCCCAAGTAAGCTAACTAGTAAATTGCAGAACAGCAACGTGAGTCAGTTACTATGATCATTTGTTTCATATTGTGAAACACATTAGTGTGTCACACATCCCACATTTGTCTCTCACTTGTCAGTTGTGCTCATCAATCGTAGCAGGTTTCATTCCATGTGCCACCATGCTGGCAGGCTAAGAGCTGTGATGCTGCTGAAAATCACAGTGAACTTTGTTTTTTTAATGAAATGAAATAAATATAAATATAAAGGAATTGTTCGTCAGAGAATCACTGCTATTTAAATATATGTGCTTTAAACGTAATCATTGTTGAAGATCCACCTCATGACAGAAAACACTCACATACAGGAAGTATGTGGGAGCGTGCACGAACCTGAGTCACTCTCCAGACAAAATCTAACAAGCTCCAACACGTGGTCTGAGCGATGGTATTTTGCCTGTCTTTGTGACTTAAGATAAAGTTCAATAATAAACTTCTTTTGATTAAGTCATATAGATTTGAAATACACTTGCATACATTTGAAATTGATCCCAATATCATTTGGATCAAGCACTTAAACACTTGTGTTTATAGATTAAAAACAGTGAGGTGCAGCTTTTGTTGTTGTCAATAGAGTTTTATTTGATAGCTTATTGGCAATTTCACATTATTGATCCTTCTTCAACTTTAAGAGATAAATAAAATAAAATAATTAAATAGATAATACTGCTTCAAGATACTATATTACAGAACAAAAAAAAAACCAAAACAAAAAAAACAGATAAACAGTTGAATAATAAAAAAAAGTCTGTATAGGATACAAACACCTTCATCTATTAACCAAAGCATAATTGAAATGCTTAATAACTATATAAACATAAATAATAAATATTACCACCTTCAGTCTTTTAATGTAAAAGTTGATAAACAGCTGAGGAATGACCAAACAGGTCATTTGACAGATCATGATGTAGGTTTGTCGCCCTAAGACAGCTGGTAGAGGCTCCAGCAGAGCCCCGTGACCCTGAGCTCAGGAAGAAGCAGGTATTGAAAATGGATGGATGGATTTAGGTTTTTCTCCGTAGTGTGCCAGCCAGCAGGTCCCAGTGGGTGAAGTAGGGGGCGTAGTTGCACCTGGAGTGGATGTGGTGGAGGTCATGGTGGGAGGCCCCACCATACAGGCCAAAGGGCACCAGGCGGTCAAGGGCCCATGGCAGCTGATAGCCGCAGTGATCCTCCACTGACAACCAGATGTTGACCACGAAGAAGGTCATCCCAGCCAGTGGGTGGCAGTGTAGCAGGACGGGGGCGGCAGCAGCAAACAGCCCCAGGCTAAGAGTCTCCCAGACCCCTGAATACTCAGCAGTCAGCGCAAAGGTGGAGGAAAAGGTGTGGTGCACCTGTAGGAGAAAAAGGCATTTAGAATTCTTCCAGCACAGATCAGAAGTAGTTCAATCGTCCACTGATCAACTGTTGTGCTGTGAGCTCAGCACTGACCTTGTGGAAGTGGCGGTACAGCCATGGCACCTTGTGATGCAGCAGGTGCCAAGTGAAGCTCTGAAAGTCGAAGAGCAGCACGCAGGCCAGCACCTGGACCAGCAGGATGCGAAGTGGAGGAGCCTCCTGGGGCAGATGGACTGGAATCAGAAACCAGTGCATCAGCGTCAGCGGGAAGATGAAAACCAGGTGGTTGTAGAGCGTCAGGAAAAGGCAGCTGCACACTGAGCCCCAGCTGACTGAGCTCTGGGGCTGCAGCTTGTACCGGCGCACCAGAGCGCACCTGGAGGCCAGCAGATCCAGCAGCAGGAACGGGAGGCACAAGGTCAAGAAGACACACAAGGAGAAGGTGACGGGGAAGAAGGGGGAGCGCAGCAGGGAGGAATGGCGCAGCAAGAGGCTCCACAGAGGTTGCAGAAACATGTTGACCTCCCCATCCAGCAGTGTGCGTGCTCTGATCACCCAGCTTCTTTTATAGACTGTGCCCCACCTACCATGTGCCCTAAAAAGGACTCTTCCTTTTCCTCTTTTAAAAAGTCACCTGACTGTGGGGAAACCCGCTGCTCCATTGTGTATGTGAATGGAAATCGCCCTATCTCTCTGTTGCGCATGTCTTTCTGCACCGCCACAGGACACGCTGATCTCTGGTCATAGATAGAAATTCATGTTTGAGAAAAGAAATGGAGAGGAGATGACACATTCAGAGCGGCTTTGAGCAGCATACATATATACATTATATATATGTATACATATATATATATATATTGAAGTTAAGCTAGTTACAGCTAAGTCAGTCACAAATATAATGCCTCTTTCAAACCAATTACTTTTAAAGACTGATTTTGTGTTCATTGTGATTACTCTATTGTTCCATAAAGTTGAACTGTGAGGAGAAAAGTTGTGGGCAAATATCATTTTCCAAAAATGAAGGATTTGTTTGTGAAAATTGGACAATTTAATGGGGATCTTGTTCACATTAAAATCACATTCCAAGATGAAATCTAAACATCCTATCTTTTTAAACAAGGATCTTGGAATGTGGACCCACATGGAGTTTGGTTGTGCCAAATAGGTTTTATCCAATTCACTCTAAATGTACCAACCATTGAAATTCTGGAGCTTTAATACCACATTTGTCATATTTCTTAACATGTTGAGATCTTTTGATCTAATGGGTTTTATTCTTCCATAAGAACTGAAAAATTACTGAGTTGGCTTTGTGAATTATTTTTTGAGGAGAGGTTTGAGCAGCATGTGGCCACCCCTTGTGGGAACTGAAGGACCAGAACTCAGCCTGAATGAGCTGATGCCCTCTATGTTAGTGGCTGTATATTGTGGATTAATGAGTGCTATTATTGTGTGCATGACATAGTTTAAGTTAAACAGATCAAAAAAAAAAAAAAATTCAATATGGTAATTTCAACAGTGTTCACTGCTATATGTAGACTACACATGATGGTATCTGAGGAATATGGTGTTTATGATATTATTGCAACACCAGCAAGCAATTTGCAGTATACAGCCCTGGGAGACAGGAAGTGGGTGTGTATGAATGCAGGGCCACTATCCAAGCCTAAAGTACAGTGGGAGGCTGGAGGAATAAACCAACCACCGAGGTAATTCAATTTTCCTACTTGTTCAGTTTATGTAGTCAGCAAAATCACAAATTTGTCTTTGATATAAATATTAAACAAAAATAACACAGTGTAAGCGGCTGTTTTGACTTACCAACAGCAGTTTCCCCACATTCAAGAATGTTCTATATTGTTAAAAACAACAATATTTTTTACTGTCGTTCTGTTTGCTAGGAATGTTTCTGTGTTATATAAGTAAGAGCTTTCTTGCATGACCCAAAGCTGTCTAAGAGCTAAGCCAAAAATCATTGATCGTCTGAGAAAACTATGAGTATTTATGATTCTATTTTATGTACTGTTTTTCCACTGTATCATATCAATTGCATAGTCGTATTATTGCGGCATACTAGTCTAGTATTTATCAAAGTATGAAAAGTTGTTTCTCCTCCCTCCGCTAGTGTCGCTGTTTTCTCAACCAACGCCTTCTCCAAAGTGCTTCCGGTTGTCGGCGTGACTCCTGGTTATGATCAACACACGTGTGGATACAAACCGTAGCTTCTTCACCAAAACTCACTAATACCCGTGAATAAATACGCCGGGGGGAGTCGACAGAGGTTGGCAGTAAAGACGCGGAGCAGGACACAACTTTTCCGACATCATGGGTCCGGTAAGTCAGCCGGGGACGACCCACTTCATTACTTTCATCCCCGGGGTTAAAATAAGTGGTCCGAAGAGACCCCGTCAGAAACGGGGCAGGGTTTTTTTTTTATATTTTATTTTATTTTTTTAAACTCCAACTAGTATGAACTCAGTTTTGAGTACAGTTTTAAAATGACTGATCGATAAATCCAGAGACCAGACTGAGGTGATCTGGACATGTAGCACAGAGGAGGGACAGTGAACATAGATGCAGAAGAGGAAGAAACAAAAATGTTGTGTGTGTGTGTGTGTGTGTGTGTGTGTGTGTGTGTGTGTGTGTGTGTGTGTGTGTGTGTGTGTGTGTGTGTGTGTGTGTGTGTGCGCGCGCGCGCGCGCGTGTATTAAGAGTGGCCACGAAGTTGGTTGTGTGGAAGAAGAGTATGCAGATGACGATGGAGTCGATCCTACGGAATCTAGAAAATACTTCTCGTCTGACGATCAAACGGATTTTTCATTTGAACTTATTTGTCTGAATTAGCTTTTTGTTTCAGGAAAAACTCATTTTCATTGTATATTATTGGTAATTACATGGCTGTCAAGAATGTAGCAGTGCGTTACCTTTTTATTTTATTTTTTCCTTGGTATCAGTATTAGTTACCTGAATACATATATATACACACACATGCATATTAATTGGTTAGCATGAAAAACATGTAAGGACTGCAAAAACTCAACATGATCAAGCACTGACGTCTCGACTTGTGTCCTTCCTTCCCTCTTTTCTTCTGTCCCCGCAGCCCCGCTCCAAGAAGCGCCGGCCGACTTTCCGCCGCCTGTTGAAAACGAGCGGCGTGAAGCTGGATAACAAACTGAAGAACCGTCAGATGAAGCAGCAGAACACTGCCAAGAAGCAGCGCAAAGAGCAAAAGAAGCTGAGGCAGGCGATGAAGGATGCTGCTTTGAGTGTGCCCCGCCCCCTGGAGACGTACAAGAAGAGACCCGGTGAGCGTGTGCGAACTGACACAAAAATGTCTCTGTTTATGGACGACAAGGAGTTTGTTTGATGACCGGAATCTACTTGTGTGTAATCAAGCGTTTCTTTGTTTTGTGCATTTAATTGTCAGACAATGATTTTGGGGTTGAAAATCATTTTAGACGTAAATCTTTGTCTGTTACTCATCCTCATAACCCATAATGCTTTACTTGTGTCTTCTATGGACAGAGGAGGAGGAGGACGAGGAAGAGTTCCTGGAGACTCTGCCTTCAGACATGCTGGATGATGAAGATCTGAGCAACATGGCTTCTTTCATCCGCAGAGACTTATCGTCATGGTAATGCATATGTGCGCTGAACCTCACTGGACGACCACACACACACACACTGACAGGGTTGTTTCTTCCTGTGGGTGTGGCCCAGCGCCCCTGTGCACAGCGGGAAGAAGCGGAGCTCAGATGTGGTGCGAAGCTACGAGAAGATTCCCCACAAGATGGCGAGAACCGAGGACAAGGAGGTTGTCCACCTGCTGCCAATCAAAGACAAGACGGGCATCGTGCCGCAGAGCGTCGAGAGAGGTGAAATAAACATGCGGAGAAACAAGAATCGCTGATCCTCCAGAAGTGCATGGTAGCAATAATTGAAAATGCAGGCTGTCCTAGTTAGCTAATAGTCCGGACAGCCTGATAAATTTATTTCCATCTTAAAAGGCTTGATTGATGATGTCTTTGTGATGTCATTTTACCATTTTGTATGATCTCACTGAATATAACCATTGTTATTGTTAAACCTTTGGCAACGTTACACTCGCCCTGATTGTAATTATGATTAAATTTTTGTTTTTAATGTGAAAATTGAAAACGTTTAAATATTGAACATAATGACGCACATTTTCTGAAGACTATATAATGATAAGTTTATTTATAATTGAAGTAACAGCAAAAGTTCTAGATGACTGAGAGTAATCCTGGCCTGGTTATCCTGCTCGGAAGCAGGATGACACAGAATGATTCTCCACTGTGGCTAGATTGGGATCAGTAAAAGCAAGCTTTTGTACTTAATAAAGGCTCAGTCTCATACTTTGAGTTTGGGCTCTACCCCTGTGAGTGACCTCACTTTTCTTTTTTTTTATGTCTGTGTAGTGATCCAAAAGCAGCCAGAGGAGGAAGAGGAAGAGGAAGCTGCTGAGCAGGAGCAGGAAGTTGAAGACGGTAAGGAACTTTGAGCTACTCCGACTTGATCAACAACATATTGAAGTGTGTTTTGTGCCACTTGTCGCTGGACCTCTCTCACTGCAATGTGTTCTCCTGTTCAGAAGAGGAGCCAGAGAGCACTGCGCACCTCACACCAGAGCAGTTAGACATGCTCAGACTGGAGAAGATCAAGGAGAAAAAGCTGCGCATTGCTGGCCTTGGGTCGGCCATCGTATCCGACCCCTACGTCAACGTAAGACGGCCCAGTGCTGTGAAGTCGCACACCTCCTCCCTTTGGGTTTTGTGCGGCGCGTGTGTGTGTGTGTAGCTTTTGCCATACCAACCACTTACACCTTGCCATTCAATATACTTGAGAGATAGCCTTAAGAGCGAGGGTTCAAAGCCAGGTAGGCTAAAGTAGCCTATGGTAAACTTCTATCATGACTTTTGTGTGAGTCTTGTGGCCTACTGCAGGCACTGCAATATCACTGCAGTTGTAAACCTCCCTACCAAAATAGACCAGAACTATTGGCACTGCATCAGTCATTATGGTGTTTGTGTGCTGTCATGTAATGCGTTTCTGTGTGTGCACGCTCAGATGAAGCGGCTGAAGGAGCTGCGTGGGATGATGATGGAGGCAGAACCTTGTGTGGCGGTGACCGTCAGGAAGCTGGTGATGGTTTCTCTGATGGAAATCTTCAAAGACATCAGCCCCACGTACAGGATCCGACCCCTGACGGCTGCAGAGAAGAGTGCTAAGGTAACGGGAAGTAAAACACAAAGTCATTTCCGTGAAAGCGTGTTAAACTGCGGAGTGTGTTGACGACGGTTGGTTGTGCGACATTCCAAACGGCTCGTTGCAGTGATGGTTGTGTGTCTTTGTCCGGCTCCCGTTGTGTGTACAGGTCAAGAAGGACACCCAGCAGCTGCGAGAGTTTGAAGAGGTTCTCGTCAGTCAGTATAAGTTCTACCTGGAGGACCTGGAGCAGACCATCAAAGGTAGGTCGCCGCAGCAACGGGTGACCACAGCTTCGTCTGCCGGACGCTCAGTTTTCATCTCCGTGTCCAGACTGGAAACAGAAGAAGAGGAAGCGCAGCCAGGCGGTGGCGCTGGAGTCGTACAGTGGCCTGGCCGAGGTGGCCATCCGCTGCCTGTGTGAGCTGCTGCTGGCTCTCTCGCACTTCAACTTCCACAACAACATCATCGTGGCCCTCGCCCCTCTGATGAACGACGCCAACCCCAAGGTTGGACTCTTGGCTGCGCCGTCACAACATGGCGTCTGGTGTATGTTGCGATTTGCTCAGGTGGGGGTCGTGTGTTGCAGGTGTCGACCATGTGCTGCGACGCCTTCAGGAAGCTCTTCACGCAGGACAAAGTGGGCGTGGCCTCTCTTGCGGCCGTGCGAGTCATTTCGGGCCTCGTCAAGAGCTTAAGCTACAACATGAAGCCAGAGGTAGAGACGCGGCACGCGAGGCCGAGTTGGAGCTGCTGTCTGTGATGTCAGGCTGAGATCATGTGACCTCCCGCTCAGGTGCTGAAGACGCTGCTGTGCCTGAGGATCCAGGAAGTGGAGCTAAAGAAGGACATGGAGGACACGGCACCAAAGAAGAAGTTCATGAACAACAAAGAGAAGAAGCAGAACTTGTCTAGGATGAAGAGGAAGGTAAAGACTTTGCTTCGTCAGCTGAGTGTTGCACCAGTCTCCTGGGCTCACCTGTCTGCGTGTCTGTGTGTGTGTGTGTGTATGTGTAGTGGAAGAAGGCAGAGGAGAAGCTGGAGAAGGAGCTCCTGGAGGCCGAAGCTTCAGAGAGCAAAGAGAAGAAGGTCAAACTGGTGAGTCCACCTTGAAAATAAGAACAAAAAGCAAATCACCGGTTTGTCTAACGTAACCAAAAGTGAACCTTCCTCCTCTCCATCTTCTGTCTCTCCTCAGCACACAGAGACTCTGAACATCGTCTTCCTCATTTACTTCAGGATCTTGAAGAAAGCCCAGAAGTCCGTGCTGCTTCCTGCTGTATTGGAGGGACTGGCCAAGTATGACACACACACACACACAAAGGCACCCAAACGAGAACACCATACTGACTGTGATGTCACTTCCTGTCAGCTTTGCTCACCTTATAAACCTGGAGTTTTTTGATGACCTGCTCAATGTGCTGCAGAACCACATCCAATCAGGAGTGAGTATTATCTCTGGCCCCTCCCCCACAGTGACCTTGTTCCCTCACAGAATCAGCCGAGTTGATGCTGAGTCACTCTGACAATGTCTCTGCAGGATCTGAGCAATCGCGAGAGTCTCCACTGCATCCAGACAGTCTTCACCATCCTGTCGGGACAAGGTGTGTGTCTCTGTGTGTGTGTATTTTATATTACTGTGTTTGACCTGTCAATAAAGCTTCCTGTTGTTTGCATCAGGTGATGTTCTGAACATCGACCCGCTGAACTTCTACTCTCAGCTCTACAAGATCTTGCCACAGCTCCACGCAGGTCAGCTGACATCTTCCCTCTCCAAATCAAACCACTGAAGTTGAGTCACTGTGAGCTCACAGCCGCCTGCTGTCTTCCAGGGGCACCGTGTGACGACATTAGAATCGTGCTGCAGTGCCTGGACACAATGCTGATTCGCCGCAAAAAGCAGGTGACCCTGCAGAGGGCAATGGCGTTCATGAAAAGACTGAGCATGCTCAGTATGCACGTGCTGCCCAACGCCAGCGTGGCACTGCTCGCCGCCGGCAGAGCCAGCATGCATGTGAGTGTGTATGTGCGTGCGTTGACACATCATACCTTCTGTTTACAGATCTGAATCACATCACATCACTCAGGCCATTAAACACTGACAGGTCTTGTGATAACACTGTGCTTGTGTGCCAGGCCTTCCACAAGTGTGACCTACTACTGGATAACAACGTTCAGGGCAGTGGCTTCTACCTACCAGAGCTGGACGAACCTGAGCACTGCAATGCCCGGAACACGTCACTGTGGGAGCTACACACTCTGCAGGTCTGCACGCACACACACACACACAAGGATACCTCCTACTTAGGCATTCATTTAGTGACAGCAGCCCATGTGACAGAAACACTACCACCCAGTGGTGCAGAAGATGGCGCGGCACCTGAGTCAGGGAGCTCCAAGTGAAGGACAGGCGGCGCTCAGCGTCGACCTGAGCCGCAGGTACGATCCTCCAACTTCCTGTGTGGATACGTGTGTCGCCAGTGCAGATCAATCAGTGTCTGCCGCTTCCTGTGCAGGTCCCCAGTGGAGCTGTTTAACACCTACACTGTTAAAGACATGAACTTCAACCCTCCAGTGGCGCTGCCCGCCACCAAGAAAAAGGTGAGAATATTTAACGCATCCCAAGTCAACAGTACACTGCTCCCACCTGCAGGTTGCCAATAAAGTTTCTCTTTCAGGATCGTTTTGTAATTGGTGCGACGCTGTTTGATGACCAGCTGCAGAGACAGGCTGAGAGCGTCCTGAAAACCACAGAGGAAGCCGAGCTGGACTTTAACAAGACTGAGACACAGATTCCCACGGCAACATGTACATTAAATCACACACAATGAATAGTGTTGCTTTCAAATAACGTTAACTGTAAATAAAGTATTCTGGTTTTTAAACTTGGTCTCCTCTCCAATCTGTTAACGGTCCAATGTGTAATATTTGGCTTGATTTAGGATTTTCATATTGGTAAAAGCTTCATATACTGCCCATAAATACATTATTAAAAGTGTATACTCACAGTGCAACACAAGTAATTTGTTTTCCTACCCTCAGAACGGCTCTCATACACATATATAAGAATTTACATATAACAAGGGTCTTGCTCTCAGTTAGCTGCCATCTTGCACTGCCATATTTCTAAGGAAGCCTGGTGTGGACAATCCAGCTCACCTGACAGCACGTTTCATAATTAGTGTGACTGCGTCTTATAAATGCACTAACAAAGAAGAAGGTAGACGAGGTATCCAGGTTTGGGTGTGCACGCTACTGTAGCTCACTGGCAAGCTCAGGAGGGGGAGGGAGAGTGAAAGACGCTGCAATCTAAAATGTGTTTCTTCAAAATCTCTAAACATTACACACTTTGAAACAACTTTAAACATTCCTCTTGTTTTGAGATTTTCAAGTGGCTTCGGCTTTGTGCCATAAATACCAAACAAACTTGGAGCTCTTTATTCATCTGGCAGTTTTAATATTTAATACAAAGATGATCTGCAGCTTACACAAGGGAGTTCTTGTCCTGAGCTAAACATTTGTGATATGACGGCGTCACGGACTGAGGTCACGTTCCTGCATGACCACAGCCCCCCCCAGAGTGTGAGTGAGTGTGCGTCAGGCGTAGCTGCACTTGTGCAGCTTGAGGTTGCGCTGGTCCGAGTACCTCTTGCCGCAGCGGTCGCAGATGAACTGCTTGCCGCCGGCGTGCACGTGCCTCTGGTGCGTCCTGAGGTGGCTGCCCTGGCTGAAGGCCTTGCCGCAGACGTCGCAGCTGTACGGCTTCTCGCCCGTGTGCACGCGCACGTGCAGCTTGAGGCTGTTGGCGTTGTTGAACCTCTTGTCGCAGGAGCCGCAGGCGAAGGGCCGCTCGCCCGAGTGCGTGCGCCCGTGCGAGATCAGGCTGCTCTGCTGGCTGAACGTCTTGCCGCACTGGGCGCAGCGGAAGGGTCGCTCGCCCGTGTGGATCCGCTGGTGGATCTTCAGGTTGACCGACTGGCGGAAGCTCTTGCCGCAGGTGTCGCAGGCGAAGGGCCGCGCGCCGCTGTGGATGCGCTGGTGGTTCTTGAGGTTGACGGCGTGGCGGAAGGTCTTGGGGCACTGCTCGCACTCGAAGGGCTTCTGCCCGCTGTGGATGAGCTGGTGCGTCCTGAGCGTGACGGCCCGCGTGAAGCCCTTGCCGCAGTCGCAGCACACAAACACCTTCTGGCCCGTGTGCGTGAGGGCGTGGCGGTTGAGGTTCTGCGGCAGGTTGAAGCGCCGGCCGCACACGTCGCAGCCGTACGGCTTCTCGCCCGTGTGGACGACGGCGTGCGTCTTCAGCTGCGTCTGCTTGGAGAAGGACTTGCCGCACTGGGCGCACTTGTGCGGCCGCTCGCCCGTGTGCGTCCGGGCGTGACTCCGCAGAGCCTGCTGCTGGCGGAAGGCCCGGCCGCAGGTGCCGCAGGTGAAGGGCGTCTCGCCCGTGTGGGTGCGCTGGTGAGTCTTCAGGTTGCTCTCGGACGTGAAGGACTTGCCGCACGCCGCGCACTGAAAGTACTTCCACGTGACGCTCTGGAGTACAAAGCCCGGCAGAGCAGAGTCGTCCTGCGGGAGGTCGGAGGTCGCCGTCTCGTCCGCCTCGACTCGGGCGCCTGTGGCACAAATCGGTCTTATCAGGTGCTTTTTACAGTGAGAGAGACATTTGGCAGTGACGGGCTACTGACTCTCTGCGATGGTCGTCAGGTTGATGTTTCCTCCTTCATCTTTGAGCGAGACTGCGGGGACGAAAGGGGCCTCCGCTCGGCCGCCGACTTCCGGTTTGACCTGCAGAGACTCACCGTGTCAGGCAAAGACGTCGCATCAAAGGTCGACAACTTCACTGCAGTGACTCTCACCTGGGTGGGCTTCTGTGTGCAGGCGCTCTCCACTCGGGCTCCATACGAGTGTTCAGCCTCTGAGAAAACACATCAGATTATAGAAAGGGGTGGGTGAACTTTTTGACTGGTGGGCCAGAGTGGGTCCTAAACCTTGACAGAGGGGCCTGTAAATATGTGGGATATGTAGAAAACAATGTCATGTAGCTTTAGTGTCAATTGAAAATGAACAAAAGCAAAGAGACAACAAGATGTGTGTCTTTGAAGCCCCAGGGTATTTAGCTCTTTATTGAAATGACTGAAAACACAGAAAGAAATGGATGAACCACAGCTGTGCCATGACTTACTTACTATTAATATCATTTCTTCAAGTTCGGCAAATTAAAAAGCTTAGAGGGCTGCATATGGTGCCTGGGCCGTAGTTTGCCCATGCCTGGATTAGCCTCTTCCTAATCTTTCTAACCAACTGTATCTGTGTGTGTGTGTGTGACTCAGTGTACTGTCCATACCAACGTTTTTGCTGTTCAGAATGTTGAGGACGCTGGTCTGCAGTCTCCCGCTCCCTCTCCTGGAGTCCAGCTCCACCTGCTGTCTGCTTTCATCCACCACGTTCATAATCTTGCCCAGAGCTTCATTCCCCAAAGTCTCCATGATTGAGGCGAACTGCACCTGGTACAGACGGGAACAAGAACCTGGGGGGTTAGTCAGACATGGAAAGAGAACTGTTATCATGCCCACTCAATATAAAAATAACACACAGCCTATCACCAAGGACAGGACAAGTGGTGTGGATACCAAAATCGGGTACGTCACTCATTACCCGGTTGCTATTTCTGAGGAATAGCCACGGCACATTACATTGAAAGAAATCCCATGGCACACCACCAAACAAAAATATTATAAAATGACAGGTTTTAGCCTAATAATGACAATATAGTCTCTTCATTTATTTATACTCGCTCAGTTGATTAGATGCCACAAAGCTGATATCCTGGAAGGAATTGAAGGAGGAAAATAGACTCACATTCCTGTTAAAGCAGTCACTCATCAATGGAAAGTTCGCGCGCGCGCGCGCACACACACACACACACACACACACACACACACAAGATAAATTAAGTGAAATTAGATAATCTTTCACGGCACACCTGACATGACCTCAAGGTACACTAGTGTGCCGTGGTACAGGGGTTGAAGAACACTGCCTTAAGGCGAGTGGAAACGACCACACGCCATCTACCCTCTCACCATGGCCTCTCCGCTGTCCACCTGCACTTTATCCACCTGCGGGGGCTCCTGTCCAGGGGAGCGGCACCGGAGCTCCAGGCCGAGGAGGAGCTGCGACCTCCCCTCCATCAGCCTCTTAAGCTCCGCCACCGCTGCGTGGACCAGAGACTCCATGACGGCGGCCAACTGAGTGTGAAGGGCCGTGGACACGCTCATCTTGTTGACTAGCAGCCGCCACTTTCCATTAATTTCATACGAAACGAAATTGACCCGGTCGAGGTGATAAATTCCAACATACACACACACACCGGGCGAGCAAAGTTAGACTGGAGCCGTGGGAAGTGCAGAGTAGTTTACCTTCCGGTACAACCGGAAACAGATGAAAATGTAGCTTGTCAAAATGAAAACACATCTTTCCTGCACGGGACAGAAGGAACGGACACAGATTACGGAAACAACCGTAGTCACCCAAACCTCTCAGGTCGAGATTTGACGACGCAACCCTTTTAAGGTGCTCCCAGCATCCCTCGGTCATTATGTCGCAAATGATGGAGTAGGACACCATCAGGGCGGGAGGGGACTTGCACCCTTACTTACCCCACACATCCGGAACCAGTCGTACTAAATCCTCAAGTTAACACAGATTTTTTTTTTGTTCCCCTGACTTCTTGTAGTTTTGCCATCCTACAGTGAAACTGCTGCCGCAACTGCGTTAAAAATACATGCAAAAGATCGCAGTTTAACTTTTCCTCTCGCCCTTCATAGCCTCTTCTTCGGAGACTACATCTCCCAGCAAGCCGTTCGACTCCTGCATGTGGCCAGCAGCACTCTTAGCGTCATGGCCGTGTTTATGGATCTAAACGTGATCTATACTCCGGAGAAGAGTCGCCTGCGGAGTCTGATAGAAACGGCAGCTCACCGTGAGTCCTCCCACTTTGAACCAGCGTCCGAGTTCACTGCAAAAACTTCGTAACAGTAGCTCAGTTAGCATGTAGAGCTAGTCGCTGTTCGAGCAGCTGATTGGACACATGTCTAATCGATGTTACAACTGTATTTGGTTTGCCATCAACTGCCGAACACTCAGCCTTTTGGTTGTCAACCGTCGTAGGAAAGCTTAGTTAACGTTACGTGTCTATTCAGGAATCAAAATATCAAACACGGTGGTTCGCAAGAAGCTGTATTTTTGATAAACGTGTCTTAAACTGGTTACATCCATCAGTACTGTTAACTGGAGTGATATGGCGTTAATAAATGGTTGTATTCCAAGTAAAATATATGTCTCTGTGAACTGATTGTCTCTCCCTGCAGTCGGGTTTTCTACAATCGCAATCAACTATGTGTTTGACCCATCAACGAAGAAGAAACCGGTGAGCCCTGAGGAAGTGCAGGAGAATAAAACTGCATTAAAAAAAATAAATAGACACAGTCCAGAACCATACAGGTTCCAGGAGAAATGGCAGGAGACACATTGACTTAACGTTTTGTTTGAAACCCCCTGTTTGTAGGAGCTTCCCTCTCCATTGCCAATTGGAGATGTGATGGACAAGCTGCCGGTGGTGCAGGTGAGACACCTCGACAGTTGTTTCTCAGTTCTCAGCTACATTTGTTGGCTCACTATGTTATATTTCTGATAAGTTAATAGTACTTTCTTCCTAATTAATCGTTCCTCCTGGTCCTAGTTTTCTCTGTTGCTGAAGGACACAATCTTTGGAGAGAGATCCAAAGATTTCAGCCCCTAAAATGAGACCCAGGGAATGACAGTGATGGCCGTGATGATGTCACAGTCATGTCTTAATGACCTCAACTCTGTGTTCCTCCCTCAGGGTCGCTCTCGTCCAATCAGGGTACTGAACAGACTGACCATTATGATGTCAGATGCCAGTCACATAGTAAGTGGTACTTAATTTTGAGATAAATCGTGAACAGAAGAAGTTAATTTTAACACTCTGTAGTGATATTTACCACCAACTGTGAATGCATGTGTCTTCAGAGACCTAAGCCAGAGGATTATGGGAATTTTGACCTGCTGGCTGTGCACTTGAGCACAGAAAAGCTGTTTCATGTGAGATTCACACTATAGTAACTTTACTCTTCAAGTCCGTTGACGAGTGCAATCCTAAAGTGTTTGTTTGTTCCTGCAGGCCGCCTGCATGACTTACGACGTTGACATCATCTGCGTCCCTGTGACAGAGAGACTTCCTTTCATCCTGAAGAGGGCGCCAGTCAATGGGGTGAGATGTTTTGATCCTAATTTAAAAATGATTGATGAGAGCATAATGACTCATGAGACTTTATAACAGAGTGCTTAATCACAGTAACCTTTTCCCCTGTTACCTGTGACTGTCTCCGTTACTTATACATTATTATGATTGCTGCTATTCCTCTCTAAAAAATGAAAAACAGCCGGGAGGACTCAAGTGTCCATCTCAAAGGTCTTTTATAGTCTTACTGACAGGCATTCAGGACCAAACACAAACTGGTTTAGACTATGTCTTCCTCACTGTGTGAGTGTTGTGGGCTGTTGTTCATTTATTTTTTATTTTTTTAGATTTTATTTTTTGAGTCAACTTGCCTTGGGCCATGCACCTCTTTAATGTTATTTTTTTTAAAATTTTTTTCAGGGTGCGTGTTTCTATCTATTTTCTTGATGTTCCTCTCTGACCATTAAGTGGAACCAGTTTTGGGGCTAAGATTGCTAATACGAGTTCTTCTTTAATTGTGAGCAGGCTATAGAGAGGGGACTGGTCTTTGAAGTGACGTACGCTGCAGCCATAAGAGACTCCACCATGAGGCGATACACCATTGCCAACGCTAATATTATGATGGACATTTGTAAAGGGAAGGTACGTCTTTTACTTGTGTCGGGACATATCACTGCCCTGCAAGGGAAGGCGGAGCCTGAAACACCTGCAGTGACTCGGCTGTGTTTGTTTTTTCAGAACGTGATCCTGTCCAGCGCTGCTGCGACTGTGAGTCTGCATTTAAAACAAACAAACAAAACAACAAATCCATCACCAATAACTAATCGGTAATTGGTAATGTGTGTTGCTAGGCTCTGGAGCTCAGAGGGCCCTATGATGTCACCAATCTGTATCCTTATGGTTCCACCAACCTCTGTGATTCTCTCCCACGTGAAGAAGTGTGTGTGTGTGTGTCTGTGTGTGTGTGTGTGTGTGAGAGAGAGAGAGAGAGAGACACACACACACACTATTCTCCTGACCTGACCCTCAGAGGATTGTTGTTCGGTTTATCTGACGGAGATGCTAAAGAGGCCATTTCCTCCACCTGTCGATCAGCTGTCCTACATGCAGGTAACTCCCGTAGACCCTCAAGAACAGTGGTTCTCAACTCCCGGTGGGGTCTCAGGACCCACATTTTTTTCCTTACAATGAAGTTGCGACCCAAATTTATTCCACGTCACGCTATCATGTCTAGTAAATAAATTATTGAAATTATTGAATTGAATTGTGTGCCCTGCAAAATAAATACCCACCATTTTCTTTATAAATATATATATTTGAACCCTACCTTTTTTATTTTAAAAAAGGAAACTGCCTACGAAGCCGCAACTCAATCAAAAGAGCTCTGCGACCCACATTTGAGAAACGCTGCTCTAGAAGGTCTTGTGCACTGAGCTCTGTTGTCAAGGCACAGCTGTGATCTATGTGTAATGTTGCAATAGAAACCCGGAGGACGGTCTCGGGGATCGTCTACGCCGTCAGGAGCAGTCAACAGGTGGCGCCGCCTGCTGCAGACAGTAAGTCCAGTTCCATATTACTCACAGACTCTTAAGTTGTCTTTATTTAGGTCAGTTCTAACAGACAAGAAGTTAAAACTTATTTTTTTTTTTTAACAGGTGAATCTCCTCCGGCCAAGAAAGCCAGACCTGACCTGATTTTGATTGACAGCTGAGGGGTGCTGCTAGTGGGTGCACAATCAGACAGCTTTCATGAATTTGTGATTTTTTTTTTTGGTTTACATTTAATAAAAAAAACAAACAAAAGCCCACATCAGAACAGTTTCAGTCACGTTTTATTTTAAAACCGGTACACATGTGGCAGGAAATTACCAAAAATAGTTCTGCAGGAAGCTGCTTTACATTCAGTCAAAAATATAAAGGTAAAAACATTAGGTTCAGTTTCCCTTTTATTCATATAAAAACACCATTATTGATTCTAAACCTAATTTTAACTATCTATGACAAACCAAACATCTAAAAAAAAACTTGAACAAACTTTGTCAGGCTTCATTTGCCAGACAAACCCCCCAAAACTTCAGTCATTCTTTCATTTAAATCAATGACAAAACGAAGTGTTTCCATCCATTAATACCTTTGGTATTTAAAAACACAAAGAAGCTTATTTTCATGACTATCAGCATCAATCAATCAACCAACCTCTAACAAAAGGTGCCTGGTGGTGTTTCTGGTTCCTCTGATTATAGTCCTTTTATAGTTGTATGTAGTTACAGTACATAGTTTATACTTTATTTCTCAAAGTTCAATCAGGTCTCCTGGAGTTACTTTTGCTTTTTTGTCCCTCTGCTCTGCATGAACCTTATCAATAATTTGATTACTGATTATTCATCAACTGGCTCATAAAACGCTACACAGTCATGGTTCATGTGAACTAACTAGATGTATGTAATGTGGGAGAACTAGGGCATGCCTAACCCTGGAGTGGTTTATTGATCCTGTGTCTAACACATGACAAATTTGATTGATTCCAAAAAATACGTGTAATGCAAACATAAGTTGTTGTTTTTTTTCATCTTAATCCCTGAAGAATTCACATGCCCTGGTATGTGCTGCTCTGATTCCTCCTCCTGCTCCTCTGCCACCGTTCTTCAGTGGCCCAGGATGTGGTTGATGTGGCCCTGATAACATGACAAAATCAAAGTTGTTAATTTGCTGTGCTTGAGCGGTAGTTCTTTCTTGATAACATGCTAGTTTGTGGTTGACAAATGCAAGCTACTTCTAAACGGACACACACACACACACACACACACACACACACACACACACACACACACACACACACACACACACACACACACACACACACACACACACACACACACACACACACACACACACACACACACACACACATTCCTGAATGTTTAACATGCTATTAAAGGTCACAGCAACAGTAGTCATATGACTATCCAAAGGTACAACATTTATGACCCCCTGACTATTCAACCACACAAACTCACTGGTTCTCCTCCGAGACAGCGGGGGCAGCAGAGTGGAGAAGCTCTGGGCTGGATCACATCAATCTGTGTCAACATACATCAACAAATCGCTCAAAAGTCAGAAATATGTTTTCATAAAGACCAACAGAAACGCAAACACGTGACATTCCTGTTGCATGTTGTGCACACCTGCTGTTCTTGCTGCTGATTGGACAGAGGGAACGTGTGGGATGTTTCCATTGGACACTCGGCTGAGAGGAGCTCCATCTCTAGACATACTCGCTTCTGAAAACCATTGTCATCACAATTCTAAGTAACAAGTTACCTGCATCACCTGAGCTTTGCACTACATAGGCTGAGTGACTTCATTTTTAAGCTAATCCTGGATTTGCACAATTGCATGTCATATGCAAACATAAGACTGACAGACAACAATTACTATGAAACCAATCTGGGGTCTCAGAATAATACTTTCTTGTTGTATCTGTGACTCCATGCAATGCAGAGGTGCAATTTATAAACGGCATTCTAAAAGAAAGGCCAAGCCTTTGATGATTTATGAGGTCGGCCCCTGCTAAGCAAATGAGTGTTCATGTACACATAAACATAAAACTACGGAGTGCGACTTATATCTAGTGGAATTATCTACACAGCTACGCTCAAGAAGTTCGAGTAGACATGCTCATTTTCATTTTGTTAAATTTCTTTCCGATTTCTGCGCGATCATTTCTTCTGTCAATGGAAAGCAGCATTTGATTCTGACTTGACCTCATTGAAATGTCAAGCACGGTACGAACACACTACCACCGTCAATCATCATCGTCGTCTTACCGGTCTGCAGCTCCAAGGCTCTAGCTCCGCCTCCAAACTCCTTTTCTTCAGCAACTTAGCGCACTGCATGTTAACAAAGCTAGCAGCTAACAGAGCTAACCGTGAGTCCAAACGGGCTTCGGCGTATTCAACTCGACGCGAACCACGGTCAGTAGTAAACCCCCAAAATGCAGTTTATCTGTTTAAATTCTGACCGGAAGAGGTAATTTTCCCGCTCGCAAGGGACCAAAGTCGGCCACGCTGTTAAACGCTAACTATTGTTGATGTCCGACCTTCTGTTGACCGGCAACTTTCACTTGCAGCAACAACAACAACGCTTCCGGTTACGGAACAGTGTGCCCTTTCACATTAAAAGCGCCATCGTTACATCATAGCGCCTCATCTTTATACCATTAAAGAGAAAATGATTCAAATTAAGTACCATCAGTACATCATATCAATCTAATTCAGAGCACCTTTTTATTACAAAAAATGTTTAACGTTGATGTGCTATACATAATCAATCATCAAGGTTAAGAAGTGGGCCTCATGCTCTTATCTTGAAATGTCACACAAAAACGGAAAATGTGTTTACCTTTGCCCACTTTTTTTTTTTTTTTTTTTTTTTTTAAATTGAAACACGTTGGAGTCTGTTTTGGACCAAATCTGCCCATACACCGGTAGTTTCCATGCAATTAACTGTTTGGCATTTAATGTGAATGTTCATTTGCAAGTAACGCCCCCCCCCAACTCCCTCCCCTCTCCAAAAAAAATAATGTCATGCTTGCTTGTAATGAGTCCGTCTTCTAAATAAAAGTTGGACCCGTCTTTCCTGTTGTGTTGATTGATAACATCTAGCAAATTTATTCAGAAGTATTTCATATTAACTTGTGCCAACACTGGTAGATGCGGAAGAACGAGACTGAACCCAGTTCTCATCGTGGTGTATGAGATGCTTGGGTTTCAGCAGTGCACTATTATGGCATTATTTTACTGTGCATTTTGGTCCCTTTGTCATTATTTTGCAGTTCCCACCGATTTCCCGTGAAACTCTGTCCCTCGACCTCAAGTGCGCGGTGGTGAGTGAGGATGAGCAGCAGGGGGCAGCAGAGTGTTAAAGTTTAGTTCTGCAGTTAGGTTCCGTGAGACGGTTTCAATAAAATGTTATAAGAAGATGGTTAACACTTTCTAGACCCCACAGGGCAATGTTAGTTGCGTATCACCTTCATGGAACGTGGAGTTTTGCTGAGATACAATTGACTAGACCGGTGGTGGGCAACCTTTTTTTTTTTTTTTTTTTTTTTTTTTTTGGTTTTTAATAGGATTTTAATTTAATTTTAAATCATTTACAACACAAGCCTTCCTATCCACAAAACCACATGACACCAAAACAAAATCAAACAAAGAGCCACAACATTTACGACCAACAACAAAACATTCACACACTCAAAAACAGAGAAACTAGCTCACCCTCCACATCTTTCCATCTGGCCATACAATACAAAATGCAATCATTCTAAAGTCAAATAAACTTGTATTATGATAAAAATAAATAGAGCATAAAACAGAAAAGGCCAACTCGTTTTGTTTTTATAAACTTGATGCTAGTATTATTTTCCCCTGTAACCTTTTGACTGGTGGGCCACTGTGGGTTCTAAAAATTGACAGCGGGGCCAGAGCAGGAGCAGATGCATGGAGTGTTTTGGTGACCCACCTTAATGGAGGAAAAAATATATCATGGGATATGTAGAAAACATGTGCTTTAATGTCAACTGAAAATGAACAAAAGCAAAGTTAAATGTGTCTTTGAAGCGCCACGGTATTTAGCCCTTTATTGAAATGACTCTTGAAACGCTGAAAAAAATGGATGAAATACATCTATTTTATGATCTTACTTAGAATTAACAGTTTTTTCAAGTTCAGTGGGTCGGATTAAAAAGCTTGACAGGCTGCATATGGCCCCTGGGCCGTAGTTTGCCCATGCCTGGACAAGACCTTCATGTTGCAGTTAGTGTAAGTTAGTGGTGAAGTCCCAGCAGTCAACTCCTGGCCAATCTAAAATAATGGACTGTGCAGAGCACTGATGGTGGACAAAGATAAAGCAAAAGGATGGACATGTACTTGATCTCTCTTTAGACTCTGTTAACTGAGTAGAAACTTATGGATAAACGAAGCAGTAGAATTGGATGACAGAGTTAAGGTCAGACAGGCAGACCATGAAGAAAGACTCCACCCTTCTGTTATTATCTGTTCATAATAATAACATTTACCTATTATTAGGGATGTTGGGATCTTTTATTTTGAATTAATACACTATATACATATATATATATATATATATATATATATACAAAAACCTATTTACAATCACACACACACACACACACACACACACACACACACACACACACACACACACACAAAAGCGATCAATAGATGAAGATCACCAGGTGAGTGTGTGTGTGTGATCGTCTGTTAAACACAGGATGTGACATCACTCAGTGATGGCCCACGTTCTTAACTAAAGAAGCTGAGTTTGTGATATTAATAATCAGTGCATGTATGTATGTGTCACTTTGATTGACAGGTCTGACAACCTTGTGATTCATTACCCTTCCACCAAACGGGCCCCCCCTCCCCCATGCAGACCCACCACGGTGTGTGTGTGTGCGCGCGCGTCTATACATGTGCAAGAGAGTGTGTGTCAGCTGATTCTGTGAGCCGTGAAGTCTATTATAGTCTGAGGTCATCAGCCTCGAGCGGGGTCATGGGTCAGACGGCCCGCCTACACAGACTGCAGTGGAGCAGGAAGATCTCATACCCCCGCACCAAAGTCCAAGTACACAAACTGTGACCACACAGTGTGACAACAAAGTGGCTGTGATGTGTGTTGAGCACAACCGCTCTGTGGTAAAGTGTTGAAATGATGAGACATTAATATCTGTTAAAGCATTTCACCCCTGAGTCTGTTGTGTCCGTACTCTGCTAATATGCAGTAAATCAATCGATTCACATCAGATTGGATTTTATTTATTTATTTTTTTGTAGCTGTAGCTATTGTTAGCTCATTATTAGCAACTTAAGTTGGTGGCTAAAGTCTTGTGGAACAGTAGTGAGTGAGGCGCAGATCCAGTGAAGGTCCCGACCAGACTGTGAGGTCAGAGCCAACAGGCCAGGATGGACCATCATCATCAACCCAGACAGAAAAGGGAATACTTTGCCATCTCCCTAAAGAGAGACAAATGAAAAAATACACTCTTGGTGAGTTTGGTTGGTTTCCGTCTCAGCCATCTGCAACATATTCTGGATGTGAGGACGCCCTTTTTCTGTGCTTTTTCAGTATTAGGTTTTCCTATGAAGTGTAATTTAACCATCATTTAACCATCCACTTGTGTTTTGTTGCTTTGTTCTGTCACCCTGCCACTGATTTTTGCATAGAAAAAAAATTATTTTTCCCAAAGTCGAGGAAGCTGAATTTTGTATATAGCTAACCTCAGGCTAACCTGAACTGACCTTAAACCAAGTCTTCACCCTGGAAATCAATCATTTCGCCTTCTGGGAACCTCTGTTTGGGCCTGTGACCGTAAACAGATTTATGTCCCCACAGTGTAAGGAACACACACACACACACACACACACACACACACACACACACACACACACACACACACACACTAAAATCAATGAACAGTAACAAGTTCACCTCAAAGTCAAACACAGACTTTCAGCAGAAAAATGCAGAAAACAGGAAGTCATTCCCTCGAGAACTGAGCCAATCAGAGAAACAGACTGCGGTCGTCATGGTAACTGCTTGATGCTCATTAGGAGCCGCGCCTTCCATGTTGTTCAGTGAAGTGTCGATCATCACAGAGGAGAAGAGACAAAGGCACCCATTGATTTTCTGTCACAAAAAAAATCACTTTCACCGAAACATTCTTCACTAGACTCAGAGGGGAGAGTGTGTGCGTGCACTTGCATGTGTGCGGGCGCGCGTGTGTTTCTATGGGCGCCACAACTTCATGAATAAACTTGATTGAAGCAAAGTCATTGGCTCGTTAGCGGGGGGGAAAAACACATTGAGAAAGGAAAACTTTTAATGTTCCCTGTCATATATGACATGATGCAAGACACTCCGATGTCATCATTTCCGTCAAGTCAAACAGAGCCAAATGTTTCTCAGCGATATTTACTACGGATGGAGTTCAGCAGATTGCAGTTCTCCGCTCAGCCTGTTGGTGAAGCTGTGGTTCCACAAGCTGTTTTTCTACAGCGGCGCTACATTTTTGCAACAATAATACTATAATTCTTAGGGTCATGTCATGTTATTTCACTTTTTTTGTTGTTGAGTGTTTTGTCAATCATTGGCAGGAGGCTGGAGGTGACCAATCAGTGTTTGGCCAGCATTCTCCCTCAGCATGACCTGTCTGTCATTGTCTCACTCACTTAAAGCCATAGAAACGAGTCAGCGAGAACACAAGAAGTTTGTGTCGTTAATTTTGGACTCAGCAGCAATTAACAGATCAGAAAAGCGTGTGTGTGTGTGTGTTTGTGTGTAGATGTTGAAGGACAACCACAACAATAGAAGAAAGAGAAGTGAGAGAAGATGAAATGAAAGAGAAGAAGCTTTAGTGCATCCTGTTAAGTTGATGTGTCACTGTGACAGCAGGGTAGTATGTACTGAGGGCTCTTACTGACAAGGATGAGGAAGGACCAGTTTGGAGACAAAATGAGGGAGTGGCCTAATTGACAGGTGGAACCTGAAGGCAGTCGCAGAAACAAAAGAAAAAAATATATAACAGGAGATACATAAAGTTCTCCCCTGGAAACAAAGAAACTGCACGGAGCGCTCTGGTTGGATGATGTGGGCTTTGTGTCTTCTGGCCGAGCTGGTCCACCTTGAAGAGACATCAGAGATGTGCTGGAGAATCCTGGAAGAGTCAGGAGCCCGGGGACCAGGACCTGGACTAGGACCTGGTCCACAACAGCAGAACAAAGAGGAGGGCTGGAGCTGATCCAGGATCTGTTTATCACTGGGAGCACACACACACAGAGGAGCTACGTGATCATTTTATTGAGACATATTACAGTCGTATACAGTGACTGGCCTGTTGAAATCTCCAACTTGTGACAAAGACACTCAAACATATGTAAAAATGTAAAATACCTGGGAAGGTCACGGTATAGTTCAGTATGCACTTCAAAGTGTGTGCCCATGTGTGTGTATGTGTGTGTGTGTGTTAATCTTGTGGGGGAAGGCAGAGGTGGAGGAGCCAAAACATCAGATTACAAACCTCTGAGGGAATTCTGCTGCAGGATCATCAGGAGGAGCAGCATGAAGAGGAGAGGAGGAGGTGCCATCAGTCTCCAGCAGATCCTGGCTGCTCCTGGTGCTGACCACATAACGCTTCAGGAGGAGGAACACAGACAGGCGCGCGCACACACACACACACACACACACACACACACACACACACACACACACACACACACACACACACACACACACACACACACACACACACATACACACAGATATTTGTTTCTTTTTGCAGACTACACATTGGATTTGATTCATTTCCATTGTTTTGTACAGCCTCATGCTGAACCTAATCCTAAAGTGAATTTAATCTCACTTCTAGTTTTAAGCGTATGATCTCATGTTGCATTTTTGCGGAAAACAGAGGACGGTCAGAGAGCATTTCCCAGTCGCAGTTCAGTTCCTGCTGACACAGAAATTCTACCACCACCGAAACGCAACACAGAGTCACCTGATTTTGATCCACTAGAATAATGTACGAGAACCATGATGAAATCACAGTTAAACCTGGATTAAACCTGTAATTATGCATCAGAACTAAACCAGAATGAAATTTGGATTGAACCAGTGTAAATCCAGTGTTAAATCAGAACCAAACTGGATTTACACCCTTTTTGAACCTTTATTGAACTGGCCCGGAATGTAAGACGTAAGACTAAACAGAGGTTTTGCTCATGATAAAAAAAAGTTTTGTGTTAGTGCTGCTACGAGTGACTTCTGGCCTTGTGTCCCTGTGTGTGTGTGTGTGTGTGTGTGTGTGTGTGTGTCGCAGTGTGTTCTCAAAGAAAACGATGCGCGCGTGTTCACAACATGTGTCCGAATCCGTCTGTCCACTGCTCAGTGAACACCTCCATCCGCTTCATTACTCCTTGCCCTGACACAGAAAGTCCATTAGAATGACAGGTTGCTAGCGTTAGCGCTTAACAGCTAACCTGATCCTCTTGGGAGGGAGGAAGGGGCCATGAATCTTGACGTTGTAACCCCGACCACAAAGCGGTGGAACGGGGGGCGGTGAGGCAGGAAGACCAGGAACTAAAACCCGGAGAAAAAACGCACGTCCTCCGATTCTGATTCCGAACTCCGGTCCAGAACATCACGCTGCTGCTGCAGATTCTCAGCTCCCCATTATGATCTGTTGTCTCAAGTTGTTGGTAATTTCCAACAGTTCCGCATCTACAGCTCATCAGTCCTTTGACAACTTTGAATACAAACCCCCAAAAAGTTCTGACACTTTCCATCATTTCCTTGTGGAGATTCGCACTCTGATTGGTTGACATCCCCCGACTCAAACTTCCCAGAGTTTTTCCATAAAATATGACCCCTCCCCACCTCCCCTCACACACACACACCTCCTCTCCTCAACCCCCGCCACCTCCACCTCACACCGCCGCCGTCGCTGCCATGGCTTTAGCAGGTGTGATCGTTACAGTAACTTTTATTGGCAGAATTACCCCTCAGTCCTAATGAGCCCTCGTTATTGTCTTGTTAGCTCGTTAAGGTGGGAGGAGTCATTAACGAGAAAAACTGACCAGCCTCTGGACACACCCTACACACACACACTCACACAGCCGCAGCCGCAGCAGCAGCGGCAGTGTGATGACCAGCTCACATTAAAACTTTAATGTTTTCCTTTTATGGGCGTCGTTAATGTCTTCAGGCTTCAGTAATGTCCTGCTCCGAGTGCGTTCGCGAACACACACACACACACACCTACACACACACCTACACACACACCTACACACACACTCGACCTTCAGTAATTTGTGACTAATAGCAGGCCCTGAACTGTGAGAGTGCAGGAGACACTGCCAACCTGTTGTCAAGTGACCTCGTTCACAGCCGCTCCTGTTCAGATGGTCTAGATGACTTGATCACATGACCCCGCAGGGTTTCGCTCCTGCTCTGCCCAGGCAGCTGTTCTTCCCGACACCACATAGACTGGTTGCTTGTTTATTTACAGGGCGGCTGTAGTCAGATACACGCACTGTGACATGTGACTCAGGTTGAAGTAGGGCGTCCGAGAGGACTCGCTGGAAATAGCTTGCAAGGATGAGAGGTTCTGCTGCATTAAGTGTAAGTCTGTTCACGTAGCGACCCAAATGGTGCAAAGACTCTAACCATTTCCAACATGCTAACGGTAGCAAAATGCACACTGTAGCAGGATGTTAATGCCGTCACCAGCACTAACAACACTTAAAATGCTGCAGGGAGGAAAGATGTATTTTTCCATTTTAATTAACGCTATCCATCATGTATAAGTGCAAGCACACACATACACTCATGCACACACACACACACACGCGTGCACACACACATGCTTGCACACAGACACACACACACACACTCACACACAGTGACAGTGAGAGAGGTGGATCAGAATCAACATTAGAGGGAATATGTGAATGCTTCAGGGTGCTGCCGTCCTCTAAACTGTGAACTCTCTGAAAGATCTGAACTGCACCATCAATCACGCTCGTACACACACAGATGACCACATGCGTGTCTGCCGGGAATTGTGTTAAAGAGGAATTTCACATTTTTCATCATCATCAGATCTGATTAGAGATCGGAGTGCTGATCAGATCCAAATTTCGTTCAAGTTTCTCATCCCACAGGAGACAAGGGTTGTGATCCAAATCACTTTCCTCTATTAGAATGCTTAAATGCAGTACTGTTAAGTGCAGTGCACTTTTTGAGTGGTTCACTTGTTTTGACACATTGCAAATTGCACACTGCCTTTGACATTTGACATTTTGTCACACAAACCAAAACCCAAGATGACATTCATGCTTAATTGCAGTTAATTCATGTTGATTGCTTGTTAATGAACTATTTTTGAAAGTGCTAACAATACTCTGCATTGTCACATAGATACACAGTAGAGAATTTAAATCGTACTGAATACAGAAGTATGTGTTTTGTCTTGTGCAGTCGACACTAACACCTGAGTGCATGTGATTAATGTAAAATGATTAACAGGTTACTATTTTTGGATGCACTGCGGGAGGAAGTAGAGGGCTTTGTTGCAAGCTGGTTGCCAACTGGATGCCAACCACTGCTTAAAAGCAAGAAAAAAAAAATACTGTAAAGAGGGCTGCTGAGGAGACCTCAGTGAGTGGTGTGTTGAATGGCAACTTTCTGTATCCAAAGTTTCCAATTGGGAAATAAAACAAAACAAAATATTTCTACATTGTAGAACAACCTTGACGTTCCATCTTCAGGTGAAGCACCTTTCCGCTGTGCCTGACAATGAAGCAAATGCAGGGTCAGCTAGCGACAAATGCTACTCAAACTACACTTTTAATGTCTGTGATGACTGTATTTAGCAGGGGTGGGAATCACAAGGTACCTGACGATTCAATTGATTCCGATTCAGAGGGCTACGATTCAATTAATCATGATTAATCGAGAATCGCGATTTATCATGATTCCTATATATGTAGATATATATATATATATATATATATATATATATATATATATATATGCTTTGGATATATATATATATATATATATATATATATATATATATATATATATATACACACAGTATATATATATATATATATATCCAAAGCATGCAACATACCCGGAATCCAACGTTCTTGACAACTGAGTATGGACGCAAATCCTTGGCAATAAAAGTCCCAATGAACTTTGTAATTGGCCTCGCCCTTTTTTGTAATTGGCCACTCCCTTTTTCTGTATTGGCAGCTTTGTTATCGTGTTCGGGGTGGTTGTCTGGTTTGGAGCAACTGGAGGATTTTCTGTCTTTTCCTTCAACTGCAGGTGCCAGCGGGCGATATGTTTTCACATGTTTGTCATGTTCCCACAATATTTATTTGTGGCGTGACACAACTTACAGTGTGACTTTTGTCGAGTTTCTTTTTCCCCTCAACCTCGTAAAACCCAAAATGCTGCCATGCGTTGGCTTTAAATCCCAAAGGAGCCGGGTTTGTTTTTCAGTCATCTCTCTGCGACAGACACCGACACACACGGCATGTGTGTGTCGGTGTCTGTCGCAGATGAGTTACTAAAAAATCTTTTTTTAATTTGTGAATCAATTCATAATTGGCAATGTCATAATCGCAATTAATCTAATAAACCATTTTTTTCCAACTCCTAGTATTTAGACTGTTGCCAAATCACACTTTGTTAATGTGAACTTCTATTACTGTAAAACAGTTTTAAAGATATATTTTATTTTAATTTGTCAAACTCAGTGTTTTCCATAATGTTGTTGCAAATGTGTCTCCACTTTGATTTGTCAAATGTTTCTATAAATACTTCAAGAATTGTGGGGGTTTAATGCAGACAGAAGTAAATAATCAGTTTAATCTAACCAATGTTTCACGCATTCATTCTACACCAATAGCACTCCATGAAATTTTATCAAACTTCTTTAAGTGTCAAATTTCAAAATTGTGATTAATCATAATTAATCTGAAGCAATGACTGTGATTAACTTGATTAAAATCGATTGCCTGAAAAGACAGGACACAGAAGACAGGAGAGGAGACAGGGGATCAGGATACGATTGGTCTTCATCCCTGGTTTACAAATAAGAGCGACTGAAACACACAACGTCTATGTGTGTGTGTGAGTGTGTGTGTGTGCGTGAGCGCATACGTGCGTGTGTGTGTTCCCTCCGGCGTTACCAGCTAATCTTCTCTGATGACCGTTGGGAACAAAATGATTGTCATATCATCTAACGACACACACGCGCGCACACAGACACACACACACACGCCTCAGTAATTAGTAGTCTTATGTTCTTCTTGCCAAGTTGCTACTGAACTCTCTCAGCTGCCAATCATAGAGTCCCTCTGAAAGTCAGCAGCCAATCAGGCGTGGACAAAAACAGACAGTCCGTCAGACAGACAGTCAAATGAAACAATGAAATTATCTACAGATAGAAACATATTTTTTTTAACAACTGTTAATCAATAACAAGCTGATTGTAAATGTGTTATTAATGGGTGATTTTCATATTCATTGCATTTGCACTAATTACATACAAAAGGACTCCGTTAAAAAGGCTAATGAGGAGCCAACAGCCACACAACATTTACACGTGAACAACATACAGTTAAGCAATTAGCATTAAATTTGCTCCTGTAAACACCCTCAGCACCTCGTTATGGCTCTTTCATGCTAACGAGTTCACTTTGCCGAGGTGTTTTGACCAATTAAATCATTAGCGTGATCTCAGCGTGAAGACCGTTGCCTTGTTAAGGAGTCGTTGCTATCACACTGCTACAGGAAACTCATTATTATACAATGCTAAGCGGCTAGCATACGCGACACTGTTCACTGTTGGCTTAACTTTGGCTGCAGCCAAGGATCACACAAATGTCGGAATGTCAGCTGACCTGGATCCAGCTGAGCGGCAGCTTTGAACACAGTCGGACTCCTTGTGCTACAAATGTCACTGAATGTGTTCCCCACCAGCAGCCACACCACGTTGGTCAGTGACCACACAGATAGTCTGCCAGGACGTACACGCAAAAAATAGAAAAGCAAAATGTAAACAACCTGTAAAACCCCCCCAACAAAACACGAAAATGTTTAATTATTATTAGAGCGTTCAAGTATTTCACCTGGTTTCCACATGATGTCTGACTCCTGGCTTCACATGTTCACTTTTAGATTAGATTAGTTTAGTTTAGGTTTATTTTGAAAATGTCAAAAAAAATTAAACATTTCTGCAATTTAAAATAATGGAGAAAGAAGTCATACAAATTGAATAACATTAAATTAAAGCTGTAAGCAGCGTTCAAGGGACTGAGCCTGCTGTGGCCTGCTATTGATGCCGCTGCCGTCGTCACCATGAACCCAGTCAATAAGGTTTGGCTGCATGACTGAATGAGTCGGAGGGCCTGATGAGACAAATGAGCGATTTATCTTTGCATCACTGGAAAACATCATCAACTCATATAGCTCTGGGTGGCTGCTACTTTTTTTGTAGGTGGCGCTGTAGAGCCGAGTGGGTTTTTCCTCCTGTTTGTGAAAGGTGTGGCAAATCTGATGAGTTTTGAGGCAGGCATGTTGTTCTGAGTAAATGTCACCCTCACAACTTAAGGTGGACAACAACTATATGTTTCACTTTGACCCAGAAATGGCCCTGTTGGAAGCATTTGTTTCCCAGGTTTTAAAACAAAACTAACCGTGTGCATCTGCTATTGATCCAGGGAGGGAAACATGGCGCACCTGCTGCAGGTCCTGCCTTCAGAATACACATAAATGATTCCCATTGCCATTAGGAAGGTCCTAGAGTCATCAAACAAAAACTCACGTGTTTGTTGCATCAAGGCCTACAATTAACACTCGACAGCCTTCACCGAAAACTGTGTGCAAGTGCAAAATTTGCATAATAAGCATATCCACACACATACACATTTACAAACACACACACGCACACACACGTTAGTGTGTGCATACTGTAGTGCATACTGAACTATACTATACTATACTATTTTACATTTTTAAATATGTTTGAGTGTCTTTGTCACACGATGAAGTTGTCCAGGGTGTACCCTGTAACATAAGGCAGCTGGGATAGGCTCGTGACCCTGAATTGGAATAAGCGGGTATAGAAGATGAATGAATGAATGAATGTCTTTGTCACAAGTTGTAGACATGTAAGTTGTAACATATCTCGATAAAATTATCACTCAGCTCCTGTGTGTGTGTGTGTGTGTGTGTGTGTGTGTGTGTGTGTGTGTGAGTACTCCCAGTGATAAACAGATCCTGGATCAGCTCCAGCCCTCCTCTTTGCTCTGCTGTAGTGGACCAGGTCCTAGTCCAGGTCCTGGTCCCTGGGATCCTGACTCTTACAGGATTGTCCAGCACATCTCTTCTGTTTGTTTTTACAGTTTGCTTCTGTTTGATAGACAGGTCACTCTCACCTGAAGGAGACATGTGACATCATCCCTCTGATCAGGAAGTGCCGTTTCAGTTACATCATGGGATGTTTTGGCCGTGTCTTGAGATGCAGGTAAAAACTGAGTCTGTGTCATTGGTCCACTTAGAGCATTCCCAGGTTCCCTACTGCTGATTGGTTGACGTGTCATGTTAAATATTCATCAGGTAGCAGACAGCGTCCTTGTTAAGTGCCCTCCGACTGCGGTCCATTAAGCTGCTGCAGGAACTTCCTGTTTAGTCGACAGATTAGCGAGAGAAATGAGTCAAATCATATGTTGAATGAGTGAGCGGCTGCGCCTGTAGACAAATCAAGCGCACATGATGTATTAAGCAGCTGGGGTCAATGTGTCAAACAGGGAGCAGAGGGAGCTGATACACACACCCATCTATTTTACATCACTGCCCATCCTACATATTGAGTTGCTGGGTGGAGGAGCCTGCCCACAGGACCTGGATCTGTCTTTATAGTTCAGTAGCTTCCATGCAAATGGCTCCCTAATTTTTCAACCCTAAGAGTCTGCAGTTAACCTTATCTGCATGTTTTAGAAGTGTGTGGCCAGATCCACAAAGAATGGAGCGCCGCAATTGAGGTGCGTTTTGCAGTGACTTTGCGGCTGTAATCTCCGTCGTCTTTGCATCGTATCCTGAAATGAGTTTTTCATTATTGATACGCAGGCGCAAAAACGCCCAGAAATGAGGCACCTGAGGAGTCAGAATCGCAAATTGTGCTCTAGTAATCTGACCGCGCGATAGATTGTCAGATATAAAGTATACACCTCAATGACCAGAAGTTGAATTTCTGACGGAATACTTTATTTCTGTTGTTGTCAAAAAAAGATTGCACATTGGTTTTCTCCTGAACTCAGGCCAAGAAAGAGACAGTCGCACACGTCTCTCCAAACATCCCCACAGCCCCAAGCACAGCACACACACCTGTCCGGGGTCTCTGTCGTCCTCTTAAAGGGGCAGTATAACATGTTTGCCCACACTAACAGCAACAGGAACATTATTAAACAGTGGAAGACATAGAAAAGTGAACACACTCAGTCAGAACTGTTACAATATGATTACGAGCGTGTTTGATTGTACGGCAAGAACGAACCCGAACCTGCGAATAATTTTAACTAGTCTGACTTTAGAAAGAGAAACTCTGGCGCTTCTGTGCACTCAGGCATTACGACCGTGGTCATGATCGGAAGGCAGTAACGTGACCCCTAATCCACCTGGGTGAGATTTGTAGCTGTTTAGTGGCTGATCTGATCGAGTAAGTGCAGATTTCAAGTGTAAGTGAACCTATCAATGTTTCGTGTTCTTAATAGATAAATAAATAAATAAGATATTGATTTTATATTTGATAAAATGTGTGTGTGTGATATGTTTCTATATACACACACCTCATCATCAGAGAGAGTCTCTAAGTTGCTCTCAGACGGAGTCATTTTGCGCGCAAATTTAAGTACATTCAAATGAGTCTGCCGCTACCTGCGCCTCTGTGCATTTTCACGTTTGTGTCCGCCCTGTGGATAGGAGGATGCACTGCTTTTGGCTCTATTTACACTGATTTTCTGGCGCAAAGGCCGGGCAATCGCTTTGTGGATCTGGCCCTCTGTGGTTTACGGTCTGAAGGGTCAGGTGAGTCTTTGTTCCTCTGTCCTTAGAATTTTTTCAGTGTGGTTTGACATCAAAGATCAACAGAGGTGCCAGTCCCTGTCTCTCTCGCTCTCTCTCTCTCACACACACACACACACACACACACACACACACACACACACACAGCGGGGGCTTATGAGTTGAATAGAATTCAGCCCCTGGTCAAATAGCGATGAGAGGTTTCCTGTTTCAAACCACTCAAATATACATCAATAAAGCAACACACACACACACACACACACACACACACACACACACACACACACACACACACACACACACACACACACACACACACTTTCCAAGTTGCTTTTAAATTTAATTCTTCACTCAAAAGATTAGCAGGTTCAAGGAAAAGCGGCTGAAGGGAAGAAGGAAGCATCATGTGACCTGGAGGCGCTGCAAGATGTTCTGGATGCTGAAGTGGAATAACTGCTGGAATGCTGGTGGCGATGATGAAGAATGTTTCTGCATGCATATGAGTCTGTCTCGTGGTTAAAGAGGGCATGTCCTGTTACAGGCAGACAGAAATCCCCAGATGTGTGTGCGTGTGTATGTGCGTGTGTGTTTGTGTGCCACGCCGTCGCCCAGCCTCATTGATTATTTAAATGCGAACAAACGTGCTCAGATTCATTAGGACAACGAGAGAAAACCCTCGTTAAACTTTGATGGCGACGGTGAATCTTTCAGCAGGCCGGGACGCGCGGCGCCGGTTGGACGCGCGGGGGTGTGCGCGGCCCTGCCAGTGAGTGTGTTTGTGCGCGCGAGTGACTGATCCTCACCCGGCCTCGCATGAAATATTGAGACACACTTCAGCTGCGATCTGCGTCAGTGGTTCACCTGCCGGAAGAGAAGTCACGTCATGTGACCACTGCATGTCCCACGGCTACATACCACAACGACGGCAAACTGCGCGTAGTCAGTCGCGGCTAGCGTGCTAGCGTGCTAGCATGCTAGCGCAGGCCGCCGACCTCCTGCTCTGGCTCCAAATGACATCATCAGAACAAGATGGCGGTGCGGCGGCGGTGGCCATCTTTGTTCGGAGCCTGTATTGTATAAATCAAAACTTTTGTCACGTCCGTCAGGTGGGTCGGCCTCTAACTTCCTGTCTGTCTCTCTGACTTCCTGTCTGTCTCTTGCAGAGTTCCTGCGTTCGGCTCACTCCGTATTTCCATCAACACCTGAACACGTGTAACACTGAGTCTGACCACACACAGTCCATCACATCGCACTAATAGACTGCCAAGTGGTCAACACACACGCACGCACGTACACACACACGCGCACACACACACACGCAGGGGGTGGTGACCTGCCATTACTGAGCTTTTCTGCTTCACTGCAGCCTGGTAATGATGGTCAGCTGAGAGTGTGTGTGTTACTGTGCACGTATATGTGTGTGTGTGTGAGAGAGAGAGAGCGAGCGAGCGAGCGAGTGAGTCAGGAAACTAGTAATGTGTTGCTTGAGTAACAGACTGATTGGCAGCCGTGCTGTGTGTGTGTGTGAGTGAGTGACAGGAGAGAGGGAACAGAGATGGAAAATAGAAGTGTGCTGACCCTCCAGGGTTCAGCACACACACACACACACACACACACACACACACACACACACACTCGCACTGAGCAGTTTTAATTAGTGATGCAGTTTTAGTTCAGTGATCAGCTGTTGAAAGTAACAGTTTCTGCTGGCCGCTGCAAAACACAACAGCTCATTTAATTCAACTCACTCTCTCTCTCTCTCTCAGTCTCTCTCTCGCAAACACACCCACATAAACAAACGCATACGCATACTCACACTCACAACTGTATACATAAATGATCGTCAGTTATTTTTCATTTTGCTCTCATCTTCTCAGATCGGGTGTAATTCCACAGTTTGTCCACATGGCTGGATGAGCCTCCCCGGAGAGAGCGGCGCGTTGGTCAGGAAGCTGTCCTCTTTCGCTTCCTGTTTCGTATTCTGCAGCCTGAGGCTGAGCGCCATGAACGCGTGTGGAACCTGTGTAAATATTCACAGGAGGAAGACGACACTCCGGCAGTTACAGTAGAGATGAAATGTCGTTTCTCTCCTCTCCTGTGTTTCCTCTTCCTGGAAATCACTGACTTGGAGAAACTGTTGAAACAGGTCAGCGATGACTTGAATCAAAGATGACTCTCAATGCCGGGGGGGGGGGCAGATGGCGGGGGTCATGTGACCCGTGCTTGTTTGTGGCTTTTTTTGTTCTCTCGTCCTCTCTCACCTTCCCTTTGTCTCCGACTCATGTCCCCGCCATCCGTCTTCATCCCTCGCTCCTCCATCACTCCACATTAGCCCCCTCTCTCCTCTATTACCTCCGTCTCTTGTCCATTAGTAACACCTGAATCCTTCTATTAGATTCAGGAAGTCGGCCTCATAAATCCGCTGCGCCACTTGCTGCGGAGCGCCGCTCGCTGTTTTGGATAATGAAAGGATCGGGTTTAAATTCACATTACCTTTGTCCTGAACTTCATGCTTGATCATATCAGCCTCTTTGATTTTATTAATGTCTCTGAATGGATTTCTCCATCTGTCTGCGCGCCCCCCCCCTCCCCACCCCACCTCCACCCCCGACGGCATCTCCGTCCTTTGAGGGGCCGCTGAAGGTCGCGGTCTGGCCGCCACAGAGAGGCATCGCGGGGCGGATTAACAGGAGGCAAACGTGACGAAGGTCTCCGCTCTTCTCAGACCAGACGAGTCGACCGACTGAGCGACCAAGCGGCGCAGGAAGCAGCAGCTGCGGCAGCTGGTTGTTAGCGACATGCTGCTGCGATGCTCAACTCCAAGTTTGGCACAGACAGCTGGATGCTCACATGTGGCTAGTAGCTCTGCTGGGACACTGCGTGCACACACACACACACACACACACACCAGACAGTCATTTAACCCAGCTCGACCTCCCTGCTGCTCTGCTGATTTCCCACACACAACATGTCAAATTGCCACTGTGTGTGTGTGTGTGTGTGTGTGTGAGTGCGCGCCCGCCCGCTTGTTTGAGCAGTCTCAGTTATTAGTTTCCATGGCTGGCAGACCGTTCAGATTGTGTGAGTGTGTGTGCGCTCCAGAGTTTCTGTGGAATAAGCACTTTAACAGCCAGTCAGGCAAAGTCGCAGTGAAGGCCCAGTTCCATTCCTGTCAGTGGGATTTGACTGGCAGGAACACTGACAGGCATTTGACTCGGCTGTATCTTCGGCTCGTGCCTTCTCTGTGTGCCACACTTGAGGAAACAAGTATCAAAAAACAACCCAACAGGCAAGAATCCAAAAGGAGCTGCTGAATGATACAGTTGTGGCATCAGTTCTGGTAGTGAGAATGTTGAGAAAACACAGGCATGATTTATAGTTGTGGATGACAAGAGTGTGGAAGTATGGATGACAAAGTGATCTCATTTTTTTTGTTTGTTCCTTTGGAGTCTTTACATACCAGGCTAGTCCGTCCTCACATTGTGCAGTCTTCCATCCGTTTTGTACAACTCTGAGTTTTCATCTTCACTTCATATTTGGATGAGGTTGATTGCTACTATTGGCGAGGCCATGCTGCAGCCATTTCCCACTCATATCAGACAGTCCCTATAGCAGGGTGGGCAAAGTTTTTGGCTGGTGGGCCGCAATGGGTTGTACAATGTGACAGAGGGGCCGGAGCAGCAGCAGATGGATGGAGGGTTTTGGTGAGCCACCTCATAGGAGAACAGAATATATCATGGGATATGTAGAAAACATGTTGCTTGAATGCCAATTGAAAATGAAGAAAAGTGTTACAACAAAATCAGTGTCTTTGAAGCCCCACGGTATTTAGCTCTTTGTTGAAATGACTTTTTAAACACTGAAAAATTGATGAAATCGAGCAATTTTATCACGTACTTACTATTAAAATAATTTCTTCAAGTTCGGCGGCCCGGATTAAAAAGCTTAACGGGCCGCATATGGCACCCGGGCCATGGTTTGCCCATGCCTGCCCTGTAGTGTCCAAGAAGTTATGAGTCAGTGTCCAGTAGGTTTGAGCTCTTTCCCCTGCAGCGTGTCACACTCCTCCATCGCAGCGCGGCTGGAAAAACTGTATCACTTTTCCTGCCACAATAATCTTCGTCCTCGCCGACTGCGTGCGTGAGTGCCTCCTAATTTGACGGCTGCAACGTTCGCAGACATCTTTTTGTCGTTGGTCGTCGCCGTGGTAACGTGGTGTCAGGGATCCATTAGTGTTGGTTTTGGATCCGCTGGTTTTGTGTGGGCTTGACTCCAAGTGAACCCGAAGTCAGATCAGTCGGGAAACAGACAAACGAGAGCAGCTGGGCCGCACAGGGAACTCGGAGGACAGAGAGCTTCCTGGGGAACATGTGCTGTCCAGTCCAGCAGTTGCAGATACTTTACTTCACCTGAATAAAGACTTTGAGATCTTCTTCACCTTTGATCCTGAGACACTTTGTGTGCGTGTGTGTGTGTGTCTGTGTGTGATATTAACAGACTTTATGGAGCTCGTATCATGAAAATTGATTAGTCGTACAGAAAAGAAGGTTAATCAAGACCTTAAATAAGAACTATAACTGCTCACTCTCTCTAGGTGGGGGTTGTCACCCTTGGGTGCTTTAACGATGTCTAACAAAATGTCAGCCGTCAACCAATCGCGAGCCGCAGCTGAAGAGAGAGGGCTTTTTTTTTTTGTGGAGTGGGAAGTCTTTAGGAGTCGTTTCAGACTGGGGTGGGGTGGGTTTTGGGGGAGGTTTAAATCAGCAGCGGAGTTAAAGAGCAGTGATCTTCTGCTGAGACAGCAGTCTGGTCATCCTTTAGTCAAATGGAAGACAGGCAGAGTGTGTGTCAGGGTGTGTGTCTTAACATACGGAGGCTGCACAGCTGTGCACTCTCAAATTGGCCAATGTTTTACCCGCTGCAGCTCTCTGGACATTCATGATTCTCCCTGTCTCTTCTTTCCAGCAGGGGGAGCTCTGCAGCGTAATTCCGTGTTGATCTTAGCTCCTGATTCGTTGCCACATTGATCAATTAAGGGTGTAATGATGTTTGTGCCTTTAATGAAAAGCAGAATTTCTTTTTATTTAACTCCAGTACCACGCCTGTTGCTGCCGGCGGGGCGGCGCGATGGACACGTCACTGGAGCCAAAGAGTTTGTGGCGACACATTGATCGTTTTTCGTCAATAGGTATTTTCTTCTTCTGTGGTTTGTAGTTGTTGTTTGTTCAGCCGACCGCGACCCATCAATTTCTAACCACTGGAGCCCTCTGTGTGTGTGTGTGTGTGTGTGTGTGTGTGTGTGTGAAGTTTTTCTGCTCATTTTAAATCTTATTTCTGCTGCTGCCAGCCATAATTAAGTCTCTGTTTGCCTTCTATGTAAAAACACTGATGTTATTGACATCTGACATCTGACACGCACATGTGTGCATGCACACACACACACACACACACACACACACACACACACAGGATTTTGCTGTGTAAGAACTTTTCGCTTCATAAATATGATTCCCTGTTTTCTCCTGATTGGTTTTCAGCTGCGGCGCCATCAAGGGAATCGTTGATTGATTTACTGAACAAGTGGAATAATACGGGTGGAGTTGTGTGTGTCTATGTGTGCGTGTGTGTGTGTGTTTGCACGTTTTTGCAACCCTCTTTTTCCAAATGATGATTAAAATGAACGCAAGGGCCAACTTCAGTGTGATCTGAACTCTTTAAAATGATTAGAAGGAGACTTTTAAGTTTAGTTTGTGAACACCGAAGGTCTGGGCCAGTTGAACAGCTTACTATAGCTCGTCACAGAGGATAAAGCAATGTACATTTTTAAACTTCAGATAGATGATGACCTCAAGCGTGCCTCTGTGTGTGCGTGTGTGCGCACGTGCGTGTGTGTGAGTGATAAGACTGCTTGTTAATTAGCAGCTGAAGCTCTGAGGTTCAGACAAAAGAGTGTAATCAGCTCTTTGTGCGGCGCAGATTGCCACAGCGTCCGATAGAGAAGGTTTGAGAAACGTTCTCCCGTTTAACCTACTTACAGCTGCTCCAGGATGGCTGTTAATATTATTATTGCTGTTGTTAAAGCAGGCGCCATTACTGACCCCTAAAGGCCCTTGTCATCAGACAGAAATGTTCTAAAGATAAAACCAAACCATCAGGAAATAATAATAATAAAAAAAAAACCATCTTCACAGAGATGCTGATGGGACACAAAATGCTGAGTTAGGACTTCTTGTCCCCAAGGACACATTTAGTGTCTCTGAAATCCAGCAGTGGAGATGAAAGAAGACAAAATGTTCGAAAGTTCTTGTGATGTTTTTTTCTTCTTCTTTTTTTCTTACTGAGAGATGAGGAGCTGTCATCACACATCAGAACCTGGCGGAGAGCCGCACGTCCAACACTTTAGGCAACACTAGCAGCGTGCGCTGATGTGTTCCATGCCAACTCAGGAACTCAGACCGTTGCATTTCTGAACGGCGCCATCGTCACGCGCAGCCGACGGAAATCCGAGCTCCAAACGCCTCGGAGGAACCGTCGCTATCTCTGGCTAGCTAGCAACTCAAGACGCATGGACTATGACCAGAGGCCGTCCCCGCTTCTCAGCAGGAAGTCTGTACAGCGCAGCTGTGCCGCCCTCATCCTGAGTCCGCTTGTGAGCTGTTAGGGAGCAAATATTGATCGCTCATCATCTGTGACTGTCACGCTTCCTAGTTCATGTCAGTGCAGGGCAGCAAATCAGAGATCGCCGCTACTTGAGCGCCACCTTCATTGAGAAAGAGGACAATAAATCCACAAACTTTGAACGATAAGTTGGTGCAGAAAGCAGAAAAGTATGTACCTTGCAACATACTCTCACGCACGCACACACACACACACACACACACACACATCGGGTTGAGAGAGTTAGGGGGCATAACTCTGTCCACTCTCTCTCTCTCAATGTACAAAATACATACACACACCTCTATATGTACACCACGCACGCACGCACACACGCACACACAGATGCACACACACACACACACACAGAGCCTTCCTCATGGGAGGGATGGCAGATTGCTTTTCTCACCCTGCTGCTCTAAATGTCATTTTCCTGTGAGGAGGAAGATGGACGAGAGAGAGAGAGGGAGAGAGAGAGAGAGAGAGAGGGCGGGGGTAAAAGACATCCACAGAAAGAGAGAGCGAGAGAGAGCGAGATCAGTTTTATTATATTCAATCTATGGAGCATTGCACACACCAACCTTTAGTTTCCTCTCTGTGTGAAATAGAGTAATTACTAACCAGTCAAGTGTCACATGACCTGTCGCCAGTGACGTCCGGTGCTCATCAGACGGCCACTGATGACGGCGGCAAACACAAACTGTGACCTCACTTTTCATAAACACATTAAATGTCTCCGAATTGACCTGCCTTCCTTCCTTCCTTCCTTCCTTCCTTCCTTCCTTCCTTCCTTCCCTCCTTCCTTCCTTCCTTCCTTACTTCTTGTTTGGACCATCACTGAGGAGGTGGTTTCCTTATGTTGTTATGGCATTGTACACTAGGGGGAGCTCTAGCCCCGTTTTCCCTCGCTCTCTCTCTCTCTCTCTCACACACGCACACACACAGGCACATACGCACACACCATCGTCCCTCACACACGGAACAAAAAAAAAAAGGTTCTTCCTCCATTTCTTCTTTTCTCACATCTCCACTCTGCACCCCCCGCCCCCCTCCTCCTCCCTCCTCAGAGACTTGGTACATTCAGACAGCCCCCCGCCCTCCCGGTCCTCCCCCTCCTTCCCCACCTCCCAACCCCCCCACCCTCACCCCCACCTCCCTCTCCGCTCCCTCTTTGTTTGCACTTTGCTGTCGGTGGTAACCTGCACATTCCTCCACACACTCTCATATTAACTGTAACAATAATCACCGTCGCATCACCACGCTTCCAATCGGAAATCAAAGCACTTGGGGCATTATTCTTTTTCAACTTAAAGCTTCTCCTTCACTGTATCTTCATTTTTTTTCATTTCCCTTAAATAAACAATGCCATGAACTGCCGGTTTATGTGTGACTGGTGGCACCTTTGCCAGGTGGAGGCTGCAGCGTTGTGACTGCGCTCAGGTCTGAGGGGAAGCTGAACTTACACCATTAACAGGAAACTCACTGCACGTCTGCTCATAGTTGTAATTGGTCAAACACAAGCATGCATGGACACACACACACACACACACACACACACACACACACACACACACACACACACACACACACACACACAGGGGGTAAACTGTCTCTGTTGCCGGTCGGTGATGATGATGATGATGTGTAATACCGTAGTAATTACTGAGGCAGAACAGTGAGGAGACAGGCGGGGTCAGAGGTCAGCTATCACTGAACCCCACCGCACCGTCCAGTGTTTCTTTCTTATTTTCTTTTACTTTCTGCAGAGGCCGCAGTAATGACTTGGTATCGCCTCTGGAGCCGCCCAGCCACTCACATGAAGAGGCGTGTCCACCTGTGCAGGTCACATGACAACAAGATGACGTACAATGAAGGTTCGAGTGGGAGTGTCATCATCTTCCTTCCTATTTTCTTCTTTGTCTTTGCTTCTTCCTGTCTGTTATCCCTATTTCCTTTTGACTTCCACATTTCTTCTTGTGTTCTGGGAGGGACACAAACACACACACACACACACACACACACACACACACACACACAGACAGTAAACAGATATGCTGCTCAGTGTTGTTGTTGCTGTTGTGTTTTTTCTCTTTTGAAGCCTCTTTTCAGAATGGATTTTATTGTTAGAATTGTTACAGTGTTTCTTCATTTACTTTCATTTTTATTCCTCACTGTTTAACACATTGGCTTCCACTCTTCCACTGTGCAACAAATCCACCAATGGGTATTAATAGTGGCCTGAATCTGAACCTGATGCCTCCACGACTCAGTGAAGGTCGTTACACTGAAGAGGGGACTGTAGGTCAGCTGACCTGGTGTAACGTTAACTGTCTCCGTGCAAGTGGCTTTTCACTGGAGCTGCTGTTTCAATACGTGCACGCGTGCACACACACGCACCACACACGCACCACACACAATGCAAGTTAAAAAATGATCCCATGTGCACGTGAGCATGCACTGTCCTTAAAATGAAGTGGGTTGAGAGGAAATGCCGGCACCTACCCGGCCCGACCCCTGCCTCCCTTCATATTATCTTTCCCCCTTTTTAAACTTCATATTTTATTTGACCCTCTGTTTGAACGTTTTATTGCTGCTGAAATTTTAATATCCACACCTTTTCTGGTTTAATATTCAGAGGTTTTGAGGTTTTGAGGACAATGGACAGGATATAGGAATGTACTGTACAGTACCGGTAGTTTTGTGAGTGAGTTGTTGTTGTGAAACATTTGCATTTTGTGTGCCTTGAGTTTCTGACTGAATTAACAGACGTGGCGATTGTAGTTTTACATGAAGGAGTTCATTCTGTTTGACCATTTTCTAACCAGTCTCCCACTGATAGATACACTCCTCTGTTCTGTGTGTCTGTTTCTACTTAATATGCATGCATGTGTGTGTGTGTGTGTGTCCCTCCCACACCTTTAGCTGGTAAATTGGTGAGACTTCACCTCAAAACCTCCCCCTCCTCCTCCTGAGTTCTGATTGGCTAAAGGCTGTTTAGACCAAGACCTTTGCAAAGTGACAAATTGATGAGACTGACGTCCTGCATTAAACACCTACACACACAGACACGCACACACACACACGCACACACACACACACACACACACACACACACACACACACACACACAGTGTGTCTTTAAGGACTCCTATTGTCCTCATGAACCTCCTCAAGTCCATCCATCCATCCATCTTCTATACCAGCTTATTCCAATTCAGGGTCACGGGGGTCTGCTGGAGCCTATCCCAGCTGTCTTAGGGCGAAGGCAGGGTGACACCCTGGACAAGTCGCCAGTTCATCGCAGGGCAACCTCCTCAAGTCTGTCGCTACTTCTTCTTCATCCTACTGTTTGTGGACGTACCTCCAGGATGAAGAAGGCCAGAGGGAGGAAAAGATGGGAGCAGACCCACAGAGTGACGCTGCAGGAAGTAGTTTGCCGTGTTGTGTTGGTGTCATCTTGCTGAACAGATGATTGGCAGCCGACCAAATAGTTGAACTGGGCTAACTTCAAGTGCTGGACCTGTATGAGACAAAAAATAAATAAATAAATCATTAGTCAGCTTTAATCAATTGAAGTGTGAAGGAACAAAGAGTCTGGCACTCACTCAGTGTGAAACATGGGCCTGTTTAGATGCACACAAAGCTGACATCCTGGGAGGAACTGAGGAAAATAGACACACAGTCACTCACACACAGTCATAATGGAATGGCATTTTTCTTAGACCAATTTAGTGAAATATGATATGTTTTCATGGCCCACCTGACATTATCTCACAGTACACTGGTGTGCCACGGCACAGTGGTTGAAAAAGGACGGGTCTACACTTACCATGAACAGCAACAGACTTGCAAAAAGGAAATGCTGCTGCGTATTCTAGAAGTAAAGCAGCATGACAGAAGCCAAGAATCCAGTTTAGCTGCTGCCTTGTTAACAAACTGCACAACATACAGTAAGACTGGGGGATTGGCAGTAACATTGCAGAAAATATTCTTCATTCTGTAGAACATGTTTGTTCCTGACATCAGCTTTTAATTCCTCATCAGTCGAGGTCAACCTCAACCTCATGATGTGGACGGCAGGAACTTGCTCAGCCTGACAGGATGATGAGTCTTCAAAGACGCATAACATCCTGTAATGTTGTGGCTGCGGCTCAGTTGGTAGGGTGGGTTGTCCAACAACTCAAGGGTTGGGAGTTTGAATCCCAGCTCCAAGTGTCCTTGGGCAAGACACTGAACCATAAATTCTGGCCCATTGGTGGATGAATGACAGGCTTTTTTGCTACTCCGTAGCTGCTCAAAAGCACTGTATAAGTGAAATCCATTTTTTTTTTCTTTAAAGGGCACGACTGACTATAAAACGAGCAGCCGGGCCCGTAACACCTCCTCAACCCAGCCCTCCGTCCCAGAGCAACTAAACACATTCCTCACCTTCCTACAGGACAGCTCAAGCTCTGGCAGGGGACCTGACCCCGTCACCCAGCGGTTCCTCTCCAAGGATCGAGCAGCCACTCTGCTCTCTGAAACTAGCAAGTCAAGAGGAACATTACACAGCATCAACTGCAATAAAGCAAATTGGCCTGATTGCAAGGTGGGACGTGTACTGGGCCGGCGGGCACTGAACGACCTCCTGTAGTATTCAAAGGTCAATGTGTTGGGAGCCACTGTCCCCTTCTTTCTCAAAAACCACAACCGTGGACCAGTTCCCGGTCACACGCAGGACCAACAAGCCCACAGATGATGGCATAACTTTCATGCACAAATTCACTCATTATAATTCCTGTACCAAATTGTGCTTGAATTTATGCATAAAATGTAATTGGATAATTCATGTTCTTTACGCTGTCATGTTGGTCTGCTTTTATCATTGGTGCTTGCACAAATTCATTTAATCATTTTATGTATGCTTGGTCATGGTTTTCAGTTGGGTTTGGTATAAGTTGTTGTTTTTACAGCTGCTATAATACCATATGTCAACTTAGGTATAGAGACCAATAATTCACAAATTGCTGTATAAAAAACATGCCTTGTTGTCATGTAAAAACTGCAAAAATTGGACAAATTAACATTTACTTGAAGTTTACTTTTGTCCATCCGTTCCGAAAAAAACAAACAAAAGAAAAAACAATTTTTGAATTTTTCCTTTTAGTTGTTTTTGTGTTTTTTTTTTTAATCGTAGCAGACACACAGCATAAACACAGTTTTTCCTTTACCCACCTGTGGCTAAATCAAGTTAATATTATTTGACTGCAAAGTGATTAAAAAAAACTGTTGAGTATGAGAAGCCTGCTTTTTGTCTAATATCTGAGCGGGCATGTTAGGACCTGTGCAATGGGAGATGAAGCCAACACAAGGTGCGGGCACAGCATGCGGCTCGCAGCAGGTCCAGCTGGAAGGAGATCGCTGGAGCTTCCTGTCCCATCGGGGACGATGAGGATTACGCAAGTTAAGCAAGTTGATCTCTGTCAGCTATAATGAGCGGTTCTACCTCCACCCCCAACACCTGTGGTGTGTTCAGGCACGCCAGATCAAACATGTAAACCAGACAAGCTGTGAAATGTCGTCGGTTTTCACACCGAGAGCTCCGAGTTTCACAGCCCGTCGGAGTTAATGAGGGGATGTAATCCATCCAGGTGGAAACGGCTCTGACACCGTGTGTGTGTGTGTGTGTGGGTGGGTGTGTGCGCAATCAGTTTAACCTGTTGTAGCAGCTCATGCTCCTGTAAAACTCTAATCTGCACACATCTAATGTACCTGTTAACATGTGAAAAAAAACCCACATGGTCTCCTGAATTCATTTTGCTGACTTTTAAAGTCGTTTCAATTTTTCTCTCTCTTTTTTTTTTGCATGCTTTTTGTCCTGTTGATTGCCAGCTGTTTTTTCTTGCTGCTTTTTCTTTGTGTAATTATGGTTTTATGTGTTAGTTCAAACAAACGAAGCAGGACCCTCATGTTACCAGAAAGGTGAGTGCTGCCAGCAGGACAAGAGAAACTAGATTGAGGAACATCTTGAGGAGGAAGATGGTTTCACCTGATGGACACCCAGTTCTAGTCTCCGCTCTCACACAGACTATAAAAAAAAACACACAAAAAAAGTACGATCCCGCTGCCAAATTTTTAAATGACAAGTTTAAGAACGTTCTCTGTTAGATCACATCACTGAAGACTCTGCTTAAGTGAAATATCCACTTTTCATTTCATTTATTTATTTGGACAGGTTCAAAGAAAATGTAACATCAATAAATCACACAGAATTCTTTGACAGAAAACAATTTGAAGAGACATTTATATAACAACGTAAATTCAGGTTTTTCTTTTGTTGCAGTCTCATGAAAAATATGCTCACTGTACCGTTGCCGTGTTAACAAGAATTAGCAACAAAAATATGAAGCTGCACACCCTGCAGTGTTATAGGAAAAAAAACAGATTAACGAGGGACACAGACCATAGAAATGCAAACAATTGTAATAGAACTTAACTTAGTTTGTTCATCAACCTTTTACTTGTGTGGGAAAATGATGCTGCCTTATTCAAAAACAGTACATTGATTTTCCATGACTGCCTCAAAGTCAAACCACCAACACTGAAGAGCAAGAGAGACAATGATACTGAACATCCATGGAGCACAAAGGAGGACATTCCACTGTTTTTTTTTTCCATGTGTTGTTTTCATTTCCTCCAAATCACATTTAGCATTTTAGCAGGTTATGTTCCTCCCTCCCACTGCTTCACGCTACATGAATCAATAGGAGAGAGGAGGAAGAAACTGCAATACACTGACTGTATAGTTTTGATTGTAAGATGTTGGTTTGACTGCTGGGCCAGCCAAGGTAAGTATGGAGCAATAGAATAACACACCACTGGGTGTGATGTCACAACCCCACTGGTTCTGTACATTGCAAAATAAACTCAAATTTGTATGTACAGTAGCTCCTTTAAGCCCCTCGTTACTTTCACAGTTGGAGCCACTGGTGAGTGCGTTCATTTAAACCCACGGAGAGCAAATTATTCACTCATTTTGTTTTGTTCACACTTTTGAAACTTTAAAAGGGGCTCACCTTGCCACAAGTAAACACAGACAAAACGAGCCTCCGCAGCCCGGTTGTGTTTTGGGCCGTCAGAGTGACGGCGCCGATGACTGACAGAAAGATGGTTGTCGGGAGCAGCGAGTCGAGCTGAACAACACCGAGACAAAAAACAGACGCTTATGAATTATTAACGCCGCTGTCACATGATTGAAAAACACCGCAGTCACTTTAACATCACAATATACTGTTAGTGACACACTGTGATCCATTATTCACGTGCGCGCGCACACACACACACACACACGGCTGGCTTTAAGGAACACTCCATAATAATTTATCTTGGATAAAATATTGATCTGCTTTTAATATTTATTGTGGCTTTTAGGAACCTACTTTTTACTGCACACGCGTGCATGCACGCACATGCACGCACGCACACACACACACACACACACACACTCACACAGACATTACTTTAAATTTTAAAAAATGACTAAATAAAAATGTTAGTCCCAGAGCTTTTTAACTTTTAACACAAACTGACGACAAAAAGAGCTAAAAGCCTCTGACACTCATCTGCCGCGTGTGTGTGTGTGTGTCTGAGCGAGAACATCGGCTCTGGTTAAGGCTTGATGTTTCTGATGAAATAAAGATGAACTCTGACGTTTTAACAGATTAACATTTAGAAAAAGTGGTTTTCCGTCTAAATGCGGAGTTTGTTGAAAAATTCATCGTCTGGTTTGTTTTTTTTAAAACATTAAAGTGGTAAATGAGTCTTAAGAGCTGCTGGAAGCTCAGTGACATGTCTCTGATTGGACATCGTGTTCACTGAAATATGAATATTTGAGGTTTCACCGTTTTTGCGCACTTTACATTTGAAGTGACAGAAAACTAGTTTCTGTCCATAAGCTGTAAAAAAGACACATAGCATGTCTGACGACATTGACGCTGAAAAAAGAAAAGTTTTTTTTTTTCAGAGATTGAAGGCCCTTTAGTAGGATTTGAAAGAAAGATTTTTTTTTAGTGCGCAATGTGCAGAGGTATTTTCCTGCTACAAATTTGTCACCAACGCATTAGCTGTTTGCTGTTATACAGCTTAAAAGTCTTTCTTGCTTGTCTGAAAAAACCCAGAAAACTGTTGAAAACGGTTTCACTCACTAGTTTTTCATGAAGTTTCAAAACTGTTGATTGATCAACTTTATGTTTTCCAGAGAGTTTCTAAATATTTATTTACATTTAGAAAAGAAACGATGAAATGTATTTCTGATTTAAATAAGGCAGTTATCGTGAGGCATGAACATCAGAGATGTAGTCAGAATAAAAGTTGTGCTGTGAAAAGCTGAAGTCAGCACAGACATCACAGAAAGTGAAGCCCCGAAACCTGACCTGGGACCAGCATGGGTGAGAGTCAACACATTCAAAGGATCCCATCGGAAGCAGCTCTGGTTCCAGTGTAGCAGGTCCCAGCTCAGATTCACCGTACGTTACCAGAGTGAACCGAAAAAGAAGATATTATTTAACCTTAGTCTCTATTGTACTTACAGTCACAGTAAACTTTGATTGATTGCCTGACTTTAGGGCACTGTGGACCACCTGCCAGTAAACAGCAGTTAGTCCGTGGCCACATGGTGCCATTAGGTGACTGAGTGGGTTATGTTGTCTGGCCTGATGTGAAGGGTCAGAGTTCAAAGAGAGCGGAGGACGGACAGCAGGTTAGCAATGCTAATGTAAACTGTCGGATATAATAGGTTTATTTTGAACAATCGGAGTTATGTTACCTGCTTGAGAATGCACAGCCTGAATGACGGGTCGCTTTTTGTCATCCATCCATTGTGACAGAGAGTGGATGTAGATTAGCCATGTTGAATTATATGCATCAGAAGAAGGCAACCAGTAAAGTTTTGTTTGAACTTGCAAATTAACTTGTAAACACTTCATTTGTGACATCAGTGCTGATTGGTTCTTTGCTTTCCAGCATAAGTAACACTGTCATGTCAAAGAAAGTTCTGGTTGGGTAACAAACTTTTTTTTTTAAAAGAAAATATTTTTTCCCCCTAACAGGCCAGTCACCACTATACTAATAGTGAAGGCTTGTGACTAAGGCTGTCATACTTTAGCCCCTTTGTCTGGTTGAGTCTACATGGGCTTTTTTGAAATACTGGATGGGTCCTGATCAGATTGCCTAGTAGATTTCTGTGTCTCCCTGGCTACGGGCCTGAATGTTCTGACCTGCGCAAGCTTCCAGTGAGAAGTCACATGACTTTGGAATGGCCTTTGTGGGCGGGGCGCCACCCCTGTTCTACGCCCTTTTAGATGATAAATGAATCAAACAGATTCATCACAATTACTGTTTTTTCTTGGCTCCCACATTTATCCTCCCCCTCCTTAGTGGTCCGCCCGGCAACCAATTATGTCATCAACTTGGCATTTAACTGGCCACATAACTCACGGTGATGACACGCCCGCAGACCATAATATGCAGAGGAGAAGAAGAAGAGACTGGTAGCTAATTGTGTGTGTGTGTGTGTGTGTGTATGTGTGTGTGTGAACCACAGGGGGATTCCTTGGCTCCTTGTTAAGCGGCTTGTGAAAAGGTTTCCTGAATTAGTGAAGAAGAGGGGAGCTATTTTCAAACTGAGCTCCTCACAAAATGTCAGAGAACAGGAGAGAAGAAGAAAAAGCGGAACAAGAAAAGAGAGAGAGGGAGGGAGGGAGCGAAGGAGGGAAGGAGGAAGCAGATAAAGAGGTGGCTGATGGAGGGAAGTAAAGAAGATGAGAAAGAGAGGAAGAAACGATGAGCAGGAAAGAGAAGAAAAAAGTAGGAGGAGAAAAGGAGAGGAGCAGAAGGATGAGAGGAAAAAAGGAAGACAGCGTGAGAAGAACTGGAAAAGGAAATCATTGATTGAAAAAGGTTGGTGGAAGACTGGCTGGAGAATTGAACAATGAGGAATAAATAGTGCAAAGAGGATGATGAGATGTGTGTATATACAATCAATTTAGAGTTCTCCAGACATCTGAGGTCCATATCTTTGGACTGTTGGAGGACCTGGAGAGAACCCACACTGGCACAAGGAGAATAACAAACTGGGAATCTAACCCACAACCACGCAGTCAGGATGCCTCTGTGAAGGTGTACAGGGAGATACCTGGCATATATTTTGAAGAACTTGGATATATTCCAGTTGAAATGCCACAGCCTCGTCTTGTTGCACCAAAAACAATGAGGAGACGCAAAGGAGCGACTTTGCATTCACACTAACAGCAAGCGCTCCCAGGTGAACTGCACAAATGTTCCGTGGAACAACGAAAGCACAGAAGTGGCTGTAGTGGCTGATGCTAAGTGTTTCCTAGCACGCTAACAGTGACTGATGCCACCAGAGTCTGTTGCCTCTGGTGAGGCTTCGTCATCCTCTTCCTCTCTCCTCTCTCTCTGTTGGATGTTTTGTGCTCCGGCTCGGCTCCTCTGAAGACAGCCCGGCGGTTATGGACTCCGCCCAGTATTCAGGAACAATGTGTGTTTGTGTTTGTGTGCGTGTATATCTGCGTGTGCGAATCCAAAGCTCATAGCCGCACCCCTGAAAGTTTTGTTCTGTTTCTGATGTGGAATTTGTTCCTTCAAGTGATGAAAAGGGAGCTCTGGGAGGAAGCAGTTAGTCCACCTAACACTCTTTCAGCTGCTTTTTTTTTTCAAGGTTTAATTTCTCTGGACACATGGCAGAGACCTCCTCCTCCTCCTCCTCCTCCCGCTCTTCCTCCTCCTCCTCCTCTGCCTCCTCTTTCTCCCTCCCTCCTCCCCCTCTGCTCATTTTCCTCTTCCTTCAGTACACACTTACAGTGTTACTGATGGTGTTACCATGGTGATGATTAACGCTAATCACTAGAGGATTGTTGTCACTATGGCAACAGCAGGAGCAGCAGAGGTTGTGGTTGGGATGGAGGGCTGGGGGGTGGCGGTGCAGTTAAAGACATTGGTCACCAGGGAGCGGGGGAGGGGCGCTGAAGTATTTAATATTCACAGAATTAGAGCAGCAGCAGGAAATGAGGAGGAGGTGTGAACGGGGGAGCGCTGGTGGAACACTGCTGCAAGAGGCAGGAACCTGAACCGACCCGATCCGGTGCCGACCCTGCTGTCACTCGGGGTCCAGCGGCAACGGCACAATTTCTCTGGGTGAAATACGCGAACGCAAATATCCCCAAATGAGGTCTGCCATGCGGTGCTGGTGATGTCATTTCAAAGCTGGCAGTGATTAGGGGATACACTGGGAGAAAGTGCTCCGGTTTCACCCAATCAGCACCAGTCTCACTAGTCTCATGGAGCTCCGTCTCTTTTCTCTCGTCTCCAAATGAATTGAAACAACAGTAACGCGCCTCCAAAACCCAAACATGGACGCGGCTGCGCCGATGATCTACCTGCATCCTGCTGTATTTCTTTCTGTTTTTCTTTCTTTGAAGAAATACACACTTATTCAACAGCAACTCATGTGACCTAATGCTAAAAATGCTTACAAACCTGCACAGATGCACATGCACATACACACGCAGTCTCTCTCAGGTTGTCAGTCGTGCCCGATGCTGACAGTCCTGCCTCTGCTGTCTGTGAGTCTTGCTGTGGCTGTACGGTCCCATTCGTGATCCACATACTCGACCGCAGTCAGGACAGGTGTATCCACAAACTAGGGGTGTAGATGCGGTACTGGCTTCATGTCTCCTTTGGAGTTTCTGGGTCCGTCGTTCACCTCGGCCCTCCTCAAGACTAATCGCTCCCTGTTTGGCAGAGCCTCTGCCAGGTGGAGCGTTGAGCGGCAGTGTCCTCTTGCCGGGTTGGGTTCAGCTTGCACTTTTTCATTCGAGGTTTTAGTTGGTCTTTATATCACCTTTTCTGGCCACCTGCTGAACGGCGGCCAAGATGTAATTGGCTATAGTGGAGTTTGCGTGGCAGGCGATCTTTGGGCATCCTGATGACATGGCCTAGCCAGCGCGGAATAAAGACCTCAGCCAACACACGCACTTACACTCACAGACACGCATGCACGCACAATATTTAGAAACAAACAGCAAAACATAGCCAGAAACAGCTATTGAGTTACTCGTATGTGACACACCTGTGTGTCGGTTCATTGCTTGTTGGCTGAGTCTGAGGTGCTGAAGCCAGTTTGTCCTCTCCCCATTCTCCCCCCCGCCTCTGGGTTTCCTCACCTGTTCCAAGTCCACATCGAATGCAATGTAAGAAGGCATCCAGCCTGTATGAGCCAATAGGAAGCCTCATTTTGCATGCATCAATAGGAGGCCTTCTTTTGTACGAGCCAATAGGAAGCCTATAATTGCTGCATTTGCTTCTTCTTCTTCTTCTTCTTCTTCTTCTTCTTCTTCTTCTCTTCTTCTTCTTTCTTTCTTTCTTTCTTTCTTTCTTTCTTTAAGTTCTTGCCGCCTATCAGTCACATAAAAATGTTCATGCTGTAACAGATCGTCTTATGTTGGCCAACACTGGCTTCAAATCTCTGATTTTAGTGGCAACGTCCCCTGGTGAGAAATAAATAACAATAACAGATAATAATATTGTGTGTCTAGGCTGAAGCACTGTGAAGCTCCTCATTGACTCTTCCTACAGAATGCAGGAGGAACACAAAGACCATCATTACTGTTGCAATTCATTTCCGTGTGTATGTGTATTAAGCCGCCCTGCGATGAACTGGCGACTTGTCCAGGGTGTCACCCTGCCTTTGCCCTAAGACAGCTGGGATAGGCTTCAGCAGACCACTGTGACCCTGAGCTCAGGAAGAAGCGGCTCTAGAAAATGAATGAATGAATGTGTATTAAGCCTGTTCCCCAGTCTGCTCACTGGGTTCCCAGACGACTTTAGCTGGGGCTGTTTTTGCTGCTGTCAACTCATTTTCATATTTATTGCTTTTAAAAAATACCTGTGCTGCCAAGCCTTCCTGTATTTACCTCATTTGTTATCTTATTAATTTAACACTGAACTTTTTTTTTTTTTTTTATCCTTTGTGCCTTTGTGTGTTTATCATCTTTAGTTGAAAACAGTAAATTGATGCACTGGATACTGTTGCTGTGGGAGAGTAAAAGTTGTCCTTCTGCAGCATTATCTCACGCAGATGCTAAGTCAGCGTGATAATTGACTGGGCTGGAAGTGTCTAACGCACACAAATAAGATGGGGTCACAACCTGTGAGTGTCACATTAAAGCTGCATCCTTGCCAACACACTTCACACCTGTGTGTCTGTGCGATATCATACACACGTGTCACATTTTAATAGCTGTGAGCCTTGCCAGGTAATTGGAGTCAGACTGAGTCGGGTCAGAGGCCGCCTGGATGACGGAGCAGCGCAAAGGTCCCGATAACACGCTGCCTAATGTTGCGTCACATCACATCGTCACGCATAAATAAAAATCACACGATTCATTCTGAATGCTGAACCAGCTGGCAGGTGAGCAAGTCAACCTGGCGCGGGCACTTCCATCCAGGTCGAGTGAACAGAGGGGGGGGGGGCAGTGATGTCACAGGACTGTTTCCATGGAGACAAGACAACAAAGATGGAGGCGGCTGCTGTGTCAAGAAAAATGAAGGAAAGATTTAAACGAGTGAGTCTTTGTGTCCAGGCAGCGAGACAGTCGCACGAAATAACTGCGGAGAAACAGTTGTCCATCTCTGAATACTGATGATACTCAGCTGTCTGCTCCGGGTCCCCTGAGACACACACACACACACACACACACCCCCACACACACACACACACACACACACACACACCAAAGATGATTGGTATTCGCAGCAGGAAATATTAAAAACTGACAGTCATCCATTTTACATCTGTCTGACTGGCAGACAGACAGACACGTGCACGTGCACGTGCACACACACACACACACACACACACACACACACACACACACGGGTAGATGAGTGTGAGATTGTTATGACTGACAGGCTGATATCCAGTCAGCTGTCAGGATCTCCAGTGAAGATGAGGTGATGAGAGCAAGATAATGGAAAGCACACACACACACACACACACACACACATGCATGCACACACACATGCGCACACAGACAGGCCCGTGTTATTTCGTTAGGAGCAGTTGAGACACTTAAAGGAAAGATCATCTCTCTCATCCGCTCATTACATGAGTGCTCACCTCTGACACAGCTGCAGAGCCACGTGCTGCCAACAGAGGGCAGACAACTGACTTCGTTATTATCTGTAGCTTTAAATGGACAAACAGTAACAGCTCTCTCCGTTCACACAGTTGGAAACACTATTGTCATGAGCAGGAGGGATCGTGTGTCTCATCAGCTGCCACTGAGATGAACAGAGCCGACAGATGTAGTGCAGAACTTCTAAAGGTCCCAAAACATGAGCAGTCTGATCTACTTGATAAGCTGATAAACTCGGTACGGCTGGAGACAAAACTAGTGAATCTCTTCTCAGTTCAACTGCTGTCACAATCCACTGGCGGACTGTCAGGGCCAGCTAGGCCTCCTCTGCTGGCCTAACCAAACTTAAAAACTAACCAAACAATGAAAAGTACATTTCATGTAAATATATGTTATTATCATTAATCTCCATAGTCTGTTCTTTTCACATAGTATAATATCAACTTGGTTGCATTGCTTCCTCTGTCATATATTACAGTAGAGTTTTCATCCAATCATATTCGAGCTAGCTTGTGTTGCCAGGTGCCATGAAATCTGCCTGAGGCCAACAGAACCGACACAGCAGTCTCCTGTCCACTGTAAGTGAACGGACCTCAGTTAGTTGCGATAGCCAATCAGACCTCGAGTCTGCGATGCCGAGGCCTTCTAGCTAGCCTTACGCTGAACTTCACAAGTACGTGTCCTGTGATTGAATAAGAACCTCAGAACCTTCCAGACTGAACTCACCCCGGAGATTGACGGTAATATGAGGTGTATTAATTTAGGGTGGACTATATATGACGTCACTGATGGCCTATGCGGGAAAAGCACGGCCCCCCCACTGTCACAATCACACGGATCAGCATAATTTAAAAGCTCAGAAGCTCGAGAAACTTGAATGCAGAATTGAGTTTAGCGCCTCTAGTGGCAGGAGTCAGCATAGCAACTAATTGTCCAAAATATCCTAATTTGGACACCTGCACCATCAGATGCTCGGCACTGGGAGGGATGACTGGGAGGGATGACTGGGAGACTGCAGTGACGTCATAGAGACGATCAAACACTCACAGACAGAAACATTTCACCATGAACTTTATCTAGAAGTTTATTTAGTGGATTCAGTGGGGTTTTTTTTCACGCACGCACGCACACACACATACGAACACACCCTTCAGTGTAATGATGTCAACCACTGAGGCAATTAGGAGTGTAGAGGGCGAGCAAGCACTGAGATACTGGACAGATAAGCAGAGAGAGAGGGAGAGGTATAAAGTGTCAGTTTTAGTATTAATTAGTTTGTTTCTGTTACTGAAGAGTCTCCTGGGACACACACGCTCTCCCTCCTTACCTCCCTCCCTCCCTCCTTCTCTCCCTCTCTCCCTCCCGCCCTCTCTCTGTGTGTGTGTGTGTGTGTGTGTGTGTGTGTGTGTGTGTGTTTGAGATGAAGGCAGAGTCTTCAATTAATTAGCCTCCTCTTTTCTCTCTCACCTCCTGCTGGCTTCTTTGATTAAACCAGTTTACATGGTAACACCGTGACCATGTGACACACACACACACACGCACCGCACACACGCCGGTCATGTGCGCACACACAAAGTGGCAGAGGCGGTGATAAGATCATTACGTGAAGAAGAATAAAAGATCAAAGATAAAGAGGTCAAACATCTCCCGACGTTCTGCAGCAGCGCTGCTACATCCCTTCATCCTCTTAGAGACACCTGAACACGTTTCTATCGACTCCAGCAAGTGTTTGACTTTTTGATTTAACCATAGCAGATGCGCTGACTCTGCACTCTGCTGACTCCGCATCATTGTTGCTTGATCCACTTGCTGTGTGTGTTGTGTCTGTGTGTGTGTGTGTGTCTCAAGCATGTGGCCAACATCCGCTAGCATTTTAGTATAATTGTTTACATCTGTGTGTAAATAAATGGTGTGCTGTGGCAGCCTGCTAATGAGACTAATTAGTGGACCGGCACTCTCATTACGAGAGGACAACATACACATACAAACACACACACGCGCACAAGTGCACGCGCACATACACACACGCACCCACATGCACGCACACGCACATGCGCGCACACACACACACACACACCTAACAATAAAGCTATTTGTTTCTAGGAGAGATAAATGAGCCGAAGTTAAGAGGTGAGATCAGCAGGAATCCAGATTAAATAATCCCATTAAATAATTTTCCCCAAAGCCAACGATACATCCTCCTGAATCTGGAGTTTCTGCCCATAGATTCAGCATTTCACCACTACACTATGTAGACAATGATATAAATAATAATAATAATAATAATAATAATAATAATAATACAATAATAATAGTAATGTGTGTTGCTTTACCTTTTTATTTATTAATTATTAATTTGGCCAATTTATAACATCTCTACACGTAGCATTAACCCTCTATTGGTTGTGTTAATTATAGCCGTAAGAAAGGGAAAGGAAATGTAATGAATGTTCTGAGTAGGAGGCAGTTAAATGACCTTCAGACGACAGCCAGCACAAAACAATACTACGGGCCAGATCCACAGAGAATGGAGTGCAGCGGTTTTGTGGCAACTTAGCGCCGGTAATCTCCGCCACCTCTGCATTGTATCCACAAAGGTTTTTTCGCTAATGATATGCAGGCGCAAAAACACCCAGAAATGAGGCATCTGAGGAGTGAGAAGTGCAAATTGCGCTCTAGTAACCTGACCGTGCGATAGATCGTCAGATATTATAACGTGCACACCTCAATCACCAGAAGTTGAATTTCTGAAGGAATACTTTGATATTTTTGTTGTTGTAAAAAAAACACGCACTTTGGTTTTCTCCCGAACTCAGGCCAAGAAAGAGACAGTCGCACACGTCTCTCCAAACATCCCCACAGCCCCCATTTTCTGGCGCAAAAACCGGGCAATGGCTTTGTGGATCTGGCCCTATGAGAATCCACCAAACACAGAGTCAGAGAGAAAACTAAGTTGTCTTTTTCCTCGCGCACTCTGCGTTGACAGTGCCTTTGTGCGCGCGTGTGTGTGAGGCAGAAAATTGGCGAGGAGGAAATAAGTGAACAGTTCGCGTGAATGTAAAAAAAAAAAAAAGTGCGACTGACGACCTTTTCCTCAGCTCGGCGCAGTCAGCGGCAACGCTAAGAAGTGCTAATGAACCTGCACAGACGTACGCGCGCACGCACACACACACACACACGCTGTAAAATTGGGGTTAAACAGTGTGTGTGGACACTAAAAGACCTATTAATGTCAGATTATTAACAAGTTATTGGTGGTTTCATTAACGAGCGCGAGCGACACTTCCTGTGTGACATCACAGATCAGACTTCGTTATCCCCCCATCCTATAATACCACCAGTAGTTATGCACACTCTTATCTGACACAGACTATGATATGCCTCTCATCATCATCATCATCATCATCATCATCATCATCATCATCATCATCCTTCTTTTTCTCCTCTTACTGAACCTCCTCACTGAAAAGTCTAGACAGAGAGGCCAGAGTGACAGAAACATAAGAACAGGAAGTGACACATTGATCAGACTATCAGGCAGTGTGTGTGTGTGTGTGTGTGTGTGTGTGTGTGTGTGTGTGTGTGTGTGTGTGTGTGATGAGCTGGCCTGAAGGGAGACTGTCAGATGATAGACTTTATAATGTCTCTCCATTGTGATCTCTGTCTTTGAACCATCGCGTGATATATTGATTCCTTTGCACAGGACGCACGGCTGTAAAAAAGTCCTTTTGGAACAAATGCAGTGAAGCGTGTAAGCACCCGATCGGTGTTGACAGTTGATGTGGAATCTTCATCCGGAATTTTGTAAATCAGAATGGGATGAAAGTTGGCTTGTAAACGCAGCTGGTGCGGGTGGGTGTGGTATCATGTGATCATTTCTCAAACAGCCACAGACACCACAAATCAATTTGGTCGCTTTATTCATGTGAACGGGACAATCTGATCTCTCAATTTGAAACGATTCAATTGGACTGACAAAAAAGTGACCATGTAAACACACCTAATGATTCCTGATTGTGTTGTGTTCTTGTAGTAGTGACATACATGTTGGATGACCATCAGGAGCTCCAGAGAATGTGCAGTGAACCGGTTCAGAGCAGTTGATAAGAAAGAATGATTGATAGAATAACAACTTTCTACTGGTGCCAATTACATGAGAGTGATGAGCTCGTAGTTGAATGCTTTTCTCATTTAATTGAATTGACTTATGATGACATATGCATTTGTATAATGCAATGGAATAATGTTATTTATCTATTTAATGTTATTTAATTTTATTTATATTTAGTTAGTTATCGCAGTAGATGAGTTTGAACAGTTTGTCCGAAAAGGACCCTCAGTCAACTCTGTTAATATAAAGTATAGTCGTAGTACAGAATGTCATATCTCACAATAAATTGATTTTAATTTTGATGGTTTTGATGGACCGAAGCAGAATTTCCTTTGACCAGTCTGCAGCGAAAACAACATGCACTCGCCCACTTAATTTTGTGCTTACACTCTGAGAAAATGTGCAAAGCCAACCAACAACAGGCAAAACTCACTCAGCTACTGTGTGAAAAAAAAGGGAGGAGACCAGGAAAACTTTCTGTGTGTGAAGTTAGAAACTGGAGACAAGAGGAAGGGATGAGACGTCTTGTCAAAGTGAGGCAACAGAAACCACTTTCACTCTCTCTCTCTCTCTCACACACACACACACACACACACACACCCATGGCCAGCTGTCAGTAGTGATAGGGGTCCCCATGGGCCATTTGGTTCCGACGAGGTTGTTTGAAGAGAAAACTCAAGTCAAACGTCTTAACTGCGATTCGTGTGTGCGGCTGAAAGCCATGTTTCATGTGTGAGCGCGTGTGCGTGTGGTCGTGCGATAAGCAGAAAGTCTCGCACTCAACTCTCCTTGTGTTTCTCAGTGCCGTTGCAGTTAGCGTACAGGCTAAAGATAGCATTCCGTCACAATCAGAAGCAGAGCTGGCAGCTCTCGCTGCTGTCTGATCTAGTGGACTAACTATGGGTTGGAGACCCTTGTGGTGGGAGGAGGAACCGCATATCAGCATGGTAACAAAGGCGTGAAGCTCTCTGATGGCCCCGAAACACAACCAAACTCAATCTGCGACAAGTATCAGACTTTGTCAGCTGGGGAAAGTGATTGGGGCGAATCAGATCACTTCCTGTTCTGACTGAAAGTCCTTTGTGTCACAAATGGAGCGGTCATGATGATCTTAACGAAGGTCAAGATTGGCATCATTCTAAAATTCTAAACACCTTAGAATCACCTCGAACCGTCTTTCTAAGGTTTTAATTCCTTCAGTGGAATTACAGCGTTAGTGGCATCTTACGTCTCTGTAATGATTTAATATGAGTAAACCAGTAACACCTTTGTGGGATTTATACTTGTGCAAATCAAGCATGCTGGACTTTTGAATTGTCGGAGAGATGGGACTCAATCGCTCACCGCCACAAAAGACATGAATGTGCGAGCAAAGTGCCCGCGTGTGATAAAAGTGTGCGTAATGGGACAGCTCCCGACTTCTCCTCTCAGACAGGCAAACTCTTTTTCTCACCCAATCAGGCGCCTGCCAGTATACGCCTTTAACCTAATAGACCCCTCCTCCTCGGAAGACAATAAAGCTTATTGCTTGGCAGCGTGTGTGAGAATAAAACATGTTATCGAATAAGAAATGCTCCAACTTTATTGCTTCTCTTTTTATTTAAAGCAGCACCACCGACAGGACGGAGATATTTGGTTAGCATATATTGACAGGATGCACATATTTGGTTATAAGAGATTACACTGGGAGTGTGCATGTGTGTGCGTGTGTGCATGTGTGTGTGTGTGTGTGCTCGTTCTCTATTCATCAGTGTCTGTGTTAGTTGCAGTCAGAGAACAACAGGAAACAACTCTGACTGTCACACAGTGTGATGTACACACTTTGATAAGAGGTGGTTGAATGTGTGAATCTGTGTGTGTGTGTGTGTGTGTGTGTGTGTGTGTGATCATGTGCGTGCAGCCTGCAGGCAAAATCACAGCAGTGTTTGAAGACAGTGGGTTGTCAGCATCCTCGGGGACACCCCGCAAACCTGCTGAACACAACAACATCCTGCAGCTGAGGGTGTGTGTGTGTGTGGTGTGTGAGAGAGAGAGAGAGAGAGAGAGAAGGAGAGAGAGAGAGAGAGAGAGAGAGAGAGAGAGCGAGCGAATCCAACAGAGAATTGGGATGTTACCAGTTGAGTTTCTGCTGAGGTGGCATTCAGACAGTTAGCGAGTGCTGTTTCTGCTTTTGTCTTCTACAGTCAAGCTAATTGAATCTGTGTGTGTGTGTGTGTGTGTGTGTGTGTGTGTGTGTGTGTGTGTAAACACTATCAGTATGTATATTGGCTCTGACTCTTACGTGTTACTGAAAAATGGTTCAGACTATGAAACAAGTGTTTCACCCTCTGACATCCTGTCACCTTATGCTGGAAATGCTGCGGCGTGATAGCAAAAGCACAATGCTAGTTAGCCACAGTGGCTAACATGAACCAGTTTGGTCAATCAGGCATCTTTTGGTGTGAACTGTGATTGTGAAATGAAGGCTGTGAACGGTCCAGGTCCAAATGGCACTAGGCATAATGCAGAAACTCTTTGTGACTTTGAGTTGACTTTGAGTTCCAAAGTCAGCTGTGACACGTGGCTGTTGTTTGGACAAAGTGTTTGAAACTTTTTCTCTCTCTCTCTCTCTCTGTCTCTCTCTCTCTCTGTCTCTCTCTCTTACAGACACACAGTGATAATGTGATGCTAATAAAGCGGCAGTGTGTTTGGCAGAGGGCCGACTGGTGACCTTTACATGATGATGAAAGACAAATGTCAGCAGGGTAACAGTTTGTGTGTATGTGTGTGTGTGTGTGTCTGAGATTCACCAAGATGTCCACTGTGACTTCCCTTGCACCTTTTCTTTTCCTTCTTTTTATTTTTAATGCAATAAACATGTGAATCACAACAAAACGTAAAAGAAAGAAAAGAAGAAGAAAAAAAAGAAAAACCGGCACCACAGCCGACACTGCCACGCATTGCATATAGTCAAGTGTGCTTTGTCAAACCTACATGTGAGCATTGACATGGACATGGTTAGGTGCATAGCTTGCTGTGAAAAAAAAAACACAATTAAAAAATATAAAAGGTTAACCAAAAATTGTTTCAGGTGAGTTATACATCTTTCTTTGACCTCATTGACTTGATTGGTCAGGAGAATTTATTCTTTTTAATTTTTTTTATTCTTTTGCATAGCCAAGTTCAATTTTTTCGTGAAGTTTACTATGAGCATATTTTTTTAAATTTAAAATTTTATTTTGGAGCAATAGTCACACTGATTTTTTCACTTATTTGATGTTCTTACATAGAATTCTGATATAACAACAGCCAGTGCAGCCCTGACTCAACCTACCTCAAGATGTTCCACTTCTCAGTTTGATGGAGCTGTTGTCTCCACAATGCATCATTTTCACAGCTTGAGAGAAGAAACAAAAACAAACAGATTTATCAGTTATTCCAAATGTGAATACAAAGTCTGACAATGTCAGAGACTTTATGGAGGTATAAAAAGGGAATACAACTCCACTGGATAAAGATGACTTGATTGAATAGGTGTAAGACAGATATTGATGGAAATATTTGTCAAAATTCCTCTTGAAATCCAGTCTGGCTTCTGCCAGACAAATTGAACCACGATTCTGTTCTATTCTTCAGCTGTTTAGGAACTACTGAGACAAAACAAGAATGACAAATAAATCACTGTCCAACTGGTAATATGTCAGAGGTCTTTTGAGGGTTTAGGAATCTATGAAATTAGAAATTAGATAAAAAGAAGGAGGTAAACAATTCAATCCCAAGAACATGGACCAGGTTGGGTTTTCTACTGAAGTTCTGACTTGAACGTCTCATTGAACATTCACCTTCATCACGATCAAGAGAGTTCAAGAAAGAATTCTGTGATTATGTATTATTTTCATAATGGGACAGTGTGTACGGTATATATGACCGTTGACATGCAAATACTCCAGATTATATCCTCAGTAGTTTTAATCTGTTGTCACAGAAATACATGAAACCAAATAACACTCACATAGTGCATCAGTTAATGTAATAGTAATGAAGTACACACACTCTCACATATAGTTTTGTACTGGCTTGCCTCTTATTGAATAAGCCGACATATATCCAAGCCGTGTGAAACCAGTTTGATGGGTCAACAGTCTCTTTCACTGCTACAGCTACAGAAGCCCACAGCAGCCAAAATAAAATACCATGAATACATGTATGAATAAAAAAAACAAACAAAAAAAAAACCCGAAATAACATTGGGCACTTTGCTGAAGGTCCACCTCCTCTTCCTCCTCCTCTTCGCCCTCCCCTACCCCCTCTCCCTTTACCCCCATCCCCATACTAACCTTGTTGCAAACTTCATTTCATTCGTCCCCCCTGGTTTCTTTTCATTTTTCTGTCTCTGTTGTTCAAACCGAATTTGAGCCGGCGGCTCGCGTGTGTGTCTGCGTGCGCGCGTGGCGGGGCGCGCGCGCGTCTGACGGGTAATGGGAAATTGATTGTGACAAAACGACATTACAGACGCACATTTCCATGGGTTTATTTGCGTGCCTCGACTGTGGGGAACATCGGCGCCGCCGCCGCCGCGCTGCGAGCGGCTCTCCCCCGGCCGAGGCGGCGGCCCCTCGGGGGAACCCGCGCCGCGGCGTCCGCTAACAAATGAACAGCCCCGGCAAACCGGTCGCAGTCATCTCTTCATTTAACCCGAGCACCGCTCTGGCCGCCACACACACTCCAAAATCGAGACTTAATTTCATTCCCATGATGCCCCGCTTCGACGCGCCGGCACCGCTGCTTGGTTGCCAGTTTTATTGGCAGATGTAAAGGAGGCGCCTGGCGACGCGGCAAGTAATTACGGCGGTAATAACTCCATGTTGTCCATGTAAATGGAAACAAATCATATGTTGATGTGCCGCTCTGCAGGCACAGGGGCTGATGGGTATTTGATTCTGCTGCGACTGTGTGATGAGGACATTGGAGTGAAAAAAAACAAATCAGCCGCCACAATCACCTCACAGTTCAAGCAGTTTTAACCAGCGGTGGGACAGCTGAACGGGGGGCCGAGGCCCAGGATAGAGCAGCGGATAGAGCAGTGTTTCTCCACTGGTTGGCCGCGGAGCTGTTTTGATTGGGTTGGGGCTTCGTGGGCTGTTTCCCCTTATTTATTTATTTATTTATTTATTCATTCATTCATTCATTTATTAAAGGGAAAAAAGGGAACACAGTGAGGGAACGCAGTGGTTAGCGCTGTGGCCTCACATCAAGAAGGTTGCGGGTTTGGTTCCAGGCCTGGAACCTTTCTGTTTGGAGTTTGCATGTTCTCCCTGCGTCTCTGTGGGTTCTCTCCGGGTTCTCCAGCTTCCTCCAACAGTCCAAAAGCATGCACGTGATGTGAATTGGGAACTCTGAATTGACCGTACTGGTGCGTGTTCTTTGTCTTTGTTTGTCTCTCTGTGGCCCTGCGATGAACTGTCCAGACACTTGCCCACAGTGTAACCCTGCCTTCACCCTATGACAGCTGGGATAGGCTCTGTGAAACTGGTGACGTGCCAATCAATATTGAAATATTGATATTTCCAACATCAGATCTTTATGCTCTAAAATCGATTCTCAAATCAAAGTATCAGGACTTATGATACTCCAGTCTCATGTATAACATTGGTGGCAACAAACTGGGAAGTAAGTAAACTGAGATCTTGTCAAAATAATGAGCAGTTGATGGGAACTACTTTTTCATTCCTCTGGGAAAGTGTGTAGTTGTAGTACGTATGAACTGGAAAGCTGAGGACACTGTTTGGTTCAAGATAGACGTCTCTGGTGGGGCTGTTGGAGTTGTTCAAATGAATAAATATATGGTCTTGAATAAGTAACAAAATAAATGGAAGGAATTTATCATTTAAAATGGATAACATAGAATCGGTGACATCCAATTATACAGAGCAATTGTGATAAAACAGCTATGGTGAAATTTGTGATTCATTACTGATACTCAGTCTAATTTGCTTTAACTGTTCAATGTAGGTATCAACAAACCTGTGTAATAATTGTGGCATTTATTAATATGAATCAGTCACCTAGCATTCTAAAACAGCAAGCGTTTATTTTCCCTTTAGTGTGAGCTACATTGAGAGACTATACAGAGTTGAATCTGAATACGATTCAGCATTCTGTCCATTGGCATCACATCGTGCTGCCGATTCCAGCCTGAATTTGGCTCAGTATCGGATCGGAAAGAAAATCCTCAGTATCAAACATCACTCTATGAAACCAGCTGTGGCAGCGGGAACCAGCCAAGCTCTGCGTCTTGAAGCCGCAGGTCATTTCATGTTTATTTTCAAGATGACGTGAGCAGAGTTTCTAACAGCTGACCAACCAGCCATTCAAAAGGCTGGACCGGGCGGGCCAGCATGACATCACTCTGATGTAATTAAAAAAAAGAAATAGCCCCGACGGCCTGGAGCCTGACGTTAAAGAAATTCAGGCAGTTGGCAGCAGAAAGTCAATGTTTCCTGGAACAGAAACCGAGTCCATCTTTCTTCCTCTCTCTTGTCCTGTTGATGTGATGTGATCGGACGCCTGATCTCTGTTTTCATCCAATATTAAGCACTGCCCAAATTAACTATTAATAAGCACTTGAGCTCATTACGACAACATCATCCTGTCACGGAGCATCTCGTCACCCGCGCACACTCACACAGACACACACAGACACACACACACACACACTGATTTATCAGAATAATCAATCAGTTCAGTGGGCAGGACTAATTCATCATTTACACACGTTGATTTGGTGGAATACTGAGACTGAATGAGACATAATGACCTGGATGATGGATTTTAACACGCCATTTGGCCCACACATACACGCGCGCGCCCACACACACACACACACACACACACATGCGCACCGCCTGAACCTGATTCTAACCCCAACCACAATTCAAACCTTCCCAGTTCGCCGGCCCTCACACGTCTTTACAAAAAGTAAAGACATAATGAAAGAAAGTCTGTCTCTTTCTCTCTCTCTCTCTCTCTCTCTCTCTCACACACACACACACACGCACACACGCACATGCATACACACACACACATACATACATATTATGCACGTGCACAGTCAGATTCATTGACTTGATGTTTGCTGTTGGTTGCAGATGGTCAGCCAAATATTTCAGTCATTGATATGCGAGGCCACTAACTTCTGATTGGTGGTTGATTGCTGACTGATTCCAAAAACATGCATGTGAGGTGAACTGGGAAGCCATCACACACACACACACACACACACACACACACACACACACACACACACACACACACACACACACACACCTTATTTGAATTCCTCTTTTGTCTCTGTGTTCGCAATGGTTGACTTCTTTAATCTGAAAGGGTTGTTGATGCTTTCAGTCACATGACCTCAGGCCAAGCTGTCAGTCAGAGAGAGAGAGGCTGCTGTTTTATTGATGTTGAACCTCGATCATCCGATTTAGGTGAAAGACACTAAAGTGAGCTTGTCAATAATTAATGAGCTTGAAAAACAACCAGATAATGGAGCACTCTGTGTGTGTGTGTGTGTGTGTGTGTGTGTGTGTATGGTTGTGAGCTAGCTTGTGTGTGTGTGTGTGTGTGTGCAAGTATGTGTGTGAGAGAGAGAGACAATAGCCTTTTAGCAGAACATGCTAACTGAAATACCTCCTGATGCGTTTTTAAAGCTGCGTTTCTGCAGCCTGTCACTTCCTGTTTGCTTCACATGGCTGCTCCCTGCTGCCCCATCACCTTCCTCACCTCCATCACCTTCAGCTACACAATCATCAGATTTAACCTGACAAGAGCCTTAGAAATTATACACTGTCGTCGTATGCTGCTGTTTTTCTGCCCATATGTAATTAGCCATTATTAGACATTTAAAAAGTTTTCAACCTACTGTAACTCCAACGCCCTTCGCCACCAAAATAAAAGTCTTTAATTGTAAAATTCTGCTCCCTGTCTAACGCGTATGAGGCTGCAGGGATTCTCCTACATAATCTCAGCTGTCCACACCTCCACGTCCTCCTCCACCACCTCCTCCTCCTCCTTCTCCTGGCCGGGTCATTTGTCATGGAGGAAATCGGCGCTCAGATCGGGGGCGGCTCTAATATCTCTGTCACTCACCCTCCTCCCCCCGGCCTACTCCTCCGCCCTCCTCATCTCTGCGTGATGCTATCGGAGAAGAGGAGGTGACAGTCCATCAGAGCACCTCCTCTCTGCTCCTCCGATAACACTCCGCGGCTTATAATGTTAAGAAGATGATAAGGAATAATAGTCTGTCTGGGCCTCATGTTTCAGTTGGAGAGGAAGCATCAGTGCCGAGAGCCGACATCCATCACGTCTATTTATCAGCCGGTGCGCTGCAAACTTTTTTGCAGAGAAGAAGAAAAATAACAGCCGGGGCCACAAAAACAATCAGCGGGGAGATGGAGGAGGCTCATATGAGATTACAACTCCTCTGACAGTCACATCCAACCCCTCACATCCACACATTTTATCTGTACAGCCAGAAAAACACCCTGATGACCACAGGATGCTGTTGGGGAGGAACAGGAAGTGGAACGTCCATCCACACACAGCCAGGATGCAGAGTTTCTCACGGCTGGTCCTGGATTCCAGGCCTGGAACAGTGGAGGATGACAGGCAGTGACGAGAGGAAGGAGAAGCAGACAGTAAAACCTGAGGAGCCACAGAGGAAGCGCAAGATGTTGTGCTGAGCTGCTGTAGAATAAGAGGAAGGAAAAAATCTGCCGTGTTGAACAAGGGGGGGATTTAGTTTCCTCTTGTCACACTGCTCTTGTGTTTGTTTAGTTCTGTAAACACAATAACCATGGAGCGCGACACCACCAGGCAAAGAGGGGAAGTGCACCCATATGGACACACCGCCCTTTCATAACGTCGCACAAAATCTGTGCAGATACTACGGGGGAGGATCTTTCACCTGATGTTTGCCAATGACTAATTATTGGTGTAGACACATTACATTGACCATTGTCATTATGTGTTGAGATTTTCAGCAATGTAAAGTGAAAATTATCATCACTTTAGAAAAGTTCAGTGGCATCGCTGTCAGCTTAGTAACATATTCAGTGTTTTTTTTTCAAAGTAGAGCGTTTCTGTTTTCAAAAGTGTTTTATGGATGACATTATAAACAAGTCATGCTAATTGAAACTAATTGGCCAAATGTCCTTAATGAATAGCCTACACAAAGTGCAGTAAATTATGAATCAAGGAAACTGGTTGCCAGTTGTCAATGATGTTAACTCTACATCAGCGTTGACACTGCTGACAAGGGTGCAGTTCCACTCCTGACCTGCTGGTGTCCTACTCTATAATTCATGAAGTCTTGGATGAACACTGGATAAACACTTGACCTGACAGTGAAGCCAAGGTGTTATTTTCTGCAACAGAGATCAGCAAAGACCTGCCCCTTTTTTATTCTGATTGGGAGTTAGAGTTAGGATTAAGATTAGGATTAGAAATAGAAGGCAGGAGTGCCGGCCAATCACTAGTAAGTAGGGGCGGGTCTTTGCTGATGCCTTTGGTAGATGAAAACTAAGCCGGTGCAGCCAGGCCTCCTCTGACTTCCTGTGAGTTTGTTCATTCATTAGTGGCTCAACAAAGTTGTTGTCTCTTATCCCTCCACTGCAGCGTGTCTACACACACACTCAACTGGTGTGTGTGTGTGTGTGCGTGCATGTGTGTGTGTGTGTATGTGTGTGTGCGTTTTACTGTTGTGTTGTGAAATCCTTTATTCTGTGCAGAAAAGGGTCAAAACCACAAATTAACTTTACTCTCATTAATTTAACCAGGATTAACAGCCAATCAGAAACACACACAGGATTAATGTGTGTGTGTGTGTGTATGTGTGTGTGTGTTGGGGTTAATGGTGTTGATGTTGAGTTTTAATTACTTTCCATTCCATTCAGGGGGAATCTATGAGCCAAACATTCGGCGACCTCACACCGTGTACTTCCACGTATACACACAAACACACACACACACACACCTCCCTCTCTCTCTCTCTCTCTCTCTCTCTCTCTCCCTTTGATGGACGAATGATCAATACCTTGGATCGATCCCAGTCCTTTTTTGTGATCACTGAGCAGCTGCAGGTTGTTTGTGGGTGGAGCTACCGAAGAGATGTGAACACATCACAGGCAGGCTAGCACACGGCTAATTAGCATGTGATGTCATGGCGACCTTGTCAGGTTGAAGTTAAAGTTGAAGTTAAAGTCCCAGTTGTTGTCACATCCTGGAGGATGTGAAATTTGTCCTCCGCATTGGACCCATCACCCCCTGAGGGAGCGGTGGGCAGCAGCGGTGCCACGCCCGGGAATCACTGGGATGGCGTCACATAATTTCAGAAGCAATTAGAGTTTTTGATCATTTTTTTCATCAAAATGTTTTTACTGAAAAACACTCAACATCCCCCTCCAACACACACACATCATCTCCTTCAGTCTTCTCTCCTGCACATCCCCTTTCTCCCCTCCTGCATTACTTCCTCCAAAACTTTTTGCTCTCCCCTTTTTTCCCCCTACTTCTTTCTTCTGTCACTTCATTTCCTGTTTTCTAACCACACTTTTAAGAACATGAAGCATCTTTTCTTCCAGTTTGTCTCTTTTCCTCCTCTCTCCACTGCCATCCTTAATATCTCTCCTCTGATTCTTTTCTCCTCTCAGATCTCCTCTCAAACCTTCGTCCAATCAATTATCCTTTTTTCCTGCGTCATTACACTCGCTGTGTTTGTGTTGCACAGAAGAAACGGGTTTGTGGGTCAAAGGGTGTGTGTGTGTGTGTGTTGCACCCCCGCAGTAGAGGACGTGGGTCCAGATATTTAAATATCACCTCATCTATTAAATACAAGAAAACATTAGAAAAGATGAGGCGGAGAACACGTGTCACCCTTTTCAGGCGTAGCATGAGCTCTCTGTTTATTCAGAAATATATAGCTTACTCAACATTTTAAACATTGAAATTATTCTATCATTTGCAAAAGAAATGGCTGAGTGTGTATGTACGTATATGGATGTGCGTGCGAATGTGTGCACGAGTGAGTGCGCGTGTTCGCGTTGATGTGCGCGTAAGTGTAAGTGTGCTGTGAGTGAGTGCGCGTGTGCGCGTGTTGAGTGTAAGTGTGCGCGTGGATGTGAAGGTGTATGCGTGTACAGCCAAAATTGTCTAACAAAGCCGATATACATAAAAAAACAATACTAGCCGGGGAACCGTGATGTCTAGTGCAGCGAGTGGACTCCGCCGATAGCCGCAAAGAGCTAACTTTTCTTCTATAAAATGGACATAATACACATTCCACCGTTTACAATATACATTCCGGGTTCATCGCTTACCCGGACACACAGTCTAACATTTATCACTGTTTTGATATCATTCACTCACCTATTAAACACAAGAAAACATTAGAAAAGATGAGGCGGAGAACACGTGTCACCCTTTTCAGGCGTAGCATGAGCTCTGAGGAACAGGTGGTGTACCCCAGCGCTTCCTGTCTCCCCGAAGCTGCACACCGTGCTCACTGCCACCCACAGGTGAGGAATGGCATAACATCCATGCTTAACATTGATGAACTCACACCAATAAGAGCTATTATAACAACCAAATAGAAATAAAGACAGGAATTTTACCCTAAATCATGAGCTGCATTAAACAATTGTGAAGCCACTCCAGTGGGCATCACACACACCCCCAAAACAGAAATGGCTCTCGACATTCAAACAAAACTCAAATTTAACAAATTCAAGGACAATTCAACATACCATCAATAAATCTTACATATCTGAATATCTGTATGTGTTCTATGGGAGTGATGTGTCGTGTGAATGAGTATTGTGTGGAGCAAATGTTCTACAGTCTTAATATACAAAGAAAGGAGCAGAAAATGGCATCACCGCCGGGTAAGAAATAGGCTGACACATGGTGCCACCAGCATACGGGGCATAATGAGATACTGGTCCTGGTTGTATTCCCCATGCTGGCATTGTCGGTGTCCCAAAAAGTCCAACAGCATTCACCGCTCCCTGCTGCTGATAGGACGGCTGACCCAGGGACTCATAAGTTAAGGTCTGAGGTGTTCTCCTAGTCCTGGTTGACCTCCGGACCAACTCACTCTGAGGTGCCTCATTCAACCAGCCATAGTTGCTGTCGTGACGGTGCTTGTTCCTGTTCATGTTGGGAGTCATTGTCATCCTCTGCAACTTGTCCACCTTCATTTTCACTCTGTTCACTCGTCAATTCCTGTTCCTCCCGTGGTCCACTTAAATGTAATCTGGATTCTTCTGCTAATATGGTTGATCTTGTCTGCTTACGGAGTGAGGAGGCAGGTATTGGGCGTTTCTGGGGCACACGATTGAACACCTCTGACCTTTCTGGTTCAGTCTGTCTTGGCACTCTGAACCAGTACCGTTCTCTGGGCGTTTCATCGTCGGAATCAGACAATTCGAAACTTGCTGGTGTTGTTCTCTGTTCGTGCCTTTCAACTTGACCCCTTCTTTTGGGTTGCCTTTGTTTGAAGTCTGATGGTTTGACTGCTCAGTCATCAACACAGGCAATTCATTGACAAGATGGAGGAGGTTTCTGTGCAGAGTCCGTACTTTACCACCTTTCTCTGGGCAGACTTTGTAAATCGGATTGTCATTGACCTGTTCCTTGACAACATACACAGTTTGCTCCCAGTAGGACCTGAGTTTTCCTGGCCCTCCCTTTCACTCATGTTGCGGACCAAGACCCTGTCACCGGGACGCAAGGTGACTCCTTCACATAACGGTCATAGAGTCTTTTGCCTCGAGCACTGGAAAGCTGGCTGTTCTCCATCGCTATTCGGTAGGCCTCCTTCATCCTCATAGCCCATTTGTCAGCGTAACCTTGTGCTGTTTCAGGCTCCTCTTCCTCTGACAGGCCAAATAACAAATCTACTGGGAGACGTGGATGGCGCCCAAACATGAGGAAATGGGGAGAAACCTGTGGCTTCATGCCGGGTGCAATTATATGCGTGCACAACTTGGGGTAAGTGTACCTTCCAATTGACTTTTCTTCCTCCTGCAGAGTTCTGAGCATCTGTAACAATGTTCGATTGAACCTCTCTGCAGGGTTTCCTGTGGATGGTACGGCGTCGTTCGGGAGCGGGACACTCCAGTCAGTTGTTGCAAGGTCTTGAAAAGGGTATTTTCAAATTCGCGACCTTGGTCGTGGTGTAATTTGAACGGGAACCCGAATCTGGGAATGTAGTCATTAAAAATCCTCTCTGCCGCAGTCCTTCCGGATTTGTTTTTCGTAGCATAGACCTGTGCAAATCGGCTGAAATGATCAATGAGGACCAAGATGTGGTCATATCCACCTTTGCTTTGCTCCAAGTGCATGTAATCTATTGAAACTAGTTCCAGGGGTGCGCTGGTTGTGATGCTTCCCATAGGAGCTCGCTCATGACTGGCAGGTTTCTTCTGCTTAATACAGGGGCATTGTTTTGTGATATAGGTCTCAATGTCCTTTCTCATGAAGGGCCAATAGAAACGACTTCGTGCTAACCCGATAACTCTGTCTGCCCCCAAATGTGCCATATCATTATGGAGGTGTTTCAAAACAAGAGACCGGTACTCAGCAGGGAGGACAAGCTGTTTTCGCTCACCTGCTCTCCTGTACAGCAAATCACCTTCAATGAACAACTTTCCCCATTCATGTAGCAACCTTTTTACCAGTCCCCTGGCTTTGTTTCTGTCTTCGTTTGTTAGCACTGTTTTTGTTTGTTTAAGCTTGATTATTTCACTGATGGACGTGTCTTGTCTTTGGGCTCGAATGAGTTCGCGTTGACTGATGGCTGGTAATGAGGGTTTGGCTTGGGGCTCCGCAATTTGCGCCAGGTTGATAGCAGCAACATAGGCAACATCCTGTCTCTTCGCAGCCGCACTCCCTTCCCAAGCAGCACGAATGGCGTCTCTGTCGAACTCCTCGGTACACTTTCCAACATAGGTGTTGATGTCAAGTGGGAGACGGGACAGGGTGTCAGCATCTACGTTGACTTTTCCTGGCCTATACTTAATGCTGAACCTGAAGTCAGCGAGCTCCCCAACCCATCTGTGACCTGCTGCATTCAGTTTTGCTGTGCTCATTACATAAGTTAATGGGTTATTGTCTGTGTATATTGTGAAGTGTGGGGCATAAAAAAGGTAGTCCCTGAATTTGACACACACGGCCCAATATAGCGCTAAAAATTCAAGTTTCCCGAATGCAAGTTGTAATTCTTTTCAGCTGGGGATAATGTTCGTGAGCCATAAGCAATGACCTTCAATAACCCGCCCTGTCGCTGGTACAGGACTGCGCCCAGCCCATTCTGACTAGCGTCTGTGTGGAGAACAAAAGGCATTTCAAAGTCAGGATAGGCCAGTACTGGGGATGAGAAAGAATGTCAACAAGTTGCTCGAGTATGCCTTGATGGTCACAGGTCCATTGAATGGGGCTTTTGGAGGCAATTGTGCTCCTTCCTTTCTTTCCCATCTTTTGAGCAGCATCAGGATTGTTCTTGGTTTGCAATAGCTCATACAGCGGTTTGGCAATGCGAGAAAAGTCCTGCACGTACATCCTGTAATAGCTGAGGAAGCCCAGCAGCTGGCGGACCTCTCCAACTGTGGTGGGTCTTTTCTCTTTCAGTGCAACTACAGCTTGAACATCTTTTGGGTCTATCTTGACGCCGTTAGCTGAGACCAACCTTCCCACATACCTGACCTCTTTCTTAAACAGCTCACATTTGGTGGGACGCAGTTTCACGCCCGTGGCGCTGCAAGGCTCTCAAAACATTTCGCACAGCAGTGACATGGTCAGTGAACGACCTGGAATAACAGAGAATGTCATCCAGGTAGGGGATACAGCAATCATCACGCAAGGTGGCAAGCATTTCTTCCATGCTGCGTTGGAAAGCAGCCGGTCGTTACACAGGCCAAAAGGGATTCGTATGAACTCGTACAATCCCCAAGGTGTAGTGAAAGCTGTCATGTGGCGGGACCCTTCAGCCATGTAGCCCTGGTGATAGGCCTTGCCCTGGTCGAGGATGCTGAACCAGCTGTGACCACCCAGCGTGTCCAAAAGGTCTTGAATACGAGGCAGGGGGTGGCGGTCAGGCACAGTCTTTTGATTTAACAGTCTGTAATCAATACACAGTCTGAGTGTTCCATCTCGTTTCCTAACACAGACTACAGGTGCTGCAAAGGGTGACTTTGATTTTACAATCCAACCTTGAGCAAGTAGTTCCTCCACATACTGTTTGACCTCTTGGTAAAGCGGTTTCGGGATCGAGGCGTAAGACTTTTGGACTGGAATGTCGTCTTTCAGATTGATGGTCATCTGCAGGCTCGGAATGTCGCCAATGTCCCCATCATCTTGAGCAAAAGCCCCTGATTCCTCCATTAGCATTTGTTTCACCTCCTTCTGTTGCTCGTCTGTCAGGTGACTGATGTCCACAGGTGGGTGCCATGGATCTACGGTTTGTGGTGGTACCTGCTCATGACTGGAGTGTGGTGACGGATCAATGTTATCTGATTGATTTTGTTTGTCATTTTTGGGACAGTCTGTTTCTATTACCTTAACAATGGGTTCAATACTGCCCAAGACAGTTAAACTTGAAAGAGTCACGTCATGTTTAGAATGATTAGACACAGGCACTTTGATGAAAGGTCGGTTTGTCTGGTGTACTTTCAGCAGCCCTGCCCCCACACTCAATGTCTCTAGTTGTGCAGTGTCATGAGCTGGTTCAAATAGTACAACAGAATCAGACGGATCAATCTTTGGCGGGACTTTGCACTTTATGTGAGCCACATGGCCTGCTGAAATGGTGACCGTCTTGAGACCCACTTTTACTGCAGCATATTGCTCTTCTGGGAGTTTCTGCGTTTGGATGAAACTAACTAAAGCCCCTGCCGTGGCATCATCCACATCCATCGCACCAGCAAGAAGAGTAGACAAGATGGACAAAATTTTGGGACGACTAGCATTACTTCTAATGAGGACCTGAATAACATTAACACCAATTACTGGTCTGTCTAACTTCAGGCGGCTCACCAGAAACGGCACGCAAATAGACAAATCTGGGTCATCATTGCCTTGTAGGTTTACTACCACCTCTACCCATCCATCATACGGCACCTCGTCACCAGTAATTGCAGACACATCGAGGTTGTAGTCCAGCAACTCACTGAGGGGCCGAATGTCTTGATTGGGTAAGTACTTGGTCTTCCATTTCCGATCAATCAAACTTACATTAGCTCGGTGTCCAGCAAGACGGTGACAGCATAACCCCCATGCTACATTTCAATAGGGACTTACGACCAATGAGTGGAGCCGTCAACTTACATGGCTGATTGGAATTGTCATTTTGGGCTGCGCTGGCACCGCAAAGTTCACTTGGGTTGACTGCTGAGTACTGGTGGAATTGGGACTCGTTCTCAGGACCGGTCAGGGGTTGTCCCTCTGCCCTGACCGCGCCCGTTCCGGCACCTTGGGCTTCTTCAAGCAGCCAACAGCCCGATGGCCCTCTTCTCCGCAGGTGAAACAGTGGTTGCAATTGGGGATGGCCTGGGTGACACAATATTGACAGCCAAAAGGTTTCTGAGTCTTTCGCTCTATTTTGGGCTTATCAGTGGTGTGAGCCGGAGCCAACAGTTGTCGCTTCAGTGCCTCCATTGCCTGTGTCAGTGCTTCGACCTGGGTACTTAGCCTCTGTATGGTGTCATCCTTGGTGACTGGGTTTACTTTCATCCCACCTTGTGGTTTTTCCTCAGGTACCGCGTGTGTGTGCTGTGGGCTTGCGTCACCTTGGAGCTGCGGCTGACTGAGCTGCGACTGAGCCTGCGCTTTCTTTCAGACTCCTCAGTTGTAGTCTTTATCACTTGACGCAGCAAAGCTTCATCAGACACTGTGGGGTCACCCAGGAGCGGCTTCAGCTCCCGTCTGACATCTTCATGCCTCTCCCCCATGCCCTGGCAAATTGTGTTAAGGAATATGCACTGAATAGTGGATGCATCATATTTAACGACTGAAGTTGTTTGTTTGGCCGTGAAGATTATTTTCTGTTTAAGACCAATCATCCTGTACAAAAATTGCTGTGGTGTCTCATTTTCATGTTGCTTGGCACACATTAGGTCTTGGAAAAGTTCTGTGCCACTCCTTTCACCTAGGTGTGACTGGAGGAAGCTCTTTAGCTCTACAACAGTAAGGTCATCCTTATTGATCAACATGTCTCTAAAATTGCCAGGTTTTATCACACGGAGAACTCCTCTAATGACCTCACCCTCTGTATGTTTTTCAGTAAGACCTTCCTCGACCTGCTTACAAATACTGTTATAAGTAATGTCAGATGTTATGTCACCTATTTGCCCCCCATGTATCCTGAACTCCTTACGCTGGAAGTAAGCGAGATCTTGCAGGGAGACAAATGGGCTATGGGTATGTGGTTGCATGGTGGTGGGTGGGTTAAGATTATGTGTCTGTGTGTTGGTGGGTGCGTTGTAGTAATGTGTCTGTAAGTTGCCGGGTGGAGTGAGATTGTATGGCTGTGTGACAGAAGGTGAATTAAGGCTGAGTGGGGTGTGTGAGTGGGTGGGCTGATGTGTTGTGATTGTGTTGTGATCTGATCTGAGTGTGTGGTTTGTGTGGCTGGTCTGGATGTCAGTAGAACACCTTCTGCATCTACAACAGGCACAGCAACAACATCCTTCTGGCTAATGATACTCATAACCAAATCACTCAATGAGAGCAAGTGACCCATGCCTTCATCCTCAGACTCAAGCAATGCTCTACAATGCATGAAATCTAGGATATGGTTGATGCAGCTTTCTTCATCAGTCGGGTCCAGCTGGTCCACACCTGGATAGTCTGCATCAATGGCCTTTGCCACCTCGTACGCTTCGGGACCGGACAGTCTGAATAAGTTCTTTTTGATCTTCCAAACCAGTTCTTTGTGTTGTGCTGACATGGTGGTGAACCTGGTGATGTAAATCGACTTCAACCTCTCTTCACTGATCTTAGTGACGTGCGTGGAACTGCCCAGCAGCTTCGGTTCCCCTTTAGGCAGGATCCTTTTCCTTTGACCCTCCTTCTTTCGGACACCAACTGGCGGACTTCTCCCTGTCGACACTTCTTCTCTAGGGTCACACACCAGCGAACACCTCAACACAAACGGCAAGCAGTTTCTTTGGTCTCAGGTTCAGAGATCATAGGATCAGCGACCGTCGAACATCCGTGATGGCGCTGATCCCGGACGAGCCCCCAAAATATCTGTTGCACCCCCGCAGTAGAGGACGTGGGTCCAGATATTTAAATATCACCTCATCTATTAAATACAAGAAAACATTAGAAAAGATGAGGCGGAGAACACGTGTCACCCTTTTCAGGCGTAGCATGAGCTCTCTGTTTATTCAGAAATATATAGCTTACTCAACATTTTAAACATTGAAATTATTCTATCATTTGCAAAAGAAATGGCTGAGTGTGTATGTACGTATATGGATGTGCGTGCGAATGTGTGCACGCAGTGAGTGCTGGCGTGTTCGCGTTGATGTGCGTAGCGAGTGTAAGTGTGCGCGAGTGAGTCTGGCGTGTGCAGCGTGTTCGAGTGTAAGTGTGCGCGTGGATGTGAAGGTGTATGCGTGTACAGCCAAAATTGTCTAACAAAGCCGATATACATAAAAAACAATACTAGCGGGGAACCGTGATGTCTAGTGCAGCGAGTGGACTCCGCCGATAGCCGCAAAGAGCTAACTTTTCTTCTATAAAATGGACATAATACACATTCCACCGTTTATAATATACATTCCGGGTTCATCGCTTACCCGGACACACAGTCTAACATTTATCACTGTTTTGATATCATTCACTCACCTATTAAACACAAGAAAACATTAGAAAAGATGAGGCGGAGAACACGTGTCACCCTTTTCAGGCGTAGCATGAGCTCTGAGGAACAGGTGGTGTACCCCAGCGCTTCCTGTCTCCCCGAAGCTGCACACCGTGCTCACTGCCACCCACAGGTGAGGAATGGCATAACATCCATGCTTAACATTGATGAACTCACACCAATAAGAGCTATTATAACAACCAAATAGAAATAAAGACAGGAATTTTTACCCTAAATCATGAGCTGCATTAAACAATTGTGAAGCCACTCCAGTGGGCATCACATGTGTGTGTGTGATTAATGGAGCGCTTCCATAATGTGGAGATTCATAATTCATCCATCAATTTGACAACTAGTATTTTATTCAACGCACACACACACACACACACACACACACACACACACACACGCGCATGTGCGCACACACACACACACACACACACACACACGCGTTGTTTTATTAAAAGCAGACAGTGTTTTAGCTTTACCACAGTGAACCATCAATTATTCAGTGTATGTGTGTGCAAGAAACATACTGATGGAACGTTATCTTGATGTCACTACATGCGGTTAGCATCACACACCGCAGCACACCTACACACACGCACACACACACACACGCACACACACACACTGGGAGCCGCGCAGGGTAAACAGCGTGTGACCTCGTTAAGCCTCGTTAGCGCTCGCAGACATCAGGTTTGTTTGCAGGTAATTAGTTTGTTTTGTCCTCTGTTTGTCATGTTTGGGGTTAATAAACAAACATGGCTGCCCACCCGGGAGCCTCTCGCTGCTTTCCAGCCAGTCGTGACACGGACACAGAACGATCAGCCGATAAGTCGAGTCAAAGTGACTTGTCACCGCGGGACCTGGTCAGACTGATGCCACGAGCAGAGCCGCGCCCCCCTGGTCACTGTGGACTTGGAACCATGAGGAACAAAGTGAGAGTTGAAAGTAAAAAGGTGAAATGAGGTTGGACGACAACTTTTCCAACTCAACTACGTGAAGTTTGTCTCGGCTCGTTAAGGAAGGTGGGGGGACTTTCAGGCACTCAGGCAGATCGCTAACCAGAAACCAGGTGGGTTAACGAGCGGGGCACACACACACACGCAGAGCCATGTAAACACCGTATTGGATGATTACACAGGGGGAGACGGGTCAGACTCTGGGATGGCGTGTCAATGCTCGCCGGTCAATAAGTCTGATCAATAGGTCGAGTATTGATCAGCCGTAATGGAGAGAATCAGTCTGAGCGAACGAGCTGCTGCCAGAGAGAGAGAGAGAGAGAGAGAGAGAGAGAGAGAGAGAGAGAGAGAGAGTGAGAGTTTACAGATATTTTGATCACATGTTCTTCTTTGTTCTGTGCAGCTTCTTTCCTTGATGGCAAAGATGCGATAATGACAGCGTGCACTCCGTGTTTCTTCTAACAGCTTCTTATTGACAGACAGACAGACAGACAGACAGACTGTCAAACAGACGGAGCTAATGGAGCAATTGGCCCTGTTTGCATACACACTCACATACAAATGCGCACAATTTGCCAGCTGCCTTCAAGGCAGTTTTCCATGCCAGGCTGTTCGCAGCAAGCTCGGCAGCTGAGAGCCAGTGTTGCTTTAAGACGTGTTAACAGGTAGACAGTGAAAAGGTGTTGGATCGAAGAAATATTCAGTCTCGAATGCACATTTTGTCTATTTTGCTGACTAGTGATGGAACAGCAGCTACAAAAGACAGATCTTACACACACACACACACACGCATGCATGCATGCACGCACACACACGTCAGACTGTGTGATGTCATCTTGTTCTCCTACATCAGCACAACACAACATTTTCATCTCAACGCACAGACTTACCATCTCTCTCCCTCTCTCGCCCTCTCTGTGTCTCTCTCTCTCTGTCACACACACACACACACACTGTACATAATCTGTTGATTGTCATGCTCCCTTGCATTCTGGGTAAATTTCCACAAGTACTTACATCATTGGCTAAGACGTGACAACAATAACAATACTGCACAATGAGTCCAGCAGAGACTTGTTTTGGAAGGGAGCTTCAACAAACACTGGGGTCTATTCCTGAGCTGCAGGCTCAACGCTGCTTGCAGCTTTATTTTTTTTTTTGCATCTGAAACAGCTGATTGAAGCAATACAACCAGAGATGACCTGCTGTACTTGTTAAAACAATATTAAAACCTTGGTCAACTTTTGACTTTTGTGCGTGTGGGACATATGGACGAATGATTCAGATAATCTGTCCACTAAGTGGCGCTCACGACTTCATCTGTAAATGATGCTGACAGATTATGTGTCTGGCGGTTTGGTAGACAGCTGCCTGAAAAGTACATTCTGCATCAGTGATGTGTCAAGCATGATGTCGGACAAAATGGATTTTACTCAGAAGGAAGGATAGTGTCTTGCATTCACTTACAGATTGACTAATAGATTTTCCATTTATATTCCATGTATTGAATTTTAGAATCTTTTCAGATTTTTTTTTTCTCCTCCATTTGATGAGGTGGAACTAAATACAGGGGCTGTCTCAGCAGGTTGAGCACCAGCGCCTCCTGCTTAAGGTTTTCTAATCCACATGAATTCCATGTTTAAACTTTGGGAGTGTGGTACCTCACTAGTTCACACACCACACTTTAGAGTTGGGAGTTTAGCAGTTGAACACATTTACTGACTGGATTCCAAATCAGGTCCCACGACTGCAAGATGGAAACACAAGAGAAAAATGATGACGAGCAGGAGAACTGCTGCTGCCACGGCAACCAACTCTCAGCCAGGACCATGGGACCCTGCACTGTGTGTGTGTGTGTGTGTGTGTGTGTGTGTGTGTGTGTGTGTGTGTGTGTGTGTGTGTGTGTGTGTGTGTGTGTGAAGGCTTGCCTAGATTCAGAATCAGAATCACAATGTTGCCCTGCACCAAAAGAAGAAAGCCTCTGATTACATTGGCCTGACTCTCTTGATCACACACACACACACACACACACACACACACACACACACACACAGATCAACATGATACATTTTCTCTATCCCAAAGAGTGCAAAAGTCTCTCACCCCCTGCTGCCAGGTGTGCACCTCGCGTGTGTGTCCGTGTGTGTCTGTCTTGTCGATTCACAGTGGCCACAGCAGCGGAAGATCAAAACATCGTACAGATCTCCCACAATGCACCTGACCTGGTTTGATGCAAAGTGACCTGAACATTAAAGACAGAGGGAGCGAGGAGGAGCCGAGTCAAGGAGTGGTGAGGAGGCGCAGGACGGAGGACAAAGAGTCGCAAAAAAAAGTGAGGAGACGATGATGAAGACAGCGGTGCAGACAAAGATGAAGGTGGGGTGAACTTTGGCGCCGGCGTGGTGTGAGCGAGGTGATTCCCTCTGCCGGACAGAAATAGGAATAATTCCAATAAATGAGGTTGATAATGAGGTTTGAGGTTATCTGGCCTCATCTTAATCACATCCTGTTTGTGCTTTTGTGTCCGCTGAGAGAACAGACACGTTTAATAAAGTTCATTAATAGTTGAGTTTTTACAAGGAAAAAAACATTTTAATCATCACTTTCACTCAGAATGAGGGGGAAGAAAGATATGAAAGACAAATGATAATAGACTTCACAAACACGTTAAATTGTTGAAAACAAGTCGCGCTGAATGTTAAACTGACACAAAAACAAAGGTTTTACTGGGGAACTGAAATACTTCTTATCTCAATGTGAAGTTCTGTTATATTCCACAGAGTTATTGAGGAAAAATCCTGGCCAAGGCTGTGCCGACTGCGCAAAGGAAGTGGAACCAACAGGAAATGACATCATTCTTTCTGCTCACTGACTCTGGGTGACAAAGGAATGAAATTACAAAAGAATAGGGGGAAAAGAGAAAGAGATAGAAGATGAATGGGGTGGATGGAAGGAACCAAAGCATGAGGAGATTTAGAGCAGAGCTGCCCTGCAGGTCAGATCACTGGCAACCTCTTTCTTCTGACTGCAGAATCAGTTTCCTGTTTCTGGTTCCAGTAATCACCATGAACTCAGGATCTTCACCTGGACCCTCACCACGGCCACCATCAGCATCCTCAGAACCAGGAATTCAATCCCAACTGTTGACTAAACCACACTGGCAGGTGTTCTTGGAGATGCTGCTGATTGGCTTACTGGCTTACTGTCTTGTGGTTTATGATACTATCTCCAAGAACACGTGTATGTATGTGTATATGTATATGTGTGTGTATGTATACATATACATATACATATACATATATATATATATACACATCTATATATGTACATATACATACAGGATAGATAGATAGATAGAAAGGTGTAATTTTTAAATGTATTATTTTATAAGTTTCAATTGAATGCTTTCATTTTAAAGTTGCCAGTTAATCTTTGTTTATCTTATTTTACCAGTTTCCCCACTGCTTCCCGCCACTCAAAGATGAATATTAAGCCAACATTCAGCTATAGTTTAAACCAGCAGAGTCAGCAGTTTTTCCTGCAGGTTTCAGTTTATTAGTGCTAGTGAGACCACCTCTGTGTGTGTGTGTGTGTGCGTACGTGCGTTTGTGTGTGCAGAAGAAAGAAGCAGTTTGTCAGAGCGACCTGCCAACTTTATTCACCGTGAAGAAACATTAAAATGGGATTTTACAGTTAAATCAGAAATGACTGCAGCTGATTGGACACGTCAGCTTTGATTGACAGTGCTATAAACGAGTCAAGACATTAACATTCAGGGTTTTCCCTTTTTGTTGATACAAAACTGTTCAGTGTGGCACCACAACACGCACACACACACACACACACACGCACACACACACACGCACACACGACAGCATGAATTAACATCCATTTATACAAAAAAACAGTGGATATAAATATTTATCTTCTGTATGATACAAAACCACTTTCTAGTGATGGACACAGTGACAGAGGGATTCTGCTGCTACAAACAAACCCACACATGGAAGTCAGGGTGTCAGGGTGGAGTTTAAGTGCTGGGTGGGGCAGGGCTTGGGGACGAGGAGGAGATAGAATTCAAGAGGACAACTTACAGTAAGTAGCCTGGCAAGATGCAGGTTGTTTTTTTTCTGTCCTTCTTTTGTTTTTTACAGTGCAAGCAAGTAAAACAAAACGATCCAAATAAACCAGGACACAGACAGAGAGTTGGGGTCGGCCAAAACCAGGAGTGGGTGGGTTTGTTTTTCAAAAAACAAACAAAAAATAAATCAGTTTCCTCCATTCCTTTATAAATAATCTCCATAATCTTTTTTCATATAGAGGTTGTAAAACATTTTTTTTAAAATATCTATAAGAAATTTAAGAAGAGCCAATCAAAATGAATTTCTTCTTTCTGCTTCCCTCCTTCCTTTCTTTCATTCCTCCCGTCCTTCCTTGAGCCCTTCAGGTTCAACTCTTTTTTCCTTCACTTCTCCTCCACCTTTACTCCTTCCAAAATTGAACATCTTTTATACAAACAAAAAGAAGAAATGGGCCTCCTGACTATTGGCTTTCTGTTCTCTTTCACCATCAAGGGAAACTTCCTGCTTAAATGTCATGTTTGAGAATCTGAAAGTTTTTCTCTCCTTGGAACCTTCCTTGTTCCCTTCGGGTTTGAGATTCCTCCCTTCACCGAACCGGGTCACAGAAAGGCTTGTTGTGTCTCCCACTTCCTCTGCAGGTTGCGTTCAGGGACCAGGAGTGATTTGTATAACTGGGTCTTCAACAATCGGGACTTTCATGTGTGATTCTTCGGGCAGAAACGGGTCACCCATAAAGACGAGGAGATGTTGGGACAGAACAGCTGATCACAGTTTTACACCAACAGGCCCCTCCCCCCAACACACACAATATGATGAGAATAATTACAGAGAGCTGCTGTACAAAAAGTCCCAAATGTTTTCTTCTTCTTCTTCTTCTTCTTCTTTGAGCAGCAGCATCCAGTCAAAGGCCACGATTTAACCGACGCTCTGTCCTGACTGGATGGCTGCTGCCTCAGGCTCCGCCCCCTCTGAGGTGATTGGTGCTCGTGGCTGGGGGGCGGGGAGAGGCGAGACCAGGAAGAGGGCTGAGATTCTTTACATTGGAGGAACCACGAGGCCGGACATAGCTGCAGAGGGCGAGAGAGAGAGAGAGGGAGAGAGACAGAGAGAGAGACACTGTGACTGAGGTTTCAGTGGTGCAGTGGTCGCAGGTTCAACTCCCAACTCTGTCTGTGTGGGGTTCATGTGTTCCCCCTGTGTCTGCGTGGGTTTTCTCCGGGTTCTCCGGCTCCCTCTCACAGCATAAGCACATTAAAACATGCATGTGAGGTGAACTAGGAACTCTACTTGACCGTAGCTGTGTGTGTGTGTGTGTGTGTGTGTGAGTGTGAGTGGCTGTTTGACTTTCTATGTGGCCCTGTGACGAACAGGTGACTTGTCCAGGGTTGAACCCCGCCTACACCTGGAGACGACTGGGATTGGCTCCCACTGGGATCCAGCCACCCTGAGTGCTGGAGAGGCTTTGATAGATAACTGGATGGATTTTCACTGTTGATGATCAGCTCCACTCATCACCGCTCAGCTACAGGTTTACTGGGAACTGATGTTTGCATGTATTCAGTGTTTACCTTTTATAAGCGTGTCATTTACAAAACATTACATTGATGTGATTTGATAAAAGGTAGCTGTAGAGCCCACAAATTATCCACAATGTTTTACATCCGTTCAAAACGGTTGTTTTATTTTGAGAGTTGAGTCCCGCAACTTGACGAGAACAAAAACCTAAAATCAAACCAGACACAATTTTATTTTAAATTGTTGTTTTTTGTTTTTTTTTAATAGCAATTATATTATGAGTAAACGTGTTGTGTTTTTGTTGTTTTTATTTATAATATTGGAGTGTATGTTTTGAGTTTTTCTGTTGCTGTTGCAGATAAAACTATTAATAACATTCAAACTGGTCTGATGCTTTATGGACACAGGCACAGACATACACACCCACACACACACACACACACACACACACGCGCGCACACTCTCTGTGGCCTCTGTGTCTCAGTGAAGGCGGAGAGCAGCATGAATATTTAACACTCGACAAACCTCTCTGTCAGAAACACTGACATCACATGACTGCTAGGGTGTGTGTGTGTGTGTGTGTGTGTGTGTGTGTGTGTGTGAGTGTGTGTGGGTGTGTGTGTGTTTGTGTGTGTTTCATGTAAGCACAGAGGATGTATCTTTGGGTTGGAGTGAATAAAACATGGATCAGCATGTCACTCTCTATGCAATACTAACAGATCAGGTTACCCACCCGGTGTGTGTGTGTGTGTGTGTGTGTGTGTGTGCGTGTGTGCACAGCGCTATATTCCTATTCCCTACCAAAAAATGAAACCAATTTAATAATATGCCAAATCATAGAGTGAGAGCATTATGAAGATATTGAAACTATTAGATAAAGAGAGAAAGAGGAGAAGCGGAGGGGGAAAGACGAGACGGAGGAGAAGGTGTGAGTTACCTTGCAGCCCATTGGCGCTGTTGGAGCAGTTGGGGGGAGGAGGCGACGCCGACGGCCGGACGACGGGGGCAAAGGCGCTCTTCTGTTTGACGGCAGCCGAGAAGGAGAAGACGCCGTGGGAGGAGTTGCAGTTGGAGACAGCCATCGTGGGACTGGAGGGAACAACTGGAGCACACACACACACACACACACACACACACACACACACACACCAGGTCAGGCAGGTCAACCAATCTCGACAAAGCAGGGTTTTCCATTACAGTGAGAGGAGCGGTGACAGCGCCCCCTGTGGCAGACTGCGGTACTGCTCCCATGCAGGCTGGTGGCCTCAGTTTGTGTGTTGGACGTATTTACCTTGATACTTACTGCCGTAGGGCGAGTTGGCAGACGAGCCGTTGAGGAAGCTGGGCGACGTGGCCACGCCGAGGTTTGGCATGCCGGTGTTGCCGTAGCCGTTCATGCTGTTGCTGCCGGTGTTGCCGTAGTTGCTCTGCTGAGGGGTGGAGCTCGGTGCGTAGCCCCTCGGTGACACGCTGCTGGTGTTCCGACTGTATCCAACTGCAAGAGGACATTGTGGGATAACACATGTTGGCATTGCGCAAGGGTGGTAGGTAACATAGTACAAATACCTATATCTGTATCTGTACTGCATTGAGTATTTCTTTGTCTGACCACTTTTTATTCTTGACATTTGTACACAAATATCACCACATTGGAAAAACATGCTTGTTGCTTTTGTGTTTGAAAGTGTTTAAAGATACAATTCCAGTTAAAAGTAATTAATTTCTTCATTGATTATAGTTGTTGTAATATAATTAAGACGAGCTATTAGTTAGCGTAGCAGCAAAGATGATCCAGATGCTAATCAAGACCTCTAACTTCTGACCACTGACCTCTGGTCAGCTCAGTCCAGATTATTCTATCACAACATTTCATATTAGCAAAACATTTTTAAAAAAAACAAAAACTTTTCACTTCAGTACATTTCAGAACCTGTACTTTCTTACTTTTAATTGAGTAAAGGAGTTGAAGAAGAACCTTTACATTTGCCAGTGTATTTCCCCCCCATACTTTTACTGAAACACAGAAGGTGGATACTTTTGCCAGCTCTGCAGCACTGGCTTTACTGTTAACAGGGTTGCTCCGTTAATTATGAGAGTGATGCAAGTCATCCGACCAGCAGGGGGCAGTCATTTGACAGCCTGTTTCCAGGGAATTGCATTTAGCAGTAAATAATTCCACTTTACTTGTTCTCTTTGCCACAGATGGTACATTAAAATGCAGGCAATGTCCCTCTGCATTAACCAGTTACAGAGATCTGACAAGAACTCAGAGAATTTACACGACTGGATGCCCCACTGCTGCTCAACAGCAGTGCAACAAGTACTTGATCTGCTTGCACGAGATGTTCCTTTACCTTGTGCGGTGTCAGAAACGTTGACCGCCAACTGCCCGCTGAAGGAGTTAACGCCCATCATGCCGTGGGAGGCTGAGTTTCCTAGCGCCGGGATCTGGTTGTGGTTGCGAGGAACGTTGTAAAGCGCCTCAGCGATGTCAGCGGCGCGTTTCAGAATAATCTCCTGTGGAGGAGGAAGACATCGCACCGTCATGAGCTCTGCGGCCACCTTGCTCACAGGTGCGCTTTGGTGGTTCCAGAGGTGCAGGTCAGGTTAGGCTAATGCTAGCTAGCAACTCAGCCTGTAACTGATGCTTTCTGTTCTGTTTCTGATGATGTGTTGTCGCGGCCATGAAAGTAGTTGTCATGAAATTTCAAAGATATGGGATTAATAAACTACATTTACAATATCTACCATATCTGGTTAAGGCTAGTGCTGTTAGCCATACTGATTATGTTTGTAGTAGCTGGTAGCATAGCTTGTTTCCTCTGTCAGACATTTGGGTTTAAACCAGTTCAGGTCATTGTTCACATTAGACACACTCCCATCCTAGTTTCGAACATAACACACACACACACACACACACACACACACACACACACACAAGCACACACACGCACGAGCGCGTGCGCACACACCCACACACAGTGCGTTGATAATATTGTAACTACATCTGAATTTACATTAGTTTACAGCCTCTTTTCAAGGACAGAGCTGCGTGTGTGTGCGTGAGATTAACTCAAGGCTCAGGAGCGTGTCGAGGGGCTGCAGAGAATATAAAGTGTTTATGTGTTTCAGGGGGTTCTAAGTCATAAACAGGGGGAGGAACGTCCTGCTCGCCGAGCATTATGGGTAAATAATGAGCGTCTTCTACCTCTTTGAGTCTGAACCAGCTCAAAAGTGAATGAACGGGTGTCCTGGACACAGAAGGTCATTATATAGTTTTTACCTGGTTGTTGTGCGGCATCCCATAGAGCGCCTCCACCAGGTCGGCTGCTCTCTTCAGCAACACTTCCTGCAGCACAGACAGGAGTGGACAGTCAGAAAACCATCAGAATGAAAAAAATTACTTTAATAGAGTTCAGTTTGTGAACAGCTTGTGGCAGCAACACTGCACACTATCCCAACTCACAGGGCTTTCTGTCTGAAAGCTCATCCTCAGTCTACTAACCACTACGACTAACTAATATTTTTCAGCATGAGTGAAAATTTTTGTTGTGAAAACTAAACATAAAGAGTTCAACTCACAAAAGCAACAGTGCTTCTGTCAGCAGGGAGGTTGTGTTGGGTGACACCACCTGACACAGGAAGTCACATTCTGACTTCTGGACACAACCGATTCCTTCATCTACCTTTCACCATTTTGGTGTGTGTGTGTGTGTGTGTGTGTGTGTGTGTGTGTGTGTGTGTGCTCTGTGGGGTGAAACTGATCTCTGATTGGAATAAACACAGTTTAATTGTATCACTTCCATCAGGTCAACAACCACACACACAAACACTTGCACACCTACATAGTGTATACTCCAAGACACACACACACACTCTCTCTCTCTCTCTCTCTCTCTCTCTCTCTCCTCTCTCCTCTCTCTCTCTTTGAACCACTTCACTTCAATGAGCAGTTTAAGTGTTATAGTGGTGCCAAACAAACAGCTCTGGGAATATGTGCGTGTGTGTGTGTGTGTGCACGTGCGCATGTGTGTGTGTGTGTGTGTGTGTGTGTGTGTGATCGGGCGGCAGAACAGAACAATCCTTCGTTGAGTCTTTATCTTAATTAAACACACTCCCTGTTAATCTGCTGCTTTTCATTACAAACTTCCTCTTCAATTAACCCCGCCCCCTCAACCCTCCATCACTCTGCACTCGTCTCTAGCCCACCATTCATCCCTCCGCCATTTATCGCTCCGCCATCCCTCCATCATTTCCTCTCCCTCATTTTTTACTGCCTCACTTTCACCTAAATCCTCCCGCTTTCCCTTCCGCCTCCCTCACTCCGTCTCTGTTTTTCCTCTTTAATTGAATTTAATCGTAACACTTTTCCTCCTGTTTTTCCTTTCCTAGCCACTCACTTCTTCCGTGACACTCCTCCGACGAAGAAGTTCATCAGTGATGCGGCGGCGGCGGCGGCGGTGGCGGAGGTCTCTCTCATACGCTAACACAGAGAGGACGCGTCTCTGTGAAGTTGCTCCTGCTTTAATCTGCTCGTTTATGCAGAGCGATGTTCAGTGTGTCGCAGCGTGAGAGGAGATTTATTCACACACACACACACACACACACACACAAAGGCACGCGCGCACACACACTGTGTTTATAGTGACAAATGAAGCCTCATTACTACAAGTGTTTCATTGTTACACAGCGAGATGACAAGCACCTCTATCTCTATCTCCCTCTCTCTCCCTCTCTCTCTCTCTCTCACACACACACACACACACACACACACACACACACACACACACACACACACACACACACACACACACACACGCTAACAAGGTTACCACGGTGATAGAGTTGGAGGTTGAAGTGTAATCGCTGAGGAGGAAACCAATTATTCTTTTAAGTCCGCCCCCCCCCCCCCCCCGTTGTAGCTCCCGGTAGCGTGCACGTGCACGTGCGCGTGCACACACACACACACACACAGCGAGAGTGTCTCACGCTCCCTCTGATGTCAGGGTGTTTGGCGTCAGCAGCATCAAGTTGACATCATCAATGAGAGACAATAAGAGACGATTGTTAAACATGATGATTGTGATCAGCGCAGCGTTCAGACCATCTTCACACCCGCCTCACTGCGAAGTGTGTGTTTTTATGTGTGTGTGTATTGTCGCGTGCATTAAAAAAACACAACCAGTTCCTGAAACACATGATGTCACCATGGTTACAGCCCAAAAAAAACACGCTGATTTCTTTTTCCATAAATCTGATAAGAGAAACTCTGATAATCATGTTTGTGAGTGTGTCTGTGTGAGAAAGTGTTGCGGTGTGTGTGTCTGTGAGTGTGCGTGTGTGCCAATCTTCTTTCTTGCCACATGGCTGCACTCGCTGATTACCTGATTTGACTGTTTCAACCTCCCTGTTTGCGAATAGGCTTTAAACACACACACACACACACACACACACACACACACACACACACACACACACACACACACACACACACACACACACACACACACGCACATATTCCCAGAGCTGTTTGTTTGGCACCACAACGCAACGCAACAGATTTACCTTTAATTCAATCATCTTGTGTGTGTTGTGTACCTGTGTTGTGTGTCTGCCTCAGTCCATTAACATAAAAACAATTTGTGGACCTGACACTGGCTTTAGGCCAGTCCGAGGTCACCGCATGATTTCCCAGCACGGCCGCCGTTCAACACAGGACGGCGACCTTCACAGACTGAGGGACGGTGGACAGTCGGGACTGACTGCGTCTGGATGGACCCAGTCTTGAGTCGTACCAGGACAGGGTAGGTTAGGGTTCAGGGACAGGCGGAGGTACAAGCTGCTGGGCGGGTGAAGGTTGGGCTGTGTTCTGGGTGAGTGAGCGCTACCTTGGGCAGTCTCTCGGGGTCCCCGGGGTGACGAGGGATGACCTTCTGTAGCCTCTGGAAGCCGTAGTCGATGGTGGGTTCGTTCAGAGCTGAGGAGCAGGAAAGGATTCGTCACTGGTCGGTTCTTATCGCTTCATCAGCACCGGAGAAGAGTCCAGTCGCCACTGGTTTAAACTGCAAGTCCACTAAACTCGGGCTCTGACTTCACTTTAAACCGACTTGGCGACGATCAATCAGAGCGCCAGTAAACGCGACAGAGGGAAATGTGCGTCTGCGCGTGTGAAGCGCACGGACCGTGATCCTGTTTTACTTGAGTCGTGTTTAACAAGCTTTGGACCAACTCCAGTACGACACAGTGTGTTGGTGATGAATGTGTGTGTGTGTGTGTCGCCAGTCCTTGAGGGCTCACTGGGCGTAACAAGCAGCGGTGGTTACAGGAGCGTGCGTGTAGCTCTCCAGATGTCTGTGTTGTCTGCAGTGTGTGTGTGTGTGTGTGTGTGTGTGTGTGTGTGTGTGTGAGCATGGGTGACCTTGTGTCGTTGGCAGTGTGTGTTTCTGTCTCGTCACTTCGTCCTGCAGCCTTTTCTGTTTATTATGCATCTTAACAGCGTTGAAAAGGGCATTGGAATTTTTTTAGATTGGTTACAGTCACATAATAATACAGTAACTAATATAGTTGCTATACATAATATAGATACTGGGACTGATACTGGTACGCAAAGGGACTGGGATGAGGCTGGAACAAGAACTAAGTCAGAAATGAAAAGCATCATGGGTACAATCGGGGACATGTGACCTGTAGCCCAGTGACATCACTGCTGGGGGGTGGCAGGAAGGGCTGAAGGGTAATGAGACTAAAATGTGTGTAATCACTGTGACAGCACTGTGAAATGAAACACCACCACATTAAAGAGCGGGGAGCGAAGGGGGCGGAGGGTGGAGAGGGAGGGGTCAGGTGGGGGAGGTGGGAGGGGGAGGAGGCGGGGCACCGATGGCATTGTGATGTTTGTCACGAGCTGCACCAGGTTTCTCTCTGCGAGCCTGGTGTTTGAGTCACTCACCTGTGTAGACGAAGCGACCCGGAGCTCCTTTGCAGAACTGCTTGGACTTGTAGGACAGCGTGACCTCCACGACCCCTGGGATGTGACGGGGGCGTCTGGACCCGGATGGCATGAGGGGTGATCAGCTGGAGGGAGGGATGGAGAGTTAGATGGGGGGGAGGGGCCATCATTCCTCCGAGGGACATTAGGACTGTCTGTCAGTGGCCCGGTGGGACACACACACACACACACACACACACACACACACACACACACACACACACAGGGCTAATGACAGGAAGTGGTCAGTTTGTCTACAGGAAGTCGATCATGAAGAGAACACGATGTGTGAGACAGTGAATGCATCACAGAACCTGATCATCACACTGGACTGATCAAACTGGTGGTGTGCTGCTCTCTGGTGTGTCTGTGTGTGTGTGTACGTGCGTGCGTGTGTGTGTGTGTGTGTTACCTCGCTCCACACCAGCATGGTTCCGAAGACGACCTGCAGGCCGTCGAAGAAGTTGTCCCCGATCAGGATGACGGTCGCTCCCCCCGTAGTCCAGCCCTCGCTGGGGCTGATGGCCTTGATGCAGGGGGTGGCTGCTGGACGTGGGGGGTGGGGGAGGTGGAGTGGGGAGCGGGGACAGAGAAGAGACAAGGTGGGAGGAGGGGGGGAGGAAAAGGGAGGGCGTAATTATTTAGATTAATTAAAAAATTAAATAATCCTCAAATTGTGTTTTGGTGTTCTGGTTGTGTTTCATCCTTAAGAGGACGTGATGGCTAGGGTTAGCGAACACACACACACACACACACAACCTTGTTCTGTGTGTGTGTGTGTGTGTGTGTGTGTGTGTGTGTGTGTGTGTGTGTGTGTGTGTGTGAATTGTTTCCAGCAAGAGGAGTGTCGACCCAGGCCGAACAAACACAACAACACAACTGTGGTGTTACTGGAAGTCAACGCACACCGACAGACCCACACGGACACACACACACACACACACACACACACACACACACGCACTCAGGATGGGATTTAATTGGGTCGTGGCTTTTATCCGCTTTAGCTCAGTTCACACATATACACACACGCACTCGGCCGGTAATGACTACTTTCTCTTTCTTCTTTCAAGTGGCGCAGCAGATTAATTATAAAGTGAAATAGGAGCGGCGTGTGTGTGTGTGTGTGTGTGTGCGCGCGCGTGTGCGTGCGAGTGTGTGTGTGTGTGTGAAGAATGTCGATGACGTTACAGCACCTGAACTCTCTGAAGTGCCACCATTAGAGACACTGACAGACACTGAAGTTGCAGCGCAGATGGCTCATAGATAGAGACCAGACGGACAGACAGACGGACAGACAGACGGACGGACGGACAGACAGACAGACAGACAGACAGAGTCCAGGACGGGACGACGCACACAGGTGACGCCACTGGTGTGGCCTCTTTATTTTAACCTCTCTTCTCTTCCTGTGGCCACGCTGGTTTATCTGCTGCGATGACGCAGTCAGCGTGGTGTTAATCTACTGACAGGTTACTGGCGGACTCGGGGTTGAGACTGGTCCAACTGGTGAGGGCAGAGCCGAGGATGGAGACAAGGTTCAGACCCCCGGGACTCCTCTAAGAGGGGGGAGGGACGCTCCACTCCTCTTTAATTAGGAGGGCAATTAAAGAGCCGTGCGCGCGCACGCACGCACACACACACACTCTCTCGCTCTCTCTCTCTCTCGCCTCCTTGGGGACAAGGAGACGTCGGCTCTTACCCATAAGCCATTGAGGTGACTTGTCTTCAAAACCAACCACCCCCCCCGCCTCCCTCACCCCCCTCCCTCTGTCAGATGCTGTCTGTTTCAGGTTCACAGTCTTTAAAGGTGCACCACGCTCCCTGGCCAGTCCCTACTCTGGCCCAACACTTTAGTCCGGGAATGGGCAAACTATGGCCCGGGGGCCTTATGCAGCCCGTTAAGATTTATAACCCGGCCCTCTGAACTTGAAGAAATGATATAAATAGTCAGTAAGTCATTAAATAGCTGTATTTCATCAAGTTTTTCACTGTTAAGAGTCATTTCAATAAAGAGCTAAACACCATGGGGCTTCAAAGGTTGTAACTTTGCTTTTGTTCATTTTCAGTTGACATTAAAGCACATGTTTGCTACTTATCCCATTATATATTTTTTATCTCCTACGTGGTGGGTCACCAAAACACTCCATCCATCTGCTGCTGCTCCGGCCCCTCTGTCACATTTTAGAACCCATTGTGGCACCACCTGTCAAAAAGTTTGCCCAGTCCTGCGTTAGACCCCTAAAGTGCAGTTGGTTGACCAGTGTGAGTCCTGACCAGAGCATGGATGTATTAGAAGAACTGGATACCGGACTTGTAATATGGCGGCACAATGATGTTTCCCAGTGGCCACTCGAGGTACTGCAGAAAAAAAAACCCATGGGCCTAAAAAGAATTTTTCCAATAGACCGCCATACAAAAATAAACACCATTAAAACGGCTGACAAGGACGACTGTGACCTAAAACGCGATTCACAGCAAATCTTTCTGTTGAAGATTTTTCAGTTATGGTCTTTTAGTCGTTTTTATTAAAAACTGATAAAGGCCAAAAAAAAAAAAAATCACCAGTAAAGAGCTTATACCAAGCGTGATGTCACAACGTCATACGTGTTGCTGTGTCTCAGCTCGTTTTGATTGGCTGCGTCCTGACGTGTCTGAAAGTGACGTTCTCCAGGATCGTTCTGATTGGCTAAATAAATCATGTGAGTTACAGAGGCATGATGGGAAGTGAAACTATTGCGCATGCTCTATGGGCCCATTAATGCGGAAGTCAAAAACTTTACTTGGGCACAAACGTGGATTTGCAGTCCGGACGTGATTCAGTAATAAGAATTGTTGTGTCACAAATGAAATAACTCAACAGCCGTAAAGTCGGTACAGGCTCTCTGAGTTTTCTTAAGCCATTTGCAACACAAACAAAACAGTTATTTTTCTGTGAAAAAGGAGGTAGCTTTTCTCCAAAGTGATGGAGACCAGGGCAGTGAGTGTAAGACCAGTTTTGCCACAGTAATCCCGTTACATTACTCAAAAAGTAGTTTAATTACAGTAGTAGATTACTTAGTAATAGATTACTCGCCAACACTGGTAACAAGGACAACCAGCCTGGTGTGAGTGACCTGTGTGTGTTGTCACAACAACCTGGACCTCTTCTGTCTTAGTTACGCCCCCTGTTGTTTAATCAACATCATAGGTGGCAGGTCAGTCCATCACAGAGGATGATAATGTGACACAACTGAACAAAGATATTAATCTGTATGTTTCAAATACTTCATTTCCAATGGTCACTTAAACTCAACAGGGAAGGGGCACGTGGAGCTAACGACCAATTACATTTTGCTTGTCTATATACCCTCCCCCCCTTGTTTTCCTCCTGTCAGGGCGACACTGCCATTAAAGCAATTCGGCTGAGGAACGCAGCACTGGATGTATGTTCATCCACGGTGCAGCAGCCAAATGAATAATTAAAACATTGTCTGACATTCCAGCAGCAATATGCAACTCCCAGAAGCCACCGGTCAGTTCTGGGTCATGGCCGCATTCCATTTTGCCAGCTGACTTAAACAAACCGCCGGAATAGCGCTTGATTGCATGTGATTGGTCGGATGTTTAACAAGGTCAGGGTGTGACGACCTCCGGGAATATGACAAATGTTTATTTAATCAAAGTGCAAAAAAGGGACGGGCCGTTTCACAATTACACACATTTCCCGTCAGATATTTCGACAAAGCTCCTGGTTGCGGCTGCTCGCTCTCTCATGTGCAGCCGTGCACATCTTACCTTCAGACGGGTCCAGTCTCCGGGCCCGGCGACCGTGCTTGGAGTTGTTGTGCACAAACATGTTGTCGGAGACGGCTAGGATGTGGCTGTCCACGTTGACCGTGGTCGACACCACCACCTGGGCAGCAAGCGACAAAACTTCACTAACACAAAACGGAGCAACGTTTGGGCAGGATGGCACAATTTGTCAAATCTTTATCTTTGAGGTACTTTCTGATGTCAGTTCCTTCTTTGTATTCTGAAGTATTTCAGTCATGAAATGCTAATTCTGTGTCTCTGCAGGGCCGCCCCTGCGACCCTTCGACCCTCCTGTCGTCACGACAACCGCGCCATCCTCAATGAGTTGAGTTTGGCTGCAGGTGCGATAACTTCACGTCAGAAAGTTCACATCAACTGCTGCTGTCTGTCCGGTGAGCGCTCGCTCAACAGTACGGCCGTCGTTATTCCATCATGTCATTCGAATGTATGATAGACAGACGGACGGACGGACGGACGGACAGGCAGACAGGTTGAAGCTTTGGTGCAATAAACCCGACACCTCTGCGGTGCATTTTGGGTGCAGGAGGTCCTCAGCAGCCATAAGCTGCCCTTTAGGGAAATGAATTCTCTCTCTCTCTCTCTCTCTTTCTCTCTGTGCATGTGTGTGTGTGTGTGTGTGTTCGTGCGCGTCTGTGTCACCTGGAACCTCCTCATGTCTCGGGGGTTTCCGGCATTTTTCAGACAGTTCTGGTTACACTTCAGGAAAAACTTCAGGAAGAATCTGGGAACAGAACAAAGCAGACGGGTTTCAGAAACAAGAGAGGAAAATGTTACTCCATGCCACCACCCGTGTCCCAGCCGTTTCCTGTGCAAGGCAAAGTACTTCCTGTCCACGAAGAAGCAGTGAAGTCAGATGCCTGTCGTCTTCCAAATGGAAGGATGAAGGACACGAGACAGAGACACCAACAGCGAAGGTGAGACTTTTCCCTCGCAGGCTCGTGTCTTGTTTATGATCATGTGACCTCATCACGTGGTAGAATGTGTGTGTGTGTGTGTGTGTGTGTGTGTGTGTGTGTGTGTAGCCATGCAGCATCACAGAGGTGTGTCTGTAAACACACACAGAGGACAAAAAGACACAGCAGGCTCTCAGGATGGCTTCATGGTCTCCGGAGGGTCCGCGCGGTATTGATTACCCAGCATTCTTTGCTGTTTGTCTCTAATGAGCCCACAGAAGGACAAAGTGCTGACACACACACACACACACACACAGCAGATGCTCTGTAAACACGTCAACTTCTGGTGGAAGAAGATCAGAACTCGTGAACAACCGAAGTCGACAAACACGATCAATCAGCGATCAACACATATCGGCTCGTTAGGGAGAACGTGCCGGTTGTTGTTTATGTTGGCGAGTGCGTCGGTTCACACACACACACACACACACACACACACACACACACACACACACACACACACACACACACACACACACACACACAGCAACCACAGCCGCCTGATCGTCACCTTCTCTTCCCAAACAGACTTATCTCTTCCTCTTGACCTGCTTCCTCCTCCTCCTCCTCCTCCTCCTCCTCTTCCCCTCCCCTCCCTTGTTTATTCTTTGTCCCCTTGTTTCCTCCAACCGCTTCACCCCCCCGCCCCACCCCCGCCCCGAAACCCCCAACTGGGGTCGTAAATCTACGAGCGCCACAGATTAAGCTTTCAATTTGTTATGTGATAAGCAGGACACACACATGCACACACGCACGCACGCACACACACACATACACACACACACACACACACACATACACACACATTCTATTACTGCTCATATTTACGGGCAGGAAATTAGGATGCATCGCAAATTTATCTCCAGGAAGAATGGAAGTCGCTCGAGGTCTCTCTCTCTCTCTCTCTCTCTCTCTCTCTCTCGCACACACATGCACACACACACACTGAAAACACACACACAGACACACACTCAGAAACACACACAGGGACACACTGCACTGGAGTTAATATGCTCTATGAGGTAGAAAATGTAGTGGCTGTGTGAGAAGGAATTATACTGACAGAAACGCACCGCTGCCTGCGTGTGTGTGCCTGCGCATGTGTGTGTGCGTGTGTGTGCGTGCGTGCGTGCGTGCGCGCGCGACGTGTCTGATTTAGGTGCTGTTGGCAGCTCGCTCTGCTAATCTCTCGTCCCGCCGCCGCGTTCAGGTTCATCTGCTCTCTGATCAGCTGCTGTCGTTCAACATCAATCAATCAATCAGCAGATGTGTTGCGTCGGGCAGCGGGCGTGTTCGGCATTGTCGAGTGTGTTGCTCGCACCCGCCTGCCGTCGCCGTCCGTCGCGCCTTTCACGTTGTCTCATTTGCTTTAAATGAGTTCCAATCAGGAGATCATCAGCCAATAAAAAGAGCCGACACGAAGCGCACGCTGCCGCTCCTCAGACCTCAGCCGTGTGGATGGAGCCTCCATCTGTGTGGTGTGTGTGTGTGTGTGTGTGTGTGTGTGTGTGTGTGTGTGTGTGTGTGTTCGTTCAGATGTGTTTGGGCCCGTCAGTCTCATTAACACCAAATGCTGGACAGGTTTTTTGCTAATTAGCATCCGTGGCTGGTTTGAACATGGAGGTAATTAACAGCTATTATCACACACACTCGCACACATACACGCAGACACACACACGCAGATACACACACACACACACACACACACACACACACACAGAGCTGCTGTCCAAAATTACGCATTTCCTCATGGCTGAGAGAGGCCACCGCTGTGTGAACGAGGCAGAGAGAAGCAGAGTTAGCATGTGCGTGCGACTGTGATAGATGTTTAAACTTCATGCTGCTGCTCGGACGCCTTACATGCTGCGCTACCGCCGTTATTTATTTCTGTTTGTGGTTATTTCTCGTTGCTGTGACTGGATGAACTGGCCACTCGTCATTCACATTAAAAGCGTCCTGGCTACGGCAGGCAGACGGGGTCAAACACGAGGACGACGATATTCTCACTTTGACATTTTACTGCTAAACAGCTTAATGTCAGCTGTCAATCACGCTCGTGCACGGGCGCGCGCGCGCGCACAATGGCAGCATCCAGGCCGGAGGAGTGTGTGTAGGGCCCGCAGACGCCATGCAGAAAGAGGGGGGGTGAAAGGAGGAGGAGGAGGAGGAGGAGGAGGAGGAGGAGGAGATAGTTAAATGAGATAATGAAGAGTCGATCATCTCCCTGTGCAGTGAATGAAAACAGACAGCTCCTCCTCCTCCTCCTCCTCCTCCTCCTCCTCCTCTCCTCCTCCTTCTCGTCTCACAGAGAAGAAGAATTATCTTACTGTGGAAGTTTAATCATGCATCCCTTGTTGTGAGCTCCAACGTTAAACGCGTCCAATAATTTGGGCATGCATCACTGAAGAGCAGCTAACTCAGCTCATCAGAATGTTTCCGGGGCGGCCGCAGTGTAAAAACGCCTCTGTGTGTGAGCAGTGACCAGAGGCTCCTCCCCTTCATCTGGCAGCACACGATGATAATGATGATGATGATGATGACGGCAACAAGTTGCAGATCCGGCGTCTGGAACGTTTGAGGCAAAATTTGGTTGGGTTGCACTCCTGCTGTGGTCTTTTTCAATCAAGTTAGAAGGTTTGCAGATTTTTTTTTTTTTTGCTGAGCCTGTTCTTACAGGAGATTCTCATTAAGTGTCTCTTGTTCTTGTTAAGACAGATTCTCATTAAGTCTCCTCTCGTTAAGCCCGGGCTGGCGACAGAAACAGGAGGGAGGATGAAAGGAAAATTTAAAAAATGTCAAACTTTAATGTGCTGCCGTGACAGCAGCGTGGCAAAAACCATTAAACTCCAGGCGCTCGACTGCGGGCGCCAACTTGGGACCAAACGTCACCAGGAGGCAAAGTGGTGACGTCATCAGACGGGGTGTCGTTGATGTTCGTTGATGAATGTGTTGCTCAGAGTAGGGACGACATCAAACAACCAAAATAAAACATCAGCTGCCAATCAACTGTGTCGGTTTAGTTAATGAGCTCATCGGTTGCATTGCTAAACAAAGTAAAATAACACATTCACACACACACACACACACACACACACACACACACACACACACACACACACACACACACACACACACGGACACACGCCTGTTGAATTATAGGACAATATTTATGTCCTTGCTGCTTCTTTCTGTCCTGGATCTGTCTGTGTGCTCATTGTGTGGGATGAAGGATGAGGAAGAGGATATGGTAGAGGAGGAAGAGGAAGAGGGTTGAATGTATAAGGTTGAAGAGTGATGTGCAGTGTGTCTGCATCAGACCGTCTGATGTGTAATGATAAACAAGGCAATCGATACGTCACCTCCAACACCTGGCACTCTCTCTCTCTCTCTCTCTCTTCTCACACACATAGACACACCATATACAAACACACACACTTTTAAGGGGTGAATATGAACTGGGATATTGGAACCCTACATGTTGGATGTGAGTCTGCTTCACATTTTACTAAAAACTGAAACTGACACTTTTTTAGTCAAGAGCTTGTGAAACTTTTCCGAAATTAAAGCAACGTAATTCTTCTTCAATCGTCGTCAGCACCCATCACTTAGATTTGCTTATTTGATTAATTTAATGAATATTTTATTTTATATATTATATTTTATTATATTAATAATTATCACATCGCGCATTAGCCTGTTTGATGATTCCTCAGTGCTTTAAACACATCTCTGATTCCACCTTCAGTGATTCATTACCAGAGTTAATTGAATTGAAAGTCAGTTCCTCTGCGTCTTATTTCTATCATCACATCATTTAAAGACGCTGCGATCAGCGGACAGAGTTTCTATTGATCATCCATCTGTCTGACGACTGGATCACTTCCTTCCCCGCATAACAAGTGGAAACCACAAAACTGAACCCAGGAGCCTGATTATTGAATCAAACTCATTGACCTGCCGCTCATCAATCGACCGCCGCATTCATGTTCAACCCTGTCTGCGCGGTCAAGTGGACGACGCGTTCAGGGTCACACCCGTCATTCTGCGACGGCGTCTTGGGAAGACAAAAATATTCGCCACACTTCATCTCTCCATCGACTCGCAGCTTCATACATTTAACATCGGGCCGACGGCGGGGCCTCCGGGGGCCCCCAACATTATTCCGCTGTCAGTCACCCTGAAACTCGGCCAGTAATGAGATTCATCCAAAGCGAGTGCAGAACCGGCGCCCAATCACACCTACGCCCTCGCAGTGATTGACAGCGCGCCGTCCGCCCAGGATCCCACACGGCCCACACCGAGAGATTCTGGCAGGCGGACACGGGCCAGAGGAAAAAAAGCTCTCACATCTGGAGCACTGAGACCAGCGCCGCTCCACTGCCATTACCATCACCATCATCATCATTATCTTCATCATCACCATCATCATCGGCACATCTTCATCACCATCGACATCTTTGTTGTAACCAGTGATGAACAACGATGTTAACGGTGCGTTGAAATAAATTTGTTGTCGGGGAAATCTTTGGGGAAGCTTTAGCCAGAAGCAAGAAGCACGACAGCTGAAATAAATTGAAAAAAATGGTGACACTTTTTATGAAGGTCTATTGTATATTATGCATCATGAGAGCCATTATAAGCTCACAAAGTCATTGTCTATTTTTTTTATTTATAAATGGCAGTTATAATATGGTATACTATCCAGGACTTCAGTGTGACTTTGCCGTGGAGGTATAAAACACTATGAATGACCAGCTTATAACACATTACACCCACCACTTATAATCATTTATAAACGTCATACATTGTCATACATCATTATGAACATTTATGATTTGTTTTAAAACGCCAAGCATTTTAAAACATGATTATAAAGCATTATCAAGCATTATAATGCTTGATAAAGGCACTCATAATGCAGTATACAGCAGACCTTCATAGCAAGTGTTACCAAAATTGTCCAACTGCTGATAAACTGGAAACCGGAAGCTGGTGACTCTCTAGTGTTGCCATGTTTGATACAAATACTCCTGATCTCTGTTTAAAATAACTACTTTGATTAAAAAAAGAAAGTAGCAAATCAAGGTAGAGGACAAACCCCACACTGCTCCAGTGAGTGGGCGGGGCTTAGAATCAAAGTGGGAGGAGCCAGAGACCACGCAGTGGATGGAAGCTCCAGTTTTTTTTGCATTCATTCCAGTCGAGCTCCAGTGAATCACTGTGCTGATGAAATTGTGTTTTTTATGTTATGTCTCTGCTAACCAGACGCACATTTCGGTTGCGGCCGACCTGTTTGACTGTAACACCGCCTCACGCTGTCATTATGGCCCAGCGGTGTCTTCAGATGTGAATCTGCTGCTTTGCTTTGTGCTGCTTCCTGCAGCTCCGCCTGACCCCGACACGTTTCCCGTTCACTGGACGCCAAAGACACGAGAGACCTTCCCAGCATACATTTCAGCAGGCGAGGGGCTGAGGGGGCTGGGGTAATATCAGCGCTCCTCACATCCATCCATTAGCCCCCCCGCCCAACTCAGCCCAAGAGGAGGAGGGAGGGGGTAATACTCAGAGGAGAGTGGCGGGGGAGGCTGAGAGGACTGTGCACGGTTCCTAACCGGAGAGAGGAGGAAGAGGGGAGAGGAGGATGGGAGGAGGAATGGGAGAGGAGGGGAGAGGAGGATGGGAGGAGGAATGGGAGAGGAGGATGGGCGAGTGGGATGGGAGATGACTAAAAAGGGACAGAGGAGAGGAGGAGAAAGTGGAGGGTTAGGAGAAGGAGAAAGAGGAAGGGGGAAGTGGTGGAGTGGGAGAAGATGAAGGAGGAGAGGAGAGGAAGAGGTGGAGCAGAGGAGAAGTGGGATGGACCCTCACTCAGACTCCTCAGCCCCCGCTCCTCAGCTTCAGGACCATCCTGGGCAGCTCCACATCTCCACCACCGCAGGTGAAATGCATGCTGGGGAAGTGTGATCAAAGTTGACTCGTGTGTGGAAACAGGAGCTGGACTGGACGGTCGCGATACACGCTAGGACTTCCTGTTTGTCGAGCGATCGCAGCTTCCATCCAACCCGGTGATCACTATTCTAAACACACACACACACACACACATGCGGAGACGAGAGGACGTCGTCTCACCGTGTGAAGAATGTGTGAGTGTGAGATACACTCTGATCAACGCACACCGCATGATAATACTGGGAGCGCTCTGTGAGTGTGTGTGTGTGTGTGTGTGTGAGAGAGAGAGAGAGAGAGAGAGAGACCTGTCGATGATGACGGGGTCCGACGGCGTCTCATTTCTGTTTCCGCAGCTCTTCTTATCGCAGCAGCGGCTGGCGGAGAAACAGACACAACAAAACAAAACGCGTCACAACCTTTATCTGCTTACGGACCAAGAAACGACAAATACTCCGCACATACAGTGCACTTCACGCAATGCCGACTGCACACACACCAAATACACTCAGCCTGTGTCATACACTCCGTTTGTTCTCCCGGCTTAAAACCCCTTAAATCCTCCGCTGTGTGAGGGCCAGGTGGACCTGCTCCAGCTGATTCTTGAACCTGTTGGTCCAGGAACTGATCCTGGACCATCAGGTTCCCTCAAAGTTCGATCCAGTCAGGAACCGAACCAGGTCAAAGAGACGGAGCAGGGCCCGCTGATCCTACCTGCACATGATCTCATGGGTCAACAGCACTCGACACATCTCCGGGTTCTTGTCCTGGCCTTCATAGATGATGGGCTGCACACACACACACACACACACACACACACACACACACAAACAGAGAGAGAGATAGAGAGAGATAGATAGATGGAGAGAGAGAAACAGAGAGTCAGGTCACATGAATCCAGTTGTTCTGCTGCACGTAGAGGATCTTAACTAATGACTTGTTTTCAGGTTTTAATCAGAGTGAGACGTCAGCTATTGTCCACACCAGGACCCAGGCAGCAGGTCACATGACCTACAAAGCCCACTCGGAACACTATACTATTGTATTCGTTTTTACATCAGCTTCACGTGCAGGAGTAGCTACAGGAATCCAGCTGAGAGTTCATCACATTGAACAACAAAGTCTTTCAAATGTGCTCTTATTTTGAAATATTATTCTGTCCGGTGGTGATGAACAGATGGTGATTAACAATCACTCGTCAGTTACCTGTTTGGTCATGGAATCAATGAGTCGGACGAAGAGGTCCTGCTCAGTCCGGACACCTGGACATGAACCAAATGACATTATCAGCCTCTGTGTGTGGGGGAATCCCGTGAGTCAAAACAAACGCACCCACCGCTACTGTAGAGCAGCTGCAGCTTGTAATGAATCCCATTGTTGGTCTTTTCTCCCGTCGGCTCCTGAACACAACAGAGCAAACTGAGGATGCATTTTTCTAGGACCGCCGTCAGGAAGGCCAGAGCTGTCAGGCGCGTTTGGTTTGTGCCTCGGCACCTCCCTGCTTTATCTCACCTTCTCTTTTTCCACAAAGTCCACATAGGTGGTGCGCTCGATCTCTACCGGCTGTCCCTGCCGGTCGTACAGCGCCAGCACAAAGTGGAAGAAGTTGGACTTCCTCAGGTTGGACGGCGGCTGCTTCTCAAAGTGAGCGCGAGCCAAACCCACCCCGCTGGCAGATGGACAGGGTGACGGGTCCAAGGGAGACAGACACAAAGACCATTTCACTTGAGTTGAAAAATAATTCAGTGGTGACTTTTAGATGAATAGTTTCACTGATCCGCACTTTAGTAATTGAACTCAACCTATTTATTTAATGAAATAATAAAAGAATCACTCATGTTAAATATCATCATTTTTTAAAGCACAGACCTGGTGGCTGTAGTTATTGTTAAAAGCGAACAGTCATGAATAAATCACAGACATTACACACTTTAAAATGTTTAATCAATAAATCCCATCCCATCCTAATTACTGTTAAAAACTCATTTTAAACACATTGCGTGACCTCGATCTGCGTCACCTCAGAGTAAAAGTTGACACACTGGAAAGCACTGAGGAACGTTCAGCGTAAACTGCTCATTAATGAACGAGATCTTTCAATTAATCAGAACAGATGTATAGATAGACACAATACGCGTGTTCATAATCTGATAGTGATTAAAGGTGAACGGTGGTCAGATGAAGACGCAGCACTGCCGGCGCTAACCTCTCCCAGCGTGAAGCATAAATGTTCACGCCGAGGAGTCAAACTGCAGCTCAGACCCCGAAGGCATCACAGAGGAAAGCAGAAATGAAAATAAATATGAAAGCCTATCCAGCCAGTATTTCCATCCTTTACAGTGTAACTGTTCATCATGATGGTTTGTCTCTCTCAGCCAACCTAAAGTTAAAAAAAATAAGCTTTATTGAATTTTATTCTATTTAAAAGTTGCAATTACCCCCCTGTTCAGTCGGTTGTTAAATGTGTAACAGCCCTCATCACCTCAATATCATCTCACTTATTTTTGTGTGTAAATTAGTTACATTGTTTAATTAACTCATTTATTTCACTTAAATGCCTCTCTCTGATGTTATCTGGGTCTTTATTTCCACTGTTAAAACACTGTCAGTGTTTGAAAAGTGTTTTAGGTTCTCTTGCTGCGCCGACGCTAAACGCTAAACTTCACTGCAGCTGATACATTTTTGCATTCAGAATTTGAGAGTTTTATCAGACTATATGGATTTCTTTTTATGTAAACACGAGTAATATTGTAATTGAAAATGTTAAATATATATATAAAGCAACATATATCACTCTGTCACCATATGAGCAAATATTTTTAAAAAACATGGTCCATGTTTTTTATAAAAAAAGGAAAAATGTTTAATTGTACAATTTCATCTTTTTAGCAGCATATAAAAGCACAGTCTGATGTTTTCAAATATCACATTCATCAAACTTTTTGGTCTGAATAATTATTTGTCTTTGTCACAATCTGTTACTATTATTATTCATACATTTTATTTTCCCTCTGATCATGAACAGAAACATTACTTATTTTTAAGTTTTCATCACAAACTCTTTATTAACTAAGCATGCTATTTAAACAAAATAAAATACCTCTGTTAGTGATAATACTAAAAATAAAAACTTTTTTATGAATTGTTTTTAATCAGAGAGTTTGATTTTTTTTTGATATTTACTAAATGTATGTCTACTGGATTCTTAATGTTTGAATCATATAAAAAAAAATCACTAATTATGACAAACAGTATAATTTGTATGCGTGTTATAATTTGGGTAATGTTGAAATCTTAAATGTTCCAATAGATGTCACATCCAAACTTTTCTATGCTGAAGCTTCAGATGTAAAATGAGAAAATGTGACCTGACGCTTTGACAGTTTAAGCACCTCAAGAATTAAGAAATACATTTTAGCAAGTGATTCATTCACAAAAATTCCTAAAATTGAAATATACTCCTTGGGAATTATTTGATGAATTCTATCTTTAATTCTAATGAAATAAAAAATATATATATATATTTTAAATCTTTTGAACAGCAACATAAATTTTTGTATTTCACAAGTCAGTTCTTGCAGATGGATGAATAGTATTGCTTCAAAACTAAAAAAAAAAAAAAAAAAAATCTGAGGCACTGGAAAAAAAACTGAACAAAAGAGAGACGATAAATCTGCTGCCAGCTGTGTGTCCACTGGGCCTACAGCTCCCAGAATGCCCCTGGGGCCAGCGATGAGTTTACCTCTGAGCGGCTGTGTTGGCGTCCACCACACTGGCCGAGTGCATCCAGGAGCGAACAGCCAGTGGCTCCTCCTTCATACTAGCCGTGGCCCCTCGAGGCAGGTTGTCCTGGATCCCGAACATCCTCGGGGCCCCGGAGGTCCCGCCGGCGCCGCTGCACCACCAGGAGGACAAAACAGCCGGAGGAGGAACGAACAGGAGAAAAGTCCTCGAGAAGAAGGAAGGGCTCTACAGGATGACGGAAGACTCGCCGATCTGGTTTGTCTTCAGCGGCATCAAAATCTCAGAAAGCAGCCGTACGCACAAAGGAGAAAGGGAAGGGGGAGAGAAAAGAAGGAGGAGGAGGAGGAGAAGAGGAGGGAGAAATTTGAAGGAAAAGGAAAGCAGGAAGAAGAAGAAGTGTGCAGGAGGAAGTGACCCCTCAGTGTTACTCAGCTGCACAACTTTTAATCTGTTTTTGTTCAATTCAACTTAGAAATTGGGAAGGAGGGGAATTCCCTGAAAATTTTCAAAAAATAATTTTCATCTGGAAAAAACAGAAGAACATGGAAGGAATAGAAGGACGGAAGAAGTGGGAAAAAAACAGAAAATCCTTCGAGGACGAGGAAATGAATGGAGGGACGGAAACGAGTCCGAACGGTGAAACGAGCGCCAAACAAAGTCAAATGTCTTTTGTCATATCCTCCAAAAAAGAGGAGCAGAGAGGAGCAGAGTGCAGGCCGCTGATGGAGGGATGAGGAGCAGAGGAGAAACTCTCAGCCCTGCGGCCCCACAGGACTGGACGCCAAAACCCAAAAACCCCACGGGTCTTCCTCTGAGCCTCTGACGACATCACAGCCAGGGGCGGGGCTTGGGTGTGTGTGTGTGTGTGTGTGTGTGTGTGTGTGTGTGTGTGTGTGTGTGTGTGTGTGTGTGTGTGTGCGAAGAGAGAAGGGAAGAAAGAAAGAAATAAAACGAGTGAGAGGGAGGGGGTGAGGAGGCGGGCCTTGGAAGCGGCCAACCACAGAGAGAGAGAGAGAAGAGAGGGGGTCTCCTCTCTCTCTCTCTCTCTCTCCCTCCCTCGTTCTCTCTCTCCAAGGTGCCATCAGGCCGAGGGGACGGGGGAGGGGGGGGGGGGTCCCATCCCGCTGGTCTCCATAGTGACGTTCTTGTTGGTCCCATCCCAAGAGAAAGTTCGTAAAACGGCGGGCGGCGCCGTGACGAGGCGTTCAGGTGCCGAAGGTCCTGTTGGTGGTTCTGGTTCCGGGAGGCGGAACCATTTTTCCGGTTGTGAGCGGAACCTCAGGTTTCCAGTCGCGCTGCTGGCTGTCGTTCCGGGGCGAGAGGAGGAAAATCACGTCATGGTCGTGGTCCTCCATCCTCGGCAGGTGGGTCAGGATGCAGAAGCAGTGGGTTGAGCAGCGAGATGCGTTCAGGCTCCAGGCAGACGCACTGACACAGACTGGAAGCGAGGCAGATTTTCACAGTAACAGCGCCACGGTCTACTGGGGATGAAGGCCTCAAAGGCTCAGAGGGGAGGAACGAAGGCATAAACGACGTGAGGAGGAGTAGATGGAAGGGAGAGGACAGGAGGAGAGGGAGCGCAGAGGAGAGGGAGGAGAGGAGGGGGGAGGAGGTGGAGAAGGAGGAGGGAAAGGAGGAGGAGGAGAAGAGAAGAGAAGAGGGAGGGAGGAGACCGGCCTCGCTTTTCTCCTCTGAGGAAAGGAGGAAGGAAAAAATAAATTTGAAGGGAGGAAAGGAGTCTGAAAAGAAGGAGAAGGTGGAAAGGAAAAAGGATGCGGAGAAAAGAGAAAGAAAATATGAAAATAAAGAGAAGGAGGAGAGGAAGGAGGAGGAGGAGGTGGAGAGAGAGGAGCAGGCGGAGGATAAGACACGTCCTGCTGAATGAAAATCTGGTGAGTAAATGTCCTGCAGATTTTTTTTTCAAGTAGAAAAATGTGAACATTTGGATGGATGCCAGATCAATAATAACCTTAGAACACCTATTAATAACAATAACAATAAATATTACAGCAGATAATGTGACTGGAATGGACGCAGAAACAGGATGCTGAAGGACAGAAGAGGAAGCGGAGGAGGACGAGAAAGCTCGCTTCCAAGCAAGGGTGTGTGTGTGTGTGTGTGTGTGTGATTTTCTTTTTTCAATTTGACAAATTTTTTTTCACAAAAATATTGAAACATTTTTTTTAACTCACAAATAAACTTGCTTAATTTTTTAGAACACTTCAGTTTCACATCAAAAACATTAGCTTAAACCAAATTATAATATAGAACACAACAACCAAATGATTTTATTAATTCCTCTCAGGTATATCATGTGTATCATGTTATGACTTTTGTTTGTTTGGTATTTACCTGATCACAATTTAACGTGACTAACCCTTCTGACAAAAATTAGCTGAGGTTCGGTCAGAGTCAAACATCATGTGATGTCGAACGCATCACATGATCACAGAAACCTCAATCATCAGTCATGTAAAGAATCTCACTTCAAACTGCCTGACTGAGAATCAGCTGTGAGTGCATTTTATTTATCCCCTTTCTATTCAGGAAATTTTTATTCTGAGACAGACAGGAACTTTTCACTTTCATCAATCAAACTGATTGATTCAGTAATTATGAATATGTCAATTTATTCAAAATTTAAGAAAGTGAAAGTATTTTTTCTTTTCTTTTTTATTTTTGACGGTTCTTGACATTTTTCGTAAAATTGTTTATTTTGCTGTTCTATCTAAAAATATTAGTTTGAATATTTATATTGAAAATATTAAAAGAATTTCAAGTCCATATGCCTTTTTACTGTTATTGTCAATAACTGTTTTTCATTTTTATCATTAATCATGGTGTTTATTATGATTTGACTTTTAAAAAAATAAAGGAAGCTGCTGCATTTCACTCCACTTGTTCTGTCTCATACAGCAGTGCTGAGTGTTTTTGTCCCCCTTTCTTTTCTTTTTTTTGTCTTTCTTTTTGAGCAATCCGATGTGACTACACACACACACACACACACACACACACACACAGGGCTACGTCTTTGAAAAAAAAACCCACAGTCTGTTCAAAGTACGGCAGCGTTAAACAGTGGCAATACTCAGCAATGATCATTGTGGGCCCGTGTGTGTGTGTAAGTCAGTTAAATACACGTAAATACCCCTTCAGGGTGGCGACACATACAGTTCTTCTGATGGGGAATCACACTCCTGACACACTGTGACAGGCCCAACGATCCCCATTTCCTCAAGTGAGGAAACAGGAGCCTGGCCTTGGAGCGGCCCTGGAACGGTGGCGGACCTGAGAACCGGGGCCTCGTATGGAACTGAAGTAGAAGCCAATCAGAGAGACCCCACTGTGCTAACCATCAATCTGACACTCGCTAGACATCATCGGCCTCCATGAGCTCCTGTCAGCCACAACGACGCCGCCGGTGACACCAAGCAATCCTCAAAGTTCAGAGGCCAAAAGCAGCAAGACGCCGCAGAGGAGACGTCTCAGTCAAAACAGTGCGACGGTGCGACCGCAGTGCCGACAGTTTGCGTCGTCGCACCGGTGGAGTAGAAGCAACACTGTCAGTGTCGCCAGGTTTCAGCTGACTGATCGGCCGTTGCTTCGTTAAAGAAAGCAACATCTCCTCAACTTCAACAGGTTTTTTTGTTCTGTAAACACAAACCTCAGCCACATCGTATCAGGAATGACCAGCGCTGCTGCTTCAGCACCTCCAGTTGTAAAACACATTGAAAATGTTGCAATCGGTTAGAAGGTTCAAAATGAAAGATGGACAATATATTCAACTTAAAATAATTACATGAATAAATTCATTAAATTAAACTGTTTACATATATTATATCGCTACAATAAAAACACTAAGGGCATTTTGAACAATAAAAATCATTTTTGCGGTGTCTCTCTCGTGAGAATAATTTGTCCTTCATCTGATAAGAGTTGAAAGAAGTTGCCATGAAAGTGATGGGAGCGGACTTCATTTCTGCACTCTGATGATATTAATCATGTGAACTCAGATCACACTGTGAATGACCACACCTTTTAGTCTTTTCTCCATTTTTACTCAATCTAATTTTTTTTTATGGCCTCTGCCTCTGTGCACCTGTCCGTCTGCTCTTTTATTTAAATCAGACTCTATTGTTTCGGAGTCGACGGCGAGACGGAAACAAAACGAGAAAAACAGACGAGCGACCAGAAAAATGAAATTTAAACGGGAGGAAACAAAGCGGTCGACCTTCAGCCGCAAACAGAAAAACACTCTCCGGTGTGTGTGTGTGTGTGTGTGTGTGTGTGTGTGTGTGTGTGTGTGTGTGTGTGTGTGTGTGTGTGTGTGTGCAGAGGGATTTCCAACCGTCCCAGCTCAGGGAATTCCCTCATCCCAGCAGCGAGCGGAGCGAACGAGGGAACAGCGACACCAAGAGGAGGCAGTGAGAATCAGTGCCTCTTTGGATTAACGTCACTGCAGCTTGACATATCCGCTTTTTTTTTGAACTCGATCGATCAGGACGAGTATATTAATTAAGCTGGAAACGTTGTACTATTTTTATTGTGAAATTAAATGTAATCAAAATTGACAGTTAACATGAAAGTAAGCCGAGTTAAAACTGAAAGTGCCGTTTGTTTCGAAAGTAAGGAAACCTCGGAACGAGAACCAAGTGGAACTCCATTGCTCTGCCTTTACATTTAAACAAATAATCGTTTGTTGACACGACGCAGTTACACATCATAAAGGCCGTAAAGGCATCAGAAACATGGAGAATGTGTTTATATGGCAGTGAAGACCAACGCATCGCTTGGGTCTCAAACGCATCATCCAGGCGCCGCAGGGGTGGTGATTAAGGGCAACATTAGCATAATGTTGCCCTTAATCATATCTAACAACCTTTAGACACACTCACTTTTGAACCTTCTTCTCAGCCATCAGTTTCTATCTCGGTTTCCCCCGACATGCTACCTACTGTTCCGCCCAGAGTCTGGACTGGCAGGCTGCAGGAGACACACTGGCCTCCGTCTGCGCTCTTATCGGCGGCGTTTCAGACGATGATCAGACTCGATTAAGATCATTCCGCTTCTTAATTGCGGCTAATTGAAGCTGACGCGTCTTTAATTTATTAACAGAGGAGGTTAATGAATTCATGTTTGACTGGCAGCTCCAGATGTCCAAAACCCGGCGCGTCCTCTGTGTCTAACCTGCTGACTCGTCCTCTGATCGTCTCCCTCCTCTCCGTCGTCTCCATCAGCACTAAATAACGTGGGTCTCGAGAGTTTTGTGAAGGTCAAAAACAAATTACTAACAGCAGAGCGAACTTACACATGGAGAGGGGCGGAGACAAGAGGGAAGATAAAGTGCTTTGCATGGGAAGATAAAATACTTGGTGCCATAATCTGAAGTTTACTGATTGGTAGAACATGAGTTGGACTCTTCACACTTTGGTAATCATTTTTGTCTTGTAGCGTGAGTTTTGAGTTTTCCAGCAGTTTTAAGCAGAAGGCAGTGTACCCCGAACAAAGGCCCACTCCACTTACTGGTAGGCGGTAGAAGGTCTTTGGACTGTGGGAGGATGCGGAGTGCGCGGAGAACTCACGCAGACACACATGGTGAACATATAAACTCCACACAGAAAAGCCCCAGACCCTGAGTTCCATGGTGCTCTGACACAAGATGATGATGATGGTGGTGGTGGTGGTGATGGGGGTGGGGGTGGGAGGTGGAAGTGATGATGATGATGATGATGATGTGGTGGTGGTGATGGGGGGTAAGGGGGGGAGGTGGAAGTGATGATGATGATGATGATGATGGTGGTGGTGGTGATGATGATGATGATGATGATGATGATGATGATGATGATGATGATGATGATGATGGTGATGATGATGATAGTGGTGGTGGGGATGGTGGTGGTGGTGATGATGATGATGATGATGATGATAGTGGTGGTGGGGATGATGATGATGATGATGATGCTGGTGGTGGTGGAGGTGGTGGATGTGATGATGATGATTATCATTATCATTATTATTATTATTATTATTATTAGTAGTAGTAGTAGTAGAAGCAGCAGCAGCAGCAGCAGCAGCAGCAGTAGTAGTAGTAGTAGTAGAAGCAGCAGCAGTAGTAGTAGTAGTATACTAAAATGTTCAGTGAGTTTACACCCTCTGCTGGACGGCGGAGAATTTTTTTATTGCAGTTTTCTTTACGCTCATTTATGAATGTAAAACACTGAAAGGACTGGTGATCACCAAAAATGCGCAGAATACATTTCCTTGCTCAGCCTGGAGGCCTTTATCTCGCCATTTGGTTTCACGAGACTGGTCCTTGACTCGAGAACATTATTGTAATGATATAAATGTAAATATATTAAACAATATAATAAAGACTTTGGAAAACTTGACGGTCTACAATTTTGGTCTGGATTCGGGAAGCCACTTCCCGGGTCCACTGGTTGGCCAGAGGGTCAGTCAGTGTATTTACACTCAGTGAACAGAACTCTCTACCTGGCCCGGTTAGTTGTTCACTGTACTTCCATGAAGACAGCGGACCATCAGAATTGCACAGGCAGCGAGAGTCCTGATTAATCACCCGGTGTTTGTCTCCATCTATAGGACAGACTGAGAATGACACGTTGGTGTGGCGTCTTTCAAATACGCAGAACATGAGCTGGAAGGTTTCGTTTCGTTTTGTTTTTAGAACCAGTCAGAAATCAAATGTAACGCACGAGTTGTGAGCTGGTTTGTCCTCCCCAGGAGGTTGGTTACCTGCGGCTTCTTCAAAATTGCTAACCTTCTCTCTGCTGTCGTTCCACTCCTGCTGTCTCGCTGCTTCTAAAACCCTGGCCTGATGGTCGCTGATTGTCCAAGTGAGGGCGCTGCGGGGTCGCCAATCTGACCTCATAAGTCTGGATTTGGTCTCCAGCTGCGCGTCCATGCAGCGCAGGAAGCTTTGCGACCACGAGCTCCATCATGAGTTGAAGAAACGCTCGCTGAAGCTGTGAACAAAGACGGAGTGTGAAACAGTGTCAGGAAATTCATTACATATATTCTCAGCGACGCACGAGTGTTTGTCCTCTCTAATGTGGTCTCTCCATCCACGATGGCCACTATTAGACACACGGCCGAGATAAAGCTGTGAAGAAAGACAGAAACTGACTGAAACTCTGCGTGGACTACATTTCCCATGAGCCCCCCACTGCCTATCTCCCTCCCATACAGGGAGGAGGAGTGGGAGAAGGCACAGGAAGAGTGGGAGGAGGAGACTGGGCGGGAGGAGGGGGAGGAGGAGGAGGAGGAGGGGAACTTTGGGAAAGAATGTGTGGAATTCATTTCCTGTTCTGTCGGTCTGGGAGCGAGCGAGGAGACGCAGCCATGGCCGAGGGCAGAGTGAACGCGGGGATCTGGACAACGTGAAGGGACGCTGAACTCCTCACCGCTCCTGCCAGGCTCTGCTTGTCCTCGACAGGAGGCCAGAGGAGGTGGAGGAGGAGGTGAAGAAGGCCATGGCCGAGCCACTGCTGAGGAGGACCTTCTCCAGGCTGAGGGGCAGAGACAGATCACGCAGGAAGACCGAGGACAAACTGAGCGGTGAGCAGCGGCAGCAGCAGCAGCAGCACAATGCAACAGTTTGAACTCTACACAACGGCGTCAGCTCTACACAATAACTTTGACCCTGCACAACTTTAACTCTACACAGCATGTTTGAGCCAACACAACGGCTCTCTCAGTTTTCAGCTTTCTTCTCTTTTCCAGCATTCAAACATCAGCTCTGTGTCAACTCACTTTTTTTTTTTTCAAACAAAAACATGTCCAAAGAGCAGAAGCAGAACTGGATTTCTCTGGCTCTGACTTCATGTGAGAGTGTTTGTCACCATCGTGACCCTCAGTGCCGTCCCCTGTACTCACACACTCACACACTCACAGACACACTCGCACCACAGCAATGTCACATTTGAGGCAGGAAGTCTGAACTGCCTCTTAACTGCTGACTGAAGTTGGCCATTTATCTCTCCACATGTTGAGGAGACTGATGGTAACGGTGTGATGTTCCAGTGCAGTCAGCCGTGGGTCACATGGCGATGGTCACATGACCATCCTCAGGTGCCACCTGCTTGTTTGAGACGGGTGTGAGCGTCTGCGCTGCTCAGCGCTCCAGCGACTGCTCGATGCGATGGTTGACTGCCGAGTTTATTTCTGATGTGATGGTGGAGGCCTGGAAGATCAGCAGAGCCGTGATGTCAGGTGGTGATGATGCTGTGAGACGTTCAGTGTCGTCTGTGAACAGCGTCAAAGGAAGAGAGCGCCTGTCCTGCCCTGTCTTTAGCAGAAAACATCAGCTGATCAGAGTCTCCTGGACAGACAGACACACACACACACACACACACACACACACACACACACACACACACACACCAGTTTGATCAGTCGAGTGTGAAGATCAGGTTCTGTGATGCATTCACTGTCTCACACATGTTCTCTTAATGATCGGCTTCCTGTAGTCAAACTGGGTCAGCTGACCACATCCTGTCATTAGACCTGTGTGTGTGTGTGTGTGTGTGTGTGTGTGTGTGTGTGTGTGTGTGTGTGTGTGTGTGTGTGTGTGTGTGTTGGTCGTTTCCTGTTTGTGTAGGACTGAGTTGGACTGAGCGAAGGCCCAAGATAAAAATCACACCAACACACAAACTACTACAGCAGACTGTGACCTGGGACACCAGTGTACAACGGTATAGACCACTGCAGAATACACTACTGGCAATACAGTCTCACGACAGAGTTCACCAGCACGGACACACCTACATCCACTAGCATGGACCAATACGCACTGACCAGTGCAGTCAGCCTACAGTCGTTACCACTGTTTCTCTTTCCACAACCTAAATTTAACTTTATGAATCGAGTGTTGTGTTGGACTCACTGATGACATGGTAGAGCTGTGTGTGTGTGTGTGTGTGTGTGTTTAGTCCTAATGAATAGTGAATAGACAGCAGTGTGTTTGCTCTCCAGCACAGAGGCCTCGTTGACATCTGCACACACACAGCTGTTTACACCCATCCACCCCCCGTCCCCCCACCCCCCTCCTCTTCTTTTCACACTGATCAGCATTTCTCAGGCTCGCTGGAAATTTATAACAGATGTTTTAATATTAGCACGTACACATGACACACTCACATAAACACACAGACGCGCAGACAGAAGCCAGCAAACGCAGCGGATGACAGGAAGTGGACACTGACCTCTGGAGACTATCACTTCCTGTTAGGTCTGGAGGGGTCTAGAGAGACATAACTGGTGAGTGTGTAGCAGCTAAAGGGAGGCCATTGAACTCAGGAATAAACGGAGAACTTCACAGGGGCTTCGGACGTTTTAGGTTGGGTTTAGACTGAGATACAGAACTTCAGCATTTGAGCAACACAAAATATGTATCAAACATTCATTGAGCTGAGATGTGGGACAACACTTCCTGGCCAATCAGAGCTCAGAATGAACAGTCAGAGTAAAACACAAATAGAGCTGATTCAATGAAGGTCTCTCTGTCCCTGACACACGCACACACACGCACACACACACACACACACACACACACACACACACAAACAGAAGGTTTATTCATGAACCCAGTCAGACAGTTTGCACTTTGTGTCATGAGGATCATGCATGCACACACACACACACACACACACACACACACACACAAGGAGGTTTGGTGGTTTGTAATCAATGAGAGTCTGCACTAAATGTTCTCAGTCGTTTCCATAGAAACATCAGTTGCGACTCCAGATTCCTCCGCTTGTCCCAGCTGTGGGAAACCTCAGAGGAACTTTCAAGTGTTGCTGAAGGACCAGCTTCCTTTCCCCACAGTTTTTCTCATCAACTCGGGTCTCCGTGATGTTTCAGATGTTCCAGTGAAGCCCAACACCGTCCTCAGCCCGTCTCCAGCACCTTCGGCAGTAACCAAGACAGCTGCGGGACACCTGGACCCCCCCTCACCTCCATGCAACCACATCACCGTCGCCAAGAAACAGCTGTGGGTGCGGCAGTGCTCGCCGGGCATTCACGCAAACCTGCGCATGAGCTCTGCCCTCAGAGCTCCCGACCAATCAGCGGCGTCCCAGGAAGCAAGCGGGCAGGCCTGGAGTCAGAGGCTGCTGCAGGATAAGGTAGAGGGTGGGCGGGGCCGGGCTCGGTACTGATTTGTTCTGATGGGTCATCTGACTGACAGTTGGGTCACCACTTCCTTTTTCCTGTTTATAACCATCTGTCCTTTTGCTTCCTGACGCAGCAACGTGGTGACGGGCCATGCGTCAGTCTGAACTGTGAGACAAGCAGCGCCCCCTGTCTTCCAGTCAGTTCTACTGCTCTCCAGCTATCCGTTGGCTCCCCTGATACTCCAGCCTCCTCAAGCAGCAGCAGCAGCAGCAGCAGCAGCAGGTCTGCTCAGCGTGCCTACCTGCAGAGCCTGGAGCGGAGCAGCCGTGCCTGGGTGCTGTCATCAGGAAAAACCCAGGCGTCCTACGAGAGCGTGGGGCGGCGGGAGGAGAGGGCCACCAACATCTGGTACAACCCCATCCCGGAGGAGGAGGACGCAGCAGGTCTACAGAGGGACGACCGCGCCAGGGACCAAACCGGGGAGGGTGGGGCAGCAAGGAGGGCGGGTCCGAGGGAAACCAGAGCGGAGCTGGGTGGTGCCCGGGTCAGGAAGGAGGAGAGTTTTAACACGGACTGCCCACCGGAGGGCACAAACCCGAGTGTCAGCCACCAGACTGATGACATCACGGCCGAAAGCACAGGTGAGGTTCATGCTCGGAGCCCTCTTTGAATTTGAAACTGGAGAAATCAACGCTGGTGCGTTTTCCTTCCCGTAGACCACCCCGCCTCTGACTCAAGCCCCGCCTCCCAGAAGAAAGGAGGTGTGTCCAGCAGCGTGATGGACAGGCTGAGGTCACCCGGTACGGTGAGGAAGCTCTCCTTGAAGATGAAGAAGCTGCCCGAGCTGCGTCGCAAGCTCAGCCTCCGCTCGTCGTCGCGCGCCAGTCGCCAGGAGGAGGTGAGCGCTAAGACCTCAGCGTCGTCCTCCAGCCAGAACATCATCAGCAGGTATCACCTGGACAGCTCCGCCCCGCCGGCCCGACTGTCCAGGCGCTCATCCAGAGGATCGTCTGCCAGTAAAGCAGGTAGAGGCAGCAGCCGCACCGCATCCCCCGATGCTGGCAAACCTTCAGCATCCCCTCATGGTTGGTTTCCTCTCCAGGTTACTTCAGCGATGGAGACTCTCCTGAGCTGCAGCCTCGACAGCAGCTCCCTCCCGCCGCCGCCGCCGCCCGCAGGAAACTTCATGTGACGTCAGCTCCTTCCAGCTGTACGTTGGCTCGGAGACGCAGCGGTGCAGCCAGCGGGTGACGGGCTTGTTCACGGTGCACCTGCTGGGACTGGAGGAGATGAAGAGCGGCAGGTGGGAACGCAGCGAGAACGAGCTGGCAGACACAGGAACAAACAGGAAGTGGCATGACCTGACCTGACGCCCCCCGCTGTCTCTTCTCTCAGGTCCGAGGACAGCAAGGAGGTCTTCCTGGCCATCCAAGTGGACGGGGTGACGAGGGCGAGGACCGCCCTCCTCACCCTGCGAGGCTCCGCCCTCCCACTGAACCACACCTTTCACCTGGAGCTGGAGAGGGCGCGGCTGCTGCGCCTGTTGGTGCTGACACCAGGTGAGCCAGTTTTACCGCCACCGGGCACCTTCAAGTGCTTCAAGCACAATGAAACAGCAAGTCTCTAATGTCAGCAGCGCCCAAAGCGACGGTGGATCTGCTCCAAACAGCAGCCGCAGCGACCAGGAACCGGGTGTGCTGTCTGGGCCGGGTCTCCATCCCGCCGCTGTTTAAAGGTGTGCCCACACTGCTGCGCTCTCTCTGCCCTCTGCCCCCCACCTCTCTGTTTTAACATGGCCACAGTGTTCACAGAATGGCTTTGCATTCTAGGGAGTCGCAGTCAGCAGCTGTGCGTGAAGCTGGAGCCCCGAGGCCTCCTCTACGTCAAACTCTCCCTGCAGGAGAAGTGGGACACGCAGGTAATGCAGATACAGACACAGAAGCTGAGCATCTTGCACACCAATATACAGAGCCACAGGTACATTCAGTAAAAATAGGTAGACAGAGTACAATAAAATGTCGCCTCACAGCATGAAGGTTGTGGGTTCGATTCCAGGCCTGGCGTGTTTCTGTGTGGAGTTTGCATGTTCTCCCTGTGTCAGCATGGCTTCTCTCCGGGTTCTCCGGCTTCCTCCCACAGTCCACAAACATGCATGTAAGGTGAATTGGAAACTCTAAATTGACCGTAGGTGTGTATGTGAGTGCGAATGGTTGTTTGTCTTTATGTGGCCCTGCAATGAACTGGCCACTGGTCCAGGATGTCATCCTGCTTTCACCTGCTTTCACAGCTGGGGAATGGCTCCAGCAGACCCCTGCAACACTGAGTTGAAAATAGATGGATGGATGGACCATAGTAGGGTCAAGTTCAAGGAACAAATAATGAATTAATAAATGAATAAAAGGGGTTATTAATATTGAGTGCTAAGATCTTAATAACAGTACATTGGGAAAAAGTATAAAGTATAAGGAATTTAAAAGGCAAATATTAGAGGAAATAAAATATTTCAGGAAGCGGTTCGTCTTACAAACAGGTGAGACATACCAACGACCAGATGGCAACAAAGAAAATTTGTTAGCAAGCGCATGACCAGGAGATAACAGGATGTTGTTTTACTTTCCTTCAAGTTTGTTGGTTACAAAACCTCATCAAGTTCCTCATTCTCACTCCTGTAATCTTAGAAGATGTTTTTTTTTTTTACGAGGATGTACAAGCTGTTTTTGTCTCTGAGCGAAAGGCTGGCAAGCCAGTAGATAGAAGAGAGACACAGGAGACTTCCAATAAAAGACTGATATAAAACAACAAAGAATTATAGGACTGAAAGAAAAGGAATTCAGTTTGCGTAATGGATGAATTTACTGTTGCCCTCACTTCACAATGTTAGCGGTGTTCACGGATCAGACGGGTAAGCCAACTGATCTGTGAACCTAGCGTTTTTGCTCACCGTAGCACAACTAGAGAGCGCATGGCTGTTGACAGGTCCCCTCCGCTCCCCTGCAGCCCAGCTACGACGCCTCACTCCCCGCCAACGTGTTTGGGGTTGAGCTGCACCAGCTTGTGGAGAAGGAAGGCTCCGGTGTGCCAATCCCACTGCTCATCCAGAAGTGCGTGGCTGAGATAGAGCGCCGAGGACTGAGGGTACGGCACTGTTCGTCACAGCCTGCTCCAGCGTGGGTCTCAACCAACACAGGAGTAATCGTTGCGTTCTGCGGCAGGTGGTTGGACTCTACCGACTGTGTGGCTCTGCAGCCGTCAAGAAGGAGCTCAGGGATTGGTTCGAGAGGAACAGCTCCGCCGTCTGCCTCAGCGAGGACCTCTACCCCGACATCAACGTCATTACAGGTTCGTGCAGAGTGGAGCGGCCTTCTGCATGATTTTTGTCCAGTATTCTATTTATCCAAAGTGTGCATCCATTGTAGGCAAAAGCAATCACCTTGTGTCAAAGTATGTATTCTGAAAAAAGTATTGATACTGTAAAAGAATACTCTGGTAAAAATAAAAGCACTGATTTAACTCCTTCACTCAACAAAAAGTAGTAAATCACAGGCTCTGAAATATGCTGAAGTACAAGGTAAACATTTTATGCTATTAATTAAACAATTCATTAATTGTTACATACATGTTTAAATGTTTAATAATGATAACAAATGCTGTTTTCTATATTTTGATTTTTCTCTGTACTGAAAACCAACCCCAAAACTGAGTTACAAAATAATCTCTCTCGAGAATATGATCCACTTTTATACTGAACTACACGACAGCATTGTTCAAATGCTCCACTTCAAGGAACAACAACTGAAGTACCTCTGACATAATTCATATCTTTTAAAGTAACAAGTAAAGAGTCATCAGAAGTAATCCCTTTGCAAAAGTACAGATACTGGAAAAATCTACTTAAGTACAGTAACAAAGTATTTGTACTTTGTTACTTCCAACCTCTTCATGTATCCAGCTCGCTCAGATTTTTCTTCATCTTTTAAAATTGTAAAATTCAGAAGGAGTAAATCCAGATGTTGTCTCTGTAGTTGAAGAAGAAAGCATTCAAGTATTTGCAGTTTTGTCAGACAACAAGATAACCTACCCAAATGACAAAGACAGAAAAAAAGAATGACTGAGGTTTAGTGATTTATAAATGAGGTTTAAAAAAACAACAACATGTCATTGTCTCTTGTCAGGCATCCTGAAGGACTACCTCCGGGAGCTTCCGTCTCAGCTCATCACCAAGACGCTGTACCAGGTAGTGGAGGAGGCCATGACCCTGCGACCTCCACCTGCACCACCTGCTGGCCCCGACCCTCAGCTGGCCCAGAGTACCATGGAGCTGCTGTCCTGTCTGCCACCTCCAGAGAGGGTAACCACCAGTCATACTGCAGTTCTACAGTGTTAGAGTGCTACAGTTCAGAGCAATATTGCATCAGTGCTCCAGATGTGCTGCTACAGTACTGAATATTCATTAACTTTATGATAAACTTGTCTTCGGCTTTTCACCCATGCTGTAGGATCCATTCAAGACAAAAAGTGTCAAAAAGGAATATAGTCAAATAGGAACTCTGGGTCTGATCAGTCCACTTACAGTCCTACTTTGTTCAAAAACGTTTACATTTTCAGGCTGTTTTGTGAACAGCAAGAAGCCCTCAACATCTTGCCTAGGGTATTAGTTCATAGTCTGGGAAGGGTCACCTTAATATGACATTAAACCAAGTTGTGATTCTGTACCTCACTAGGCTCTCTAAGATTTGCCTGACAGGAAACAAACATAAACTTGAAGTACAACCACTATAAGGACAAAATAAACTAAAACACCTCTGACCTCAATTTTCACCATATTAATCAAAGTTTTTTCCTTGCGTGATTACTGATGAAGTACATGTGAGTGGGATTTCCCCGAGGACAAGGATAATAATAGACTGTGTCTCCAGAGACTCGTGGCTGATAGGGCACCAGGCCTGTATGCCAGTACTTGAGTGCAGGCTTTCACTAAATGTGCAGAGGTGCCATCTGGTCCAGATGAACTCAGGCGTGCATGATTCCTGGTATTTGTGTTGTTCTCTTGTGTTGACACACACCTCCTCAAAGTTATTCCTTGCAGAGAAGGACGGCTTGGCGGACATGAGTTATCTTGCTTACTGAGCAAAAGGTTTCTGTTGCTAGGGGACGATGACGGGGTACATTAAAAGAAAAAAAAAAACCCTTGTCCACACTACACAGGTGTGATAGATCAAACTTGTCACAGGACATTATTTTCATAAGGGACTGGTTCCTCTCACAGATGGCATGTATTTAGCACAGACTAGCGCTTGCGTAGATAACCAACAGAAGTCAGCCAAGGAAGATCCTGTCAGTCTCCTGCCATGTCAAATAGTTGGCAACAAGTTCAGTGAGTTATCTTGATCAGCAGCAGAATCTCAAGGGGGGATGTTGGTGTTTTGTTGAGTTACTGCCCCCAGTGGTTAAAGCTCAGAATGCAGGATTCACCTCCTGTCCGTCTGTCCCCTCTGTCCAGGCCACTCTGTCTCTCTTGCTGGACCACCTCAGCCTGGTGGCATCCTTCAGCACATCCAACAGGATGACCCACCAGAACCTTGCCGTGTGCTTCGGCCCGGTCCTCCTCACACCAACGCAGGACGCCTGGCGGGCTGGAGGAGGAGCAGGGGGAGTTGGAGGTGTGATGAAGGGACTGGGCCACAATGAGGAAATTGCGAGTGCGGTGGATTTTAAGCGGCACATCGAGGCGCTGCACTACCTGCTACAGCTGTGGCCAGGTGAGAACCACTTTTCACCCCCTGGTCCGAAAGCGTTGCCTCAAGAACTCCTGCTAATGCTTGTCTATCTGTCTCAGTGCCGACGCATCGTGTTCCAACGGGCGACCACGTCTCCAGCCATCAGACAGCTGCTCTGGGCTGCCAGTGTCCCACCGCCCTACTCTTGGATCCCCACCTGAGCCAGGAAGAGGAGACGGTCGTGTCCCGGCGTGGTCGAGGAGGGTTGACCCGACTGGACAGCCCGCCTCCTATCAATCGGTACGCGGGAGACTGGAGCATCTGTGGGCGAAACCTTCTGTCGGGACAGGAGGCGGATTACGACGAGGTGGCAGGAAGCGAGAGTGACCCAGGTAATCCCCTGTGCACACGTCACACAGTGTTAACCTTCACCAGGAGGCGGCAAACTAAACATTCCTTCACATTGCTGTTTCAGGCAGTGGGGAAGAAGAGGAGGTGGTGAAGAAGAAAGGAGAGGCGTGGTCCCAATCGGGAAGTGGAGGAAGAGGAGGCTTGTACATGGACGACTTCCTGGATTTTGATGCTCCTTTTAACTGCCGACTCAGCCTGAAGGATTTCGACACTCTGATCCACGACTTGGACCGAGAGCTTGCCAAACAAATCAACATCTGTCTGTAGAGGAGGAGGAAGAGGAGGAGGAGACGCTGAGGTGGAAGAAGAGGCGCAGGATGGTCAGGAAGAGGGCATCTGAGGTGTCGTCTCCCAGGCTGAAGTCCAAGACTGAAGAAGAAGAAGAACCAGTTCTACCGGACAGCTCCTGCTGTAGATCCAAAGTCAAGATAGTGTCAACATGAAGGACACTTGCTTCCTGTAGTTTGCTGTTCTTCCGGGTGTCAGGGTCAGATCCTTGTGGTCTCGGTTTTGTTGCACTGCTAAAGCCATAATTTTTTTGTTTTTTAGTTTAGTTGACCGGAACAAACTGCAAAACTCATTGCTCTGCTGTCTCTGGCGAGGGTTCAACTCTCTGCCTCCCATTGCAGGTCTGTGTCAGTTCTGCAGCTCTGTCTCCCCCTGCCGGTCAGTGCTGGAGCAGCAGAGCAGGTTGAGAAGCAGTGGGGTTCTCATTGTCTTCGAGGTACCGAGTTTCTGACTGTGACAAGTTCATGAAGCCACAGGAGGAAGTCAACGCCATATTCAGTGTTATTTTTGGTCGTTTTTGGCAGTATTATTTTTGTTTTGCACAAGCTCAGTAAGCACTTATGATTGTTTTTTAATGGATAATAACTATATTTCTATGCAAACCTTGTAGCCAAGTGATGAAGCACAGATTCTCCTAAACAAACATTAAAGTTTGACGATGAAGAGTTAAATGATGCTGTGGTCCATCACAGTGACAAGTAGTTCAAACCAGAGGACACGCCCTCATCTGGGTCAATATATATTTATCACAGTGCAGAGAAGGTGTGGTCAGTCAGACAGGACTACGCACAGATACAGCTGATGAACACTGCAGATGGATGTGTGTCTTTATCTGACTGTACATCACTGTGGTTTCTGCAGGTCTAAAGAGTCACAGTCCTTTTTTCCTCCTTCTTCTGTGTCAGGTGGGTCATCGGCGATCCGTCTTATTGGAGGTGGATGTAAACGTGTATGCATACCTCGATGTTGAGCAAGGTGTGCTTGCTTGCTTGCTTGCTATTAAGCAAAAAGGCCAAACTAAAGAACCAAAAGTTCATGCAAACGTCTCCCTGAGATGTTGATATCATTTCAGGAAGTTCAGATCTCCAGATTGGATTTGATTGGTTCCTGAAAGGGACATGGGTTTTGAGTTTTGGGAGCCCTCAAGCCCTCCCCTACTTTTGGGGGTGTAACTCCCTGTCGCAATATACAAGTTGCCCCACTTGACTCTTAGAAAGCGGTACTGTTTTGCCCTCAAACTTTATTGAACATTTGAAAAAGTGGTACATGTGTATTTGTTGACGAGCTGTAGCCTGTGTGACAGGTATTGCTTCAAAACCTGAAAATCTGTGACTCATCGGAATCCGTGTCTGTACTGGGCGATGGTCCACCGTGCCACATGCAACTTTTGACAGGTATTAGTTAATAGTATGTGCAGTGATTCCTCAGGGTGAAGAACCAAAGATATTATCTGAACCATGCAAAAATTCTCCCAAATATTTAATAATTCTAGCTCTGTCGGTGGTGCCATTATTATTACTTGTGTGTTCCACTGTTGCTAAGACCTTGAGGGACTGTTCACATCTGTTTTGGTTGGCTGTTACACAATGCACATAGTGTTGTTACATTTTCATAATAAAAAAAAGAGCTGCAATTACCACTTGCGACAAGCTTGAGCAGTGTCATAATTTATTCCAGAGTGTCTGAATCCATTATGTATTGCATTTGAGCTGCATTACAAAATCTGTCGGAGTACACTGCGCATTATTACAAACCTTTTTTGTGTTTGAGATTAAATAAATAAATAAATAAATTGGGTACCAAACCATTGCATAAAGGTGCCTGAAATTGCAGTCAATTATCTAAAATATATTTTCCCCCTCTAATTCTGCCTGTAATTATATTTTGTTTTTCTATAGTGTTTTCCTTGGTTTGAGTTTCATAACTTTCTTATGTTTATAAATTTGCTAATTTGAAGATGCATTGTCATGACATTCATACAATGGAAAGTAGAGAATTTCAAATATTTTGTGAAACGTAAAACGTAAAACCATGCAACGAGGAAGTGGTGTAACACCTCTTATTCCTCTAACAGAGTTGTGTGTTACCAGTCCGAATGTGTTGACATATTACAAAAAAGAATGTTTTATGTTCCTTTTAGCGACTGGAGGGCAGTTTGTTGAGAAGTCAAAGCAATGTACACATGTTTCTATGTTTTTATATGTATGACAGGTTGTGTGAGTGCCCGAGTTGATATATTATTTTTGATTTAATGTAACATAACAACTTTAAAATGAATAGTGGTATTTTATTTATTCAATCCCCATCGGTGTGTAATGTGTACATAAGTATTGTATGCTTGTTGGTCTTTGTTGAGAGGGTTGGGTTTTTTTGTTTTTTTGCCTCAACTTCTCAAAAAATAATTAAGAAACACACAACCACAAAATGTTGAAAACCAGTCTTGTGTATCGCAATAGGCAACAATGTTGCAAAGCTTTGCGTTATGAAAGGATCGACATTCCCAATTTTTAGTTATTTTATTTTATTTAACCTTTATACATTGACCCTTTTCTATCTGGGTGAAATGTTTAAGAACAAATTCTTCAATTCAAAAAAACAAGCACGTACAGAGTGCAGGTGTGTATGTGCGTATGATTAGCAAAAATCAACAACAATCTGTTGGTTTTTACGATTGAAAATGGGAATAGGTGTCAATGACGTGAATTCAAGGATGTTTTGGAGGCGTTCCAATCGTCTGCAGATGACGGTTAAAAATAAATAATAATAATACTTTGGCCATCTGGGACCAATAAATGATTCTGAGAGGTGGAATGTTTTGTTGGCCTTCCCAAATTTGTTCTGGCATTGAAGCTGCCCTTGGGTTATGTAGGAGGAAATTCCGCTTTAATGGCGCACAGAACACGAGCTGACGGTGAGTCTTGCTGTATTTTCAGTCGTCTATGTTCACCTAATGGTATTTTAAGCGCCGACTTTTTGTTCCTGTCCGTCCAAACACCGGTGCGCTTCAGTTCCCAGAACAACTGAGTCAGACTCCGCCCAGCAGCAGCAGCAGAGACAGCAGCTGCTCAGGCTCTTTGTTTTTGACGCCGCGCTGATTGGCTGAGAAAGTGAGGGCTGACTCTCCGAGCGCGCTGATTGGCTGCTCGCTCTCCGCTTCACTCTGTCCATCTCTCACTCTCTCTCCCCCTCTCTGTCTCTGTCGGGGAGGTGTGTCGTCGCAGCCGCAGCTCTGCCTGCTTCAACACCACAGCCAGCAATGGCCAAAGTCATGGCTAAAAGATAAAACGTCGAGGGGAAGAAGGAGCAAAGGGGGGAAGTCGCAGTCGTGCAGACGGAAAGTGGATTCTATGAGTTCCTTGTGGACTGGAGGCTTTCAATGAACGGAACGAGGTGAGTTCCGACACCAAACTGCGCCACAAACCGTCGCTTCCGGTCTGTTGTCGATCCAACAGGTATCATCCGGCCCGTTTCCTCCCGGTGGAGGTCCGGTTGGAAACACATGTACTACATCTGAGTCGAATCACTCATTTATGACACCTGGTTGACTTTGTTGAGGAACGTTTATATTTACCATCTTTACATTCATTTCCGTTCTGGGGAGGATGGACCTTGCAATTGTTACATAAAAAAAAATTTGATATCCGGTGTTTGTTGACCTCGGAGCAATGCAAAGGTCACCTGTAGTTACCTGCCCGGTGCGGCCCTCGTTCAAGCCTCACTGTGTCTGTGTGGGTGGGCCCATGGATTTGATTGACTGATGTCAGGCGTGGGCAATCTTTTTGACTGGTGGGCCACAGAGGGGCTGGAGCAGCAGCAGATGGATGGAGTGTTTTGGTTACCCACTTCATAGGAGAAAAAAAAAAGCATCATGGGATATGTAGAAAACTTGGGCTTTGTCAATTGCAAATGAAGCAAGACAAAGCTACAACAGAATAGGTGTTTTTGAAGGCCAACTGTATTTAGCTCTTTATTGAAATGACTCTTTAAACAGTGAAAAAATGGATGTAATACAGCTATTTTATGACTTGCTTTCTATTAATATCATTCCTTCACGTTCGGCTGGCCGGATTGAAAAGCTCAACGGGCCGCATATGGCCCCCTGGCCGTAGTTTGCCCATGCCTGACTTATGTTGTCCTCAGCGTTGTGACAAGTGTCTGACAACACAAACAGACAGTGTGAGCAGCAACAGTCAAGGTTGCTAAATGTGCTGCTCCCCATCAAAACCCGTCTGTTGGGTTCGCACGGAGCGTGTCATGTGTTTTCCAAAAATATTTGCGTATAATGATCCGCTCTGCGTGCAGGACGCGCTGGTGATTATATGAAACATTTGCTGCGCTTGGCGCTTCCTGTCCAAAGTGTTGATTTTTTTTTTTTTTTTTTAAAGAAAAAGAGGAAACTCAAGGTCGTCACTTTTATCATTCTGTCCTTTTGAAAGTTTTGCAGACAATTGACTGTGACAGTGACGGTCAGGAGACTCACATTCATTTTTTTTCATCATTTTTTTAATGAATTAATGAATTAATTCACTTTTTTATTAGAGACTGAGCCCGAGCGATAAGAGCAGCTCTGGAGCAGAGCAGGACGACGCCAGGGCGAAGACACTAGTCACTATGTTTGCTGTCTGATAATTATAGTATTTATTACATGTTAATACAAAGATTTCCAACTGCTATTTTTATTTATTATTTAGCGTGAGCTCTTTTAAACAGCGGTACAAACTTAGAGTATTCACTAGTTGCAGGAACGAAGAAGCACAAGGGTTTACACCTTTACATGTTTATTTTTCATGATTGACATTGACATTGACTTTACAGTACGTGACAAAAAGAAACAAAACAGGTTGTATATTACATCACCACTGATTATCAAATGGACCAGGGATTAAATAAGCAAATGCTTCTGATGATGTAGGTGTTTTCATTTGTTTTTTTGTTTGTGTTACAGATTTATGTTTGTTTGTTTTCCTACTCACTCATTTATGAAATAAAACCTTCATTCATTTATAATTGATATACACACACACATACTCATTCTGTCTGCATGTTAGCCTCGCTGTCCTGCCCTATTGCACAATAAAGAAAAAGGAAATAAAAATAAGATAAAATAATAAAAATAGAGGCTGACATCCTGCTCCAGATCAGTGCTGCATTTGATCTTGATTTCAGGCATGGGCAAACTATGGCCCGGGGGCCATATGTGGCCCATTGAGCTCTTTAATCCAGCCTGCCGTACTTGAAGGAATGATATTAATAGTCAGTAAGTCACAAAATAAATGTATTACAGCCATTTTTTCCAGCGTTTTCAGAGTAACTTCAATAAAGAGCTTAATATCGTGGGGCTTCAAAGACACATTTTGTTGCAACTTTGCTTTGGTTCATTTTCAGCAGTCATTAAAGCAACATGTTTTCTACATATCCCATGATACATTTTGTCCTCCTAAGAGGTGGGTCACCAAAACACTCCATCCATCTGCTGCTGCTCCCGCAAATTTAAGAACCCATTGTGGCCCACCAGTCAAAATGTTTGACCACCCCTGGGCCATTTTCACAAAGGTGCAATTAAAGAAAGTATGTCGATGGCTGTAAATAATCCTACTGTTCAAAAAAATAATAATTTAATTTTAATTTTTTTTTATTGCAGGCTCTTCACCGTCCTGAGCCCCGGCTGTCCGTCCCCCGCTGTGCCCATCGACATGGCCATCAGGATCTGCCTGGCCAGCTCCCCCCCCGTGCGCTCCTTCGTCGGCAACTTGAGCGGCGGCGCCCTGCTGAAGCACTGCGAGCCGCTGCGGCCCTGCCTGTCCGCCAGCGTGGCGTGGCCACGACCCCGCCGCCGCCGCCGCGGTGGTCGGTGGTGGTAGCAGCAGCGGCAGCAGCAGCAGCAGCAGCCCGACGTGGAAGAGCAGGAGGAAGAAGAAGAAGAAGAACGTGGTGTTTGCAGACTGCCTGGGCCTGGCGCTCACCGCCGTCCACGTCTTCGACGAGGCCGAGGAGAACCTGCTGACGGAGCTGCAGTTCCAGCTGACGGAGATAGAGGGCGCCGCGGCCGGACTGCGCCTGGGAGAGGAGGCGGGTGAGAGACGCTGTCTGCACAGAGCTCGTCAGCCGGTTCAGAGAGTCACTGATCGTTTGGTTAGCAGCTTAACTGGAAGCAGTCGGAGAACAGAATCAGTCAGTCAGTCAATCAATCAGTCAATCAGTCAATCAGTCAGTCAGTCAGTCAGTCAGTCAGTCAATCAATCAGTCAGTCAGTCAGTCAATCAATCAACTTTTATTTGTACAAAATCACAACCAAAGGCATCTCAAAGTGCAAAACCAGCTGAACCCCCCAAGAGCAGCAAGGTGAAGACAGTGGCCTGGAAGAACTCTGCTGTGGGAAGAAACCTAGAGCAGATCCACACTGCAGAGGGTCAGAGGTCATCTGCTTTGACCAGTTGGAGTGAAAAGGAAATACAAAAATGTCAGGAGAGAGAGAGAGAGAGATAGAAGTAGCCAGAGTGGCAGACAGGCCAAGCAATCTGATCATTGGTTCTCAACTGTTGGAGTCTCAGGACTCACATTTTTTTTCCTCATCGTGAATCACTTCCCAAATTTATTCTACAGCACTTAAATTTATTCCACAAAAATAAAAACGCTGGTCCACTTTCCACTTTCTGTCATGTCTAGTGAATGAATTATGGAAATTATTATAATAATAATATGAATACATTTTATTTAAAGGTGTCTCTCTGACACTCAAAGGACGCTTTACAGATCAACAATAAAATCATCAAAAAAAAAAAACCCACACAACAATTCAATTCAATTGTGTGTCCTGCAGAATAAATGTGCAACATTTTCTCGATAAATATATGCATTTTTTTAAAAAAAAAGCCCTTTCGATTGGCCCACTGAGCCGAGGCCCAATCGAAACAGCTCCAGGACCCACTATTGAGTCGCGACCCACCAGTTGGGAGGGGCTGAATTAGAAGGACGCTGGTCCAGAGTCCTTCGGCTACAGATGGACGAGCAGCAAGATGAAGGATTTATTAATTGTCTCCCCTGCCTCTCGGTTCTCTGCTCCTCCCTCCAGAAGCGGCGGATCACAGTTCTGTTCTGGCCCTGGGCTTTGTGGAACCAGCGGCGGACTACCTGCACCTGAGGAACAGGCTGAAAGCGCAGCACGTGTGTCTGGAGACCTGCTCCGTCCAGGAACGCCTGCTCTCGGGGACGGTCAAGGTCCAGAACCTCTCCTTCCACAAGTGGGTGTGGGTCCGGATCACCTTCGACTCCTGGCGCTCCTTCCAGGACGTCGCCTGTCTGTACATGAACAACGTCTACGGCTGCCCCGACACGGACACCTTCTCCTTCTCCATCTCGCTGCCAGAGGACCTCCGGCCCCCCGGCGCCGTGGAGTTCTGCATTCAGTACAAGGCCCAGGACCGAACCTTCTGGGACAACAACCAGGACGCCAACTACCGGCTGCTCCTCGTGGACCCGAAGGGGAGCCCGACCAGGGGCCCGGAGCCACCGGCGGCGCCGAAGACCCGCGGGGAAGACCCCCGAGAGAAGAGGGAGGGGGTGGAGTTCGATCCCTTCGGAAGTCCTCGGACCTCGGCGGGGATCTTCCCAGAGTGGCAGAGCTGGGGGCACGTCGAGAGCAGCACCCCCTACTGGTGAGACTGCCACAGGAAATGCAATACTGCACTGCCACGGTGACTTTGTCCTCCAAGACCATGGAGATCCACCAGAGGGTTGGGGGTTTTTTGGGTTGTTTTTTTTTTTTCCTCCTTGGTAGAAACTACATAGCGCGCTCACTTTAGTCACTTTAGCTGTCTGAACCTTGATCGGTCAAATCTTCACAAAAGACGAGGCTTTACCCAAGGCCGAGGTTTTTACAGGACTGAGGGCAGCAGCCAATCCAACAGCAGGAGGAGGAAACCTCCCAGCCTGCGCACTGATAGCCCAGCCAGTGGGAAGCCAAACTATGCTGCAACACAACAACGCCCAGCAAGAGACCGCAAACCAGGCCGTGGGAAACCCACAGCGCCACAGGTGGCGCTCCAGAAATGCACAGCCGTCGTCCCAAGATTTTAAATTGTTCATCCCTTCCAACGCGCTGAGCTCAGACAGCGAGCGGAACCACGACGGGGACCAGCGCTTCACATTTCCAAACGAATGTCTCCCGATTCAGCCTGCACACTGATGAATCAAAGGTGACAGATTTCACCCACCAGCAACACAACCCAAGAACTGTCTGTGGTCCCCTGTGAGACCAGGACGCAGACGCTCAGGTCCGACGAACAAGAAGAGAGATTCAATCTAGATTTGGCCGTTTTTTAGCGTTTTTTAAATATCAGGACTGTATTTCTATGCAAGTTTTGACATGTTGTTGTGTCTCTGGGGCAACAATTAGCTTTTTTTTCCTTTTCATATTGTTCCCACCTGTAGCTGCCAGTAGTTCGTCAACAGTCGTTTCCGCTGTGCTAGCCTCGCACGCTCCACTTTTCCTCTGTGCCTCCGTGAAGTTAACCTGTCTGAGCACCTTATGAGTTTCTTGTACCTCGCTCTCGGGCAATCACTGTCAAGTATTAACAGGTTGAACGGGAATTCAGTTTCTGTGCCATTAGCCTATTGAGTTAGCTGTTGCTGCAGATCCACTGTGTTAATATTGTCGAGTTCTCCTGCGGACGTGATTTGTTTAAATCTGAACAAGTTAGGGTTAAGATCACCCGACTAATGTTAATGTGTCAGAGAGGGTCAAAGGTCACGCTCCGCTCACTGTCTTTCTTTCAGTGTGTTATTATTGTGAAAACGCTCCGGTTAGAATGTAGCTGGTGTATTTCCGTTCCTCTTGCTGACTGTAACTTGTTCCGGGATGCTTTTGTGATAGTCACTAACTACTGTGAACGGAGAGCCAAAGTCAAACCTGCACTTCCTCTTAACGCGTTAGCCACACCCGTTAAAAACAAAGCCTTCACTAAACCAAGAAACGTTTCCTGTGCTCTTAACCCATCTGTGAGTGTGCGCACATGTGCGCATTGGTCGGTATATAAAGCATGTGACAGGAAGTTTGTGTAAAGTGATGTATTTCGCTAACTTTACTCAGGCGATGAACAGCAGCAAACTCGGATGTGTTGGAAGCGAAACACCTGCACTGTAGCGAGGCTGTATTGTAAAGTGCAATGTAATGATGACGTCATGATGCGATCAGGAAGTGTTGTAAAGGGGATTGAGTGTCTTGAATATTCTTTCTTAATAAAAGTCTAAACTGTGCGTTGCCTGCATATTTTTTTTTCAGCTTGATCTAGATAAACATCTTACAGAGGTGAATAGAAACCCATCTTACCAAACAGGAAGTTGCTTTTTCAGTCAGCTGCCCACATTTAGCAGTTAGCACATTGTTAAAACAGCATTGACCTAATGTTAGCTGTTTAGCTTTAGCGGATGTGGCTTCGCCTGAAGGCTCTCTCCCTGCTGCCTGTGTGACAGCAGCGGGTGATGAGTCTGCTGTTTACATCCTAGTTCAGGGCTGGGCAGACTTTCTGACTGGTGGGGCCACCACGGGTTCTAAAATGTGACAGAGGGGCCGGAGCAGGAGCAGATGGATGGAGTATTTTGGTAACCCACCTCATAGGAGGAAAAAATATATTATGGGATATGTAGAAAACATGTTGCTTTAATGTCAGAAAATGAACCAAAGCATTGCAACAAAATATCTCCTTGACGTTCTCTTTGTTAAACACTGAAAATTAACCAATGAAGCACAGCTTTTTTTCTATTACCAACACTTTCTGCTATTTAAAAGTCATTTAGAGTTATGTTATTCTTCAAGATATCATCATTGTCATCACTGTGGCAGAAAGCGCAAGAACGCAGGGAAACTGAAACAACAAGGTTTTACAATATAGTTTCAAGTTTGGCCGTCCGGATTAAAAAGCTTAACAGGCCGCATATGGCCCCCGGGCCGTAGTTTCCCCAATGCCTGTTCTAGTTCAAACCTCATCGCTCCCCACTCTCAGTCCTTATATGTCGAGTGTGCGGCTGAACTGTGACAGTTCAGAGTGGACTTATGTAACAAGTGACCACACACATTCTCTCTCTCCCCTCTCTCTCTCTCTCTCACGATATGTATACGTGCAGATTAAAGCCGGTGGCGGGCTGACATCACATGACCCAGCACAACTGAACTGTTTGAATCAGCGTCAGAGAGACAAACACACGGCTTTTGCTACAAGCTAGCACACGCACAGACTGTGGGTTGCTGCGGTGAGCACTTGATGGGCTTTGGATTCAACATCAATGTTACGTAAGGAGAAAGTCTAGTTACATAACGCAGTGCCACCCCCACCCCCTCGCAGAGACAGAGAGAAGGGTCTCTCTCCGTGCTCGGGGGCAGACGTTTCAGCACCGTTGGCTGCAAAAGCTGCAAAAGCTTGACCCCACGGTTTTGTTATTTGTTGAAATTTTTTTGTTTTGTTTTTGTTTCATCGTTTGCACATGGCATGCACATTACCAGACTTGAAGACACACCCAGTTATATGCCTGCAAGGCTTGGAGGAAGCAGTTGAGAGGCTCTGTCCTTTGTTTTGGGACTAACAGTCAACCTTAACTTTCAACAACCAATCCTCCACTCACAAAGGTTTACTTTAAATGACTTAAATGCACAAAAAGGCTTTTTGTTGTTGTTGTCGAAAAAGTATTTACACACAGAGCAGCAATTGAACAGCCTGGACCCTTAAAGCTGAAAGTCAGTTTTTATAGACATGGCACTGTAGTTAAAGCAGAGGTGTTAGAACTCCTAAAACTGCTGCTTGCAGAGAGAAATGATTGACACACACACACACACACACACACACACACACACACACACACACACACACACACACACACACACACACACACGTTCCACAAAGTTAAGCTGACTTTAGAAAGAAAGTTAGAAATCTAAACATGAGATCTTCATGTTCAGATTTCTCTGTGCTTGTGCTTGAGTCTGGACTGCTCATGCACAGGCACAGAGTTTTGAGTGACCTGAAGCTCCCCCTTCTGGTCACATTCCAACTATTTCAATTTACCGTGTAACACAGCAAGCCCTGCTAACAGTCATATTCAGTATTTGTGTTATTTATTAAATAACAATTGAGAGCGCTTTACACAAAACGCAGTGATTCTACTGGAGGAAAAACTATATTGCAGTGTAAATGGTTGAGACAGAGAGACATCACACACCGTGTGTGTGAGTGTGTGTTGCACTCCTGCTTCTTGTTGACTGAGCGGAAGCGACTGTTTGACAGGCTCACCTCCACGCCAGTCTCCTCTTTCTCCTGTCCTTCAGGACCAAGACGACCCCTCACACCCACACGTGACAATGCACAACTAATAAGAGTGATCTGACACCACGGGGTGCTCATGACAACGTGCTAAATTGCTAGCCTAAATCGTAGTTTAAGGGTGAACAAAGCGGTGTGGAAGATATAGCAAGAGCTTCACCCTTCCACTTGCAATATTCTGTGACTACTGAATATGTGACTTTCTTCATGTTGACTTCATCGGCATAACAGCAACAGTCCTTTAATCATCGTCATGTCCTTCTTTGCTGTGTGTGTGTGTGTGTGTGTGTTCTTGTTTATCCTTTGCAAGTACAGTCACTCAACTATGAAATTTTTTTTTTTTAATACCAATTAAGGGAAATTAATTGTGTGTGTGTGTGTGTGTGTGTGTGGATGGGTGAATGAGAGGCCTTTGTTTAAGTGTTTGGGCTACTGTGAAGGTGCTGGAAAAGCGATATATAAATGCAGTCCATTTACCATTTACCAAATTGGAATTTTTTCACTGCACACCTGATACTATCTCACTGTACACAAGTGTGCCGTGGCACAGTGGTTGAAGCACTGCCTTAGAAGACACTTAATTGGTATTAAACAATCCTAAAACTAAGTGAACAGCTTTATCTCGACGTGATACACTGAGAGTGTTGAGTGCTAATTGTGTTGTGGATTTTTTTGTTTTACTTCTTGCACATTCAAACGTTCTTAATATGGAGATTTTCGTGTATGTGTGTGTGTGTGTGTGTGTGTGTGTGTGTGTGTGTGTGTGTGTGTGTGTGTGTGTGTGTGTGCGTGTAGCGGGTGGAAGGGGTGGGTTTTCTGTGTTCTTATTTTTCCTTTGCATTGCTTTTAACTGCTGGAAAGCACTTTCTGCTGCATTTTAATTGTTTCAAAAGTGTCATATGAATATTTTATTGATGTGTGTGTGTGTGTGTGTGTGTGTGTGTGTGTGTGTGTGTGTGTGTGTGAGAGAGAGAGAGAGAGAGAGAGAGAGAGAGAGAGAGAGAGAGTCATGATAACATCACACAGTTACTTCTGATTGGCCAAAATTCAGTCTTCTATCATTGAAAGCAGCTGCAGAACTGATGGGCACAGATCAGGCGATGGTCCTCCAGTCTTCTGTTGTCCAGGGCTGGTGTCCTGTGTGAGTTGTAGCTGATGGAAGAAGCTGGCGGTGGGCTCCTCTGCTGCTGCAGACCCTCCTCTTCATCGGCATACCTCAGTAGTATCCAGTGGTTATTTAGGTTGCTGCTGCCATGATGTCATCTGGAAAGTGTTGGTCAATTCTCCACTGACCTCCGGCACTAGCAAGGTATTTTGGTCAACAGACCTGTCGCTCACTAGGTCTCCCTCTCTCTCTCTCTCTCTCTCTCTCTCTCTCTCTCTCACTCTCTCTCTCTCCTCTGTAAACTCCTGTGCCTGAGAATTCAGTCAGAAAATTCAGAACAGTCAGTCAGTCTCTGAAATACCCAGAGCAGCCAAACAGTCTCCACTCACCACACAATGCTCAGGGTGAGTGTGCGAGTGGCTTGAATCACCTTGCTTTTCCATTCCGACACTTGAACTTCAGCAGGTCATCTTGACCGTGTCTACATTCCTGAATGCGTTGAGTTGCTGTCTTGTGATTGGCCGATCAGATATTTGCCTTAACATGCGGCTGAACAGGTGTACCAGATTTGGTGGCCCGAGGGTGTCTGTAGAACTCCTGGAGTACTTCTTCTTCTCTGGTTTCGGAGGTCAGACAGGATCAGTAGGCGACTCCTGCCGTGTCAAAGGTTAAAGAGAGTGTGTTTATGAGAAAAAGAGAGAGAGAGAAAGAGTGTGTGTGCGTGTGTGCGTGTGAGAATCTATATAGGGAGGGCCAATTATCGAACCTCATCTGTTTCTACTGCTGTACGCATGACATGGAGCTGCAAAGGTGAGCCTTTCACTTGTATTTCAACACTACTTGATCAGAATTTTAATATACTTGTATCTGTACTTCCTACTCCAAACAGTCTGATTACTTTATTCACTGCATTTGAACAGAATTGACAGTAAATTCCTTTATTTTTGTATCACTGCAAACACTTGAAGACCAATGCCACCCAAAAGGGATCCAATGCAAAAGAAAAGCCAATGCAGTGGATTCATCAGTCAATACTGTCACATGATGCAATGAATAAGAAATGAGGGACACTAAACCATATGTGTTCAGCTGTGTTGTGGAGTGAACTAATTCTAGACGAAGGAAGAAAGCAAAGTGTATATTTTTCCTCTCTCCGCAGCAAGATATTCCTCAGCCATTCCCAAAGTTTCAAAGACACGTTTGAAGTCGAATTGAACCCCAAAATTCTACGTGTGAATTAATCTTCATTATCATCACTATATTTGTGTTATTTAAAATTAGATGGTCAATTCTTTCATAGTTTTCAAATTATTAATGTGACATGAGTTACGTATACGTAGAAGTACTGATTCTTCATATATTAATGTAATACCTATATATATGCAAATATAAATAACAAAAATACATACTGAAATGTAAGTACGTTCTTTTTCTCACTCTGGTATTGTTTTTTTAGTATTGGTATTATGGTCCACCTTACCACTGAGACTTTTACCTTTACAATTCCTCATTGAAGATCACACTGTGTGCTTTAAATGGGCCTCCATAGTTGGGGATTTTCTTTCTTCTTGTCTTATATGATCAATGAGGCTGATTTAATGGATGAATGGACAGCGGTTTTGGGATGAGTTATAGGACAGGTCAGAGGTCAGTGTCAATCTTCAGCAATGTGTCCCGGTTGTCACATTCTTCTGTGGTGACATCTTGAGAAAAGTTCAAGTTGACCTGTCACAGTTCCCTCAGCTGGTTCTAACTTACAAAAGCAATGTGGAGCTGTATGCTGAAAGAACTGTATGTCCACACTGATAAAGACGAAATGCTGACGATGATGACGTTGACACCAATTGTTTTTAGATCTGAGCACATCTGCTGGGAGAATGAAAAGAGAGGAGAAGAGGAGGCGAAGATGGTGAGAGGAAAATATCGATCATTTATAATATTTATAATTGACATACTGTATATAAATGTCAACTATAAATATTATAATTTACATTTACATTTATATATAAATATATATATATATGTATATATGCGTATATACATATATATGTATATACATAAATATATACACACACATATATATATATATATATATATATATATATATATATATATATACATACACACATCACACATATGTACATGTTTCCTATTCTCATTGGTGTGTGTGTGTGTGTGTGTGTGTGTGTGTGTGTGTGTGTGTGTGTGTAGGGGTAGAAGGGATGGGTTTTCAGTGTTCTTATTTTTCCTTTACATTGTTTTTAACTGTTCTAAATCACGTTGTGCTGCATTTTAATATTTTTAAAAGTGCTTTATAGATAATGTTTGATTGATTGATTGAATGATTGATTGATTGATATTTGTGTGCGTGTGTGTATGTGTGTATACGTGTATCCGTGGCACGATAAGGTCGTACAGTTACTTCTGATTGGTCGGTTTCACTTGAAGAACTACTGATAGTGAGTTTCTTGTAATAATGTTTAATTTGATGTACTCCTAAGTTCTTTTTTACTTTTCTATATATACTAAGCTGTTGAGGCTTTTTGGCTTCCCTTCATATGTGTTTAAATAGGTGTAGTGTGCATGTACAATACCCAACCATATAGTATGGATTGTAGTGACAATTTATGTCTCTCCGATCATAGCAGATACAGCACATGAATGGGAACACATAAATGAATACAAAAAAATGCACGAGTATAATAATGTAAATAATTTTGTTATGAACAATAAGTCCAAAGTAAAATAAAAATAGATTGTTGACTATAATTTATAATATTTAAAATTCATTTCTTTTAGTTTGTGAAGCTAAATTTTCAAACATTTGGAGATATTCTCAGTTCTGTGTGTGTGTGTGTGTGTGTGTGTGTGTGTGTGTGTGTGTGTGTGTGTGTGTGAGAGAGAGAGAGAGAGAGAGAGAGAGAAACCTCACCTCTGACCTGTGCCATGTGAGTTGTAGGTGGAAAGGCGACATCAGCAGCAGGATACCGACTGCTTGTGGTCTTGCTGTCGCCATCTGACTGCCGTTGTCCTCTGAGCGTCTTCCACCGCTCCTTCCTTTTCCTCTGCTCTCCCACAAATACTCACGCACACTCGGGTCCATGACAAACTCTGCAAGCGAAATTCAGAAAAGCTTTAAAGTTTTGAACCAGATCATTTGTCCCTCGCTCAACCCCTGCCTACTTTCTGGTGGGGTGGGGGGGGTGGGGGTTGTTGGAGGTTGGGGGGGGGCAATAAAAGGACACTAGAGAAGGTCTCACACACACATACACACACGCTAGAGGCTGTTAAAAGGGGCTGCTGCTCCACTTTAGGTGCCAATAAAGTTTTACAGGAGCACCAGAGGTCAACTGGTTGATCTCTATATTTTGTATTTCTGGTTCGGGTCACAGAGACATGTGGGGCAGGCAGTGCCGTGTTCGCCCCAACATAGCCAACCACCTCTTCGTGTGTATGAGTGTGCCGTGTCCTCGGCAGGTCGGGGGCGGAGGCTACGAGTCCACCGTCTCTCAGGAAAAACAGGACGCCCTGAGCAGCGATGGACCCGCCCACTGCGATGGTCCAATCACGCCAACCCCTCTTAAGGTCAGAAGACAAAACACATCTCAAAACGTCCTTAACAACATCATCAATGGCCATCCACTTGTGTTTCTCCCTGTCAAAGAACACGATCACTCCTGCTGCTGCTGCTGCTGCTGCTGCTGCTGCTGCTGCTGGGGTTTTTGGTATGAAGAGTGTCTGTCATCTTGTCCCGCTTCAGACAGACAAATCGGGTCGTCTCCTCCTGGAAACCCCTGCCGACCTCGAGAACCTTCTGCTGCTGAGGAAGACCAAGAAAGAGCAGAGAGTTGCCTTCCGACGCCCCGCTGCATCCTCTGCTGTCCACCTAGTGGTAACACACGTTAAACACACGCGCACACACCCGTGGCGGGCATTTCAGTGACGTCATACATGGCCCTATCTAAATGAAGACCCCTCATAATACCATCAATACTATCAAAACTCAAAAATAAATGGCCATTTTAAGACATTAGGCAACAAAGGTCTAATAAGTCTGCCTGCGCTGGATGAGCTTAAACAAGTTTCTCCAATAAACTGGGTGAAAAACGAGACAAAAACAAACTGTTCATTGGAGAAAAAAAAAAGTTAACTGATTTTTTGCATTTGTTTTTGAGAGTATTAAACAAAAACGTGCCACATTTATTCACATTATAAATTGCAGGTGTCAATTTAACTTCTCCCCCTTCCACCATCGGAGCTCCGAGGTCAGTTGAGTCCATCTGGCACTAACAAGTGCTTATCCAATCACAGTTCCGCATATGGAGTAAGACCTTCGAGATGGTCTTGGCATCACAGACCTGAGATCTGATTGGCCATCACAACTGATTGAAGTCCATTCACTCACAGCACAGACAGGAGCCTGCAATGCTGATTCTGTTGGCTTCAGGCAGATTTTATAGAACCTGACAACATGAGCCGGATGACATATGATTGGATAAAAACTCTACTGTAATATACACATATAACACTAGAATCAGTTGTCCAAGTGGATAAAATGACACGAAGAAAACAGACTATGGAGAGTAAATTTATGATCATATTTACAGAGGAAACAAACACTTTTCAGTAGGTTTCGGTCAAACCTAGAAGATCTTGCTGGCCCTGATCGGCCCACAACTGACACGCACCCACAGCACAGACCGGCGGTTGGTTTCTCACTGATCATGTGATGTGTGCCGCAGCCTTACTACGTGGATGAAGACGACTTTTGGAAGGCCTGTGATCAGAACCAGCTGCTGGTCATCGATAAGTACCTGTCCATGGGCGGGGACGTGAATGCCCGCGACACAGTGAGTGACCTAAACTCACCGCTGACTGTTTGTACCCCTCTGCCTTTACTAACGCTTTGCTGTGTCTGTGTGTGCAGTTCAACCGCACAGGACTGCACAGGGCATCTACTCATGGACACACGGAGGTTGTCACAAAGCTGTTGGAAGCTGGTGCTGACATCCACAGCAAAGACAAGGTACTAAACCACAGGGGTAGAGAACAAGGACACATTCTAGTGAAAGAGCCACGTATTGGACCACCATCAGAGCCAGTTCCAATCAGGGTCAGGCATTAACGAAGTACAAATACTTCATCACTGTGCTTAAGTAGATTTCTTTAGGTATCTGTACTAAACTTAAGTAATTCTTTTTCTGACAACTTCTTATTTTTTTTACTCCTTATATTTGTATACAAATATCTGTACCTTTCACTCTTACCATTTGAATAACATACTTATATGTTTAAAGTCTTGTTAAAAGTAATTAACTTATTATTAGAGTTGCTGCTTGAAGGGGATCTATTTTAACTACGCTGTTGTGTAGTACAATATAAAAGTGAGTCATATTTTAGAGGGGGATTATTTTAGAGTTGCTCAACTTTGGGGTCACTGTTCAAGCACATTTTCAGCGGAGAGAAAAATAAAAATGGATAAATTAACATTGGTTGTTGTTGTTATTAAAACAGTTTTTAAAAGCAAAAGTTATTAAAAATCATTTTTCATTTAAATGATCAACTAATATAACTGATGCAAAAGTTTGACTTTTTACTATCTCCAAACCTAAATTTTCTTACTTTCACTTGAGTAAATAAGTTGTCAGAGTACTTTTACTTTTACACAACTATCCATACTTTTACTTCAGTACAGAATGTGAATGTTTTTGCCACCTCTGGTTCTAATGTTCTGCTTGTGTACAGCTGTGGTCCACGTGTCTCCACTCAGCGTGTCGAGCCGGGCACCTTCCTGTCCTTAAACTGCTGCTGGACCACGGCGCCGAAATTGGTGCATTAGACAAGGTAGCGCTGCCCAAAACTCTGTCACTGTCACTGCGGCTAATATAAGACAAATTACTGATGCCACCATGTCTGTGTGTGTGTGCGTGCGCGTGCGTGTGCGTGTGTGTGTAGCTGGACAGCACTCCTCTTCATGTTGCTGTGAGGACCGGACACCTCGACTGCGTCGAACATCTGATTCAGTGCAAAGCTGACATCAACACACAGGACAAAGTACGTATTTATATCGCACAGTGGCATCTGGTGGCCAGCGGGTGTACTGCAATTTTGCAATTAGCTCTGCAAATGATCAGGCTGATATGCAACAGCATAAACCATTGATCAACAGCTGTCTCATTAGTTCTCTCTCTCCCTCTCTCTCACTGTGTGTGTGTGTGTGTGTGTGTGTGTGTGTGTGTGTGTGTGTGTGTGTGTGTGTGTGTGTGTGTGTGTGTGTGTGTGTGTTGTTTCAGGAAGGGGACACTCCTCTTCACGATGCTGTTCACCACAACAGGTTGAAAATCATCGAGTTGTTGTTGCTGCACGCTGCTGATACAAGCCTCACCAACCAGGTAACACTCACCTGGGACACGGGTGGGCGGCTGCAGTCAGTCCCATCATCTGCAGAGAAAAAGCTGTAACAAGTCAGAGAGAGGCTGATGCGAGAACACATGTTTTGATCGTCGTTAATCAGTTGTTGGACTGGTTGTGGTTTGTTACGGCGTTCGCACCAACCTCTCCGTCGTGCACAGGAAGTTATGAAACACCACAGCCAATCAGAACAAGGGATTTAGACATGCCTCTGTGCCAACTTGCCGCTGAGGTCCCGGCGTTTTCTCATGCTGTCCCTCTGTCTGTGTGTCAGGGTGGATCTCGTCCTCTAGATGGCGCTCTTGAGTGGCAGAATGACACAAGGACTCTTTTCACTGACCAGGACAACAGGAAGTGATGTCACTGACATGCTGCCAGCAGCACAGAGGAATCCTACCCAGTGTTTCAACACTGCACCCCCTTTTCTTCTTCAGCTAGTTTGAAGTCAAGTCAAAGTGAACTGTATTCTCGATTCTGCTCTGCTGTATACAAGTGACACACACAGGATCAAAGTTCTGTTTCCGTCACGTCCACAGTGCAAGTGAATAGAAACAAATTAGGACTATGAAACACAACATTTGAATAGCATAGAAATGCACGTCTCTTGAAAAGAGTTGTGATTGAGGCTCATAAGCAGCTCACTCAGCCGCTTTTACTTTATATTTTGTTTAAAACCTGATAATAGAAATGTTTGATTAATGCAAATAAAGTTTGGTGAAAGTTTGATCTCAATGAGATTTCCATTTCAGTTTAAAGATTCCCGTGGGAGGCGTGGGGGCAAAGCCAATGACTCGAAGTGAGGCCTAATATGTTGTCATGTTCCTTTGATGGGTGCCCTGAGTTTGTCTGGCATTCTGTCAAATTTCATGTGAGGCTGACGCAAACGCTCAAATTATGTCGCACTTAAAAGAGAAATGTTTCGCTGCAGCCAGTCACAAGAATCCAGTTCATATGGAAGAGAAAATTAGAACCAGACGGGAAGGGGTGGGGGTGGGGTGGGGGAGGAGGAGGAGGAGGAGTTCTCTTTGTGCTAAGCCTCATGTCTCTGAGCTCCTCAAACTCAAGGCCCCGGTAAGTGATGTGGCTTCAATCTACATGGGACTAATCAGCGAGGGAGGGGCTATAGACATTAACAGCAGCACGGCAAGAGAAGTGCAACTGCACCATAGTGAGAAATAAAGGTCAAGGCTGCCGTTTTCCACAAAGGGGCGCCACAGATTCAGTTTGCTCCTCCGTTTGATGCGATGGAAGGAATCAGAGACTGAAGACGTTTTATCAGGGAGGGATCCTGACTTGGACAAACGACCAATTGGCATTCATGCTTGATAAAACAAAACTTCAGCTGACTAATCAAACGAGATCAAATAATCACGTCAAGGTATTTTTCCAGGGACTTGGTGAAGCGAGTGAGAGCGAGGTGTCGGTGGCTTTTATCTAAAACATCATAGAATGGTCAAAGTTTAGAAAGAGATCCCGGAGCTGTCCCGGTGACAGTGAATGCCTCTAAGGTTGCCGGTCCCATCGGACCTGTTTGTGCACTTCCTGACACTTGACACCTCAGCGTGCAAGTTCAGGAGAGCACCCGGCCTGAGGTGGGGGAGGTGTCTGCAGCAGTCAATGAAGCTCCTCCCGCGGCAGCGGCACACGCTGATGCTTCAGAGAGAGTCTCACAGCGCTGGATGTGGGGGGCCCTCAGAGTTCACACAGCCTAGGAGCTCTGTTAATCATTGAGGCTCGCCTGGTGACTCATTGACCAAAGAAGCCTTTTCTCCCCGGAGCTCGGACCCCGACTCACTCAAAAGTCAGCAGGAAGATGAGGAGAAGCGTTCCGCTCCTCTCTCCAGACGTCTTCTTCTCCTCCTCCTCTTCCTTCAACCAGCTCTGCCAAGCTTCACCTTCACTGGAACTCCTCGGCTCCAACCCATTAGGGAGCAGAGCTTCAGGCTAGTTGCCTCCTCGGCAACAGCAAACACAAGCTAATTCTGCAGCCAGACAGAACCTCCTTCAGCACTTTAGTTCCAAGGACCAAGAACAAGACCAGGACCAGGACCAGGACCAGGAATCTGGGAGTCCTGCTGCAGAGGTCTGCAGCAATGGTTGATGGCAAACCACGAAGTGCTGGGAGGTCACCTCCGGATGGAGGATGGGGCTGGGTGATCGTCGGATGTTGCTTCATGATGACTGTGTGCACGCGAGCGGTGACCAGGTAACACACACACAAGCACACACTCAAAACTCAAAGATTGAAAAGTTTTGCAAAAATCTGCAGTCACAAACGTGAAAGCTGGATTTTCGACCCAAAGCAAGGTAGATTTAGTAGCAGGATGTAGGATGTTAACAGGTGCCATGCAGCGTCAAGCTGGGAGGGATATTTTCTCTGCCTGACAGGTAATAGAAGAATAGGAGGGACCCGTTGAATGATGACAGTGCGCCGCACTTTGCCACAAGAGGTGTCACGACACTTCCTCTCAGCCTCTAACTATTGGGCCTTTTCTCCAGCCGACCTCTTACATCACAGACCAAACAATCAACACACAAGGTTATCTTTACACTAATCGCCGGCACACGGAGCACCTCAGCATAAACCGCATGCCTTCATTGAGTCACTCTGGCAACTTGCTGCACATCATCCATCAGCTTGTTTTCTGTGACAAGTTGATCAAAGTCATGTTAATGCATTTACTAATTGAGTTCACTGAAGAGAAAATACTGCATTGAGCCTCCAACTTGTCACCTGGAGCTAAACAAACCGAGGGGAAGTTCCAGTGATTTACTAACCAAACATCACTGATGATGCTAGCTGGTCCCATGACGCTGATTAGCAACCCGTCTGTCTATTTAACAGTATACGCACATAAAAAGGCTGCGTTATCGGCGCAGAGCCAATCCTGAACTTAGACAAGTCTTTGTGCAGTCTGACCACCATCATCACTATCATCGTCATGAAGATTGGAGATATATAATCGTTATTGTTTCACTTACACTTTACAGACATAATCTCAAATGTAACTTGTTATCTGTCTGGGTGCTAAATTACTATAAGTATGGTTCTGAGTACTCAAAAACCCAAGACTCAACCTGAAGTTTCCTCTTCGGCCCAAAATGCTGTTTTCGGTACGCTCCGCTGGTGGTCACATCAGGGGTGTATTGCACAAAAGAAGGATTAAGAAAGCCAGAACAAGGGAAGAGTGCGGTTTGACCTAATTTAACCGGCCTGGTCGGATGCTTGTCTGCTTGAGGGAGGCGGAGAAGGTGCAGCCATGCGAGCCAGAGGTATAGGCAGTGTAATGGGCGTGCGAATTGCAGCCATATTAACCACACCAGTGATCAATGGCTAATGCAAAAATGGAACAGGGTGGTGCAAGCAAACATTTCCCCTGCTGAACAGCAACTGACTTTAAACAAACACAAAGAGGCGACAGATAAGACTTAAGCAGGAAAGAACTGGGAACCACCTCACAGCTGTACACTTTGCTTTACTTTTGCAGACCGCAGGGTTTACGGAGACACCTGTAAACCAGAGGCAACATGCCAAAGCCTGTTCTACTAGATTCATTCCTTCCTGAATGTTCCACAAAGAAAGATTTGTCCTCAATCATCTTTAATTAAAAAAAAACACAAACTGCAATTCCTAGGAGGAATTTCATATTTTCAATTCCAGTTTCTACACAGCTCCAAAACAAATATCATGTCTTCTGATCTCAGCCGGTGCAATAGCATGTGCACTGTTTTCACAAACAGTGGCTCTGCACAACAGCTTAGTTCAACAAAAAGAAATCAGGGAAATTTGAACTTGTCTCGGTCATTTTGTGAAACAGGGGTCCAATTTCCTAATTAACGCCGACTCCTTAACGCAGAACTGACAGTTGACGCTGACTCCTGCTGTTAGCCGCACATTGCAAGGCATTCTCCACCGTCAGCGGCTTGGATGTTTGCCCATTAGCATGTGTTAAGATCAACCTCATTTCCTTTCCGTCTCACTCTCATCGTCGTAAATATTTGATGATTTTGTTTTACAGTAAACCGGGCATTCACACACTTGAAGGCGTGGCAACAAGATTTTTATCTCAGCATTCACAACTTGGACCTGACAACCTGACAAAGGAGAGGGAGGAAGGAATCTTCTGTCACAACAGAAACAAAAGAAAAAAAAAAAGATCTTATTTGCAGCTTTGGCGTTCGCTGCCCTTTTGCAAACAGGAACACAGAGACTACACCAACCTCTGTTTCTTTCAACACCGCACAAATAAAGACTCGTTGGACTTCCTGCTGGACACTGATAAACAACACAAAAACTCACTAACTGATCAATCAAATGAATCAAGAAGGAAAGATAGAGGACTGTCAGGATGTTGTTTGTGATGCGTCAGATTTCTATGTCTTTAAACCACAGGTGTCAAACTCTGGCCCGTGGCCCTAATTTGGCCCCCAGTGTAATTATATTTGGCCCGTGAGGCAAAACAAAATCACTACTAGGGCTGTGCATGCGCTGCTATTATACAGCACATGCACCACTAATACTACAAATCCTAGAATGTTCTGCTTGTATTTCAGACAGGACATTCATTGAAGGATATTATTATTACTTAATTGGTTTATTGTTGTTATTTCTTTTTTAAATGTGTTATTAATCCTTTGAAAAAAAAGGTCACTGTTGAAATCAGAAGGCTCCAAATAGAAAAGCCATTCGATTTTATTGACATTTTATTTATTTTGATGAGTTTTTTAATTTGACATTTGATTTTGCATGTGAGAAATATTAAGTATAGTATTAAGCGTTGCTTTTTCCAACTTCATGTTGAAGCAAAACTTATTTGGGTCCATATAAAAAGGGTCAATGGAGAAAGATTTTTTTCAATAAATATCAATGTTGGCCCGCAACTTTGTCCAAGTTTTAAATTTTGGCCCACTATGTATTTGAGTTTGACACCCCTGCTTTAAATCAAAGGTTATGAATTGTATGTACCTCTCTCCAAGTAGCCATGTGCTCAGTGGCCTTGTGACCTCGGTGGTCATGTGATTCAGTTAGTCGGTACTTCTGAGTGGCTTTGTGGTTAGAGTTGCGGTTCTGCCGCGATGGCTCACTTCCTAGTGAGAACTACCTCAATACAAACATTCTCAGTGGTTCCCCTGGTAGGTAAGCAAGTCATGTTTGACACAGAGATCACCGTTCGTGACGGCAAGGCCATGTCAGCCTGGTATTACCTTTCCAAGGAGGCCCTATCAAGTTCAGGACGTAGAAGCAAGACTGCAAACAGGGTTGCAGTTGAAAGTGGAACAGGAAAAGGGAATTCTTAGCACATGGTGCTGGATCAATATAAATATTACAAAACATGATTGCAAAGTTGAACAGACAGAAGTACTTGGAGCTTTACAGCACATGTGGGCAAGTGCTAATATATTAGATACTAGACAAGTGGATAGAAAAAACTGGCATAGAGCCAGACAGTGTGACTGAGGTGGTTCACTGAGGCTCAATCAAAGGAATATTTCGTCAACAGGTTTAGTCGCATAAATTCTCCTCAGTTTGTTCCAAATTGTCTTCCCATTTTTTTCTTTGCAACTCTGCTGCTGTTTAGCGCCCAGTTTGTCCCGTGTTGAGCCCTTAAGGCGGCACGACTCAGACAACTGTCCTCAACCTGTTCTGACCCTGTGGGTGCGTGCCTGCAGCAAGACACCTGAACAAACACGTTCGTTTCGTAACGTCAACACATCGAGGCAACACATTCAGGCCTGAGCGAAGACTGTGCACATGGACTCTATCATCAGTCTGACACCTCAGCACCTGCACACGCACACGCACACACAGACAACACATGGCCTCGGACATTCAATCAGTCACCCATCCCAACCATAAGGAATCGTTAACTCTTTTTACTGTAAGTTCAAATTTTTAATTTTAATCATTTATGATAACTTTGCTACTGAGTGAGCTGTGCAGTGTTGACACTGACCTGCTGTACACATCAGACCTGAGGCACAGACGCAAATGAAGAGGATTTTTAAGCAGTAAAAAAAAAAAAACCCTCATTGAAATATTTGCCAATTTCCACACAATTACTCCCACCTGGTGGCTGCCCTCTGTATTGCTGTTTGTTTACCTGTTGCTGCTGTTAAATATATCAGTAAAGGAAGTGCCGCGTGTTTACTGCTTGAGTTTCTGTGACATTTGACCACTACCATCTATGACCTCTGACACACTTCCTGTCACTTTGAGCGCACTCACGGTGCTCTCTCCCACAATAGAGAAGGATCCTGTCAAGGACAAGCCAGTGATTACTGTGGTCCACCAGTCAAATCAGTTACATAACTGAAGCGTCAATTTGACAGAGATCAGCTAAAAACCAGACACTCTTTACATAACACACAGGCTCACACACGATGCTGACCCTGCACTGATCAACAAGGTTTCCTGATCAGTGATTGATCATTCCTGCTGTGCCGTCCTGTGCGTCTGTGTCCGTGTAGGTGTATCTCCATCTTCTTTGCGGAGTTCCAAAGCCACTTTGGCTCAGACTACTCAGCAACGGCCTGGGTCCACAGCCTGGTGGACTGCACCACCATGCTTTGCGGTCAGTACCCCACCCCCATATCCAAAAAGAGTCTGTCCACCCGCAAATGTTCACTGACTCCATTTCTATATGTCTTTGTGTGACTGGGGATGGGAAAGGTGAGGTGGGCAACCTTTGGCTGACTCATTTTATGACAAGGACATAGGGTGGATTTTCTAGGCATGGTATGCATTAATGACAGGTTAACAATTGGAATTGACTGGATGTTAAAAGCCAAGTGTGTGTGTGTGTGTGTGTGTGTGTGTGTGTGCACGTGCGTAGCTCCTGTCGGCAGCATGGTGGGTAACCGCTGGTCATGTCGGGCGTCCGTCATCCTCGGGGGGCTGCTGTCCTCCAGTGGACTCCTATTAAGCTCCTTCAGCAACAGCCTGGAGTTCCTCTACTTCAGCATGGGAATCCTGACAGGTCGGCACACACAAGGGGACACGCAACATGTCTATACTCACGTGGCTGCTTTAAAGTGCAAGTGGCGACACCATGTGGCTATTCAGAAAATGAAATTCAAGTAAACCAGAAGCGTTTGGGTTTCTCTTGGTTTGTGGGGGAAGTCAATCCTTCGTTCTGAGGGGACAATAGACCAGTTTTCCCAATCCCTCGCTGCTATGGCTCTGTTAAATCTGGCCATTGCACCGTCTAGTTTCAACTCTGGCCTGTTCTGTGTGGGCCCGGACCCTGTCTGAGTTCAGTGGGGTCATTGTAGCTCACCAGTTAGGGATTGCCAGAGGTTACACTGATAGACTGTTCCCCAGTTGGCTTCCAAGCTGAAAATTCAGTTAACTATCACCAGCAGACCTAGTCGGCTGACTGATTATAAGACAGGAGGTAAAGCTTGCGGATCAACATTGTGAGATGAGTGGGAAGAAAACAGAACTTCTTGAGGGAAGAGAAAAGTAAAGTAAAACATGGTTGGAGACCTACTGAACATATTATGACCAGAACAAAGTTAATAGGACACAATAAAAGTCATACATTTGCTTCTGGAAATGGCAGAATTTGGACAAAAAACAAAACAAAACCATCTCTCTGAGTTCAGTAGTCATCTGGGAGTGGAAGGATTTGTATTTTGACAAAGACATTAAGGAACAGAATAGGAAGTTCACATTTCTTTTGTGTGGTTTCAGGTCTTGGTTTCGCTCTCTGCTACACACCAGCCATCGTCATGGTGGGCTGCTACTTCCGCCGGAGAAAGGCCCTGGCGTACGGCATTGCCATGTCCGGCAGTGGCATCGGCACCTTTGTGTTGGCGCCAGTGGTGCAGCTGCTCATCGAGCTGTACTCGTGGCGAGGGGCTGTGCTCGTCCTCAGCGCCTTCGTGGCCAACCTCTGTGTGTGTGGCGCGCTGCTCCGGCCAATCACACTCAGGGAGGTGGAGGATGAGGAGGCACAGTCGGCAGGAGAGGAGAAACCCGGTTGGTATACGACAATGGGATATACCAGGCGAGTCTTTAACCGTCAAAACACCTCATGCTGATTTCTGTCTCCCACTGGCAGGTGGCCTCTCAGTGGACGGTGAGGACACTGTCAAACCACCAAAGTCGGAAGTCATCCAATGTCCGTCCGGGGACTTTTCTCTACCTTCGGCGCTACTAACAGGAGAGCCCACCCCAAAGCCCAGAGGGAGGAGACCCTGCTTCCGAACCTGTTTCCTGACCAGCGAGGAGTACGGCTTCCTGCTGATGCCGGAATTCCTGGGCCTGGCCGCGTCCTTCTTGCTGCTGGCCAGCGGCTGCAGCCTGCCCTTCATCTACCTGGTGCCGTACGGCCTGGATGTCGGGCTTGGCCACCAGCGCGCCGCCTTCCTCATGTCGATCCTGGGAGTCGTTGACATCGTAGGGAACATCACCTTTGGCTGGTTGACGGACAGGAGGTATATGCACCACATGCAACACCACCATTGAGTCCTACTCGTTCTGGGGGTATAAGGTGGACTAACATCCTTCCGTCCATGTGCCAGGTGTCTGAAGCCTCGCCGTTTGGGCTGCTACATCTTCTCGGTGGCGATGGAGGGCCTCTGCTGTCTCTTTGTGCCGTTGCTCCGGTCCTTTCCGCTCCTCGTTCCCTTCGCCGTGCTCTACGGTTATTTTGATGGCGCCTACGTAGCACTGATCCCGGTAGTGACGTCGGACCTGGTGGGGACTCAATACCTGTCGTCGGCGCTGGGCGTCGTTTACTTCCTCCACGCTATCCCCTACCTCATCTGTCCACCAATTGGAGGTGAGCTTCTAACACACAATCGAGGGCGGATTGTGAGGGGTCAACAGATCGAAACAAATGTTTCAGGGAGCATCGCTGAGTAGCCGTTGTAAGAGTTAAGTCCTTGCCTTACTGTAGACACCAATCCTGCACATGATTCGAAAGACAAACACATTACAAGGCAAACTGACCACGTGGCATGAGCAGTACGACAACCAGCACAGAACCACCTGAAGCTCACATCCCACGGGATATACAGCTTCAATTGGATAGGATGGCTGTTTTTCCTGCTAACAGCACCATAAATGAATTCAACTGGAGATCCATGAGCAAAGCAAATGAATATGAAGGAATTATATGTGTTGCACCATTTCAAGTACAAAGGACCTGATGAGTTTCTGTCTTTCTGCAGGATGGCTGGTGGACGTTACAGGAAGTTACACCGCCACCTTCCTCCTCAGTGGCATCGCCATGCTGGCCAGCGCCTTAGCTCTCTCACTCTTGGCTGCAATACGTCGCTGCCGTGCGGCCATCCACCAGAGGTCCCGCCCTCCCAACACTGCCAATGACTCAAACATGGTCAGTGGCTTTACCAAGGAGGTGGTCTGTCACGCCATGGTCTCATAGCCTCCAGGGATGAACCAATCAGATTTATGGACCACAGAGACGTGGAGATGGTGCTTTGTCCAGTGAGATTCTTTGACACCACGGAGGAATTGGCCAAGCCACCCATCTGTATTTCTTTTTCTGCTGATGATCTTATTATATAACATTAGTTCACTTTTCAGATAGGCTCAGGTGTATTACTTCTGACTGACAACTTTTGACTGGAAATTTTACATGAAGAGAAACTATTTTTACCTGATGATCAAACAGTTTAATAAGTTTGTTTCATTATCCAAACAGAGCTACTTCAATCTCACCAAAGGTCCTCAAGATGATTCTGCTCAGGGTCAAAATGTTGAATCATCGTGATTTCAGGGGATATTTCCATTTTTCCGCAATGCATAAATGTATTAAAGCTTGTCTGCAAAACTAATGAAAATCTGCCAAAAAAGGATAGATTTATCTGATAGGCTTATCAGTGTCTTAGTATCTGCTGAATAATTTTGTACTATATCAGTATTTGCTGGAGCTGTGAAATGAGAGTCTGACCTTTAAATATTTTTATACTTGTCTTGTATAAAGTAAAAGGAATAAACACAAACATGTGGATGTGGTGTTTTATCCTCTTCTGTAGTGTCACAAACCCAAGCTAGTTGTGTTTGACTGCGGCAACAACTGGCAATAGGCTACAGTTCAGTTTGTCTCATATGAGCAAAGAGTTCAGACTTATACGGACCTAATGGGACAATAAATGTTAAAAAAAAAGTCTAAAGAAGGAAATTAAAATTCATTAGACGGATGCTTTGATGTTTATGTTTAGTCTAAGCTACCCAAACAATTTCTTCACACAGATTCAATCCCTTTTGTTTTCAATTAGACTAAATGATGAGAGAGCTAATGTAGGGCTGTTGGAATATCATCCAAAATGGTATCTATACAGCATATATAAAATACATATACAGTCATATATATACAACATTATTTTGTTTTGTTTTGTTTTGTTTATGTAAATAGTTTTGAAATGAAAACTTAGTATTTGATGATTTTTAAAAAGGATTTTAAAATTAGAAAGAGAGAGTATATTGATTAAATTTTTTTTTTCGTGGTTTTGTTTGTTTGTGGATGATGAAATGTTCATTAGCTTTGAGGAAAAAAAACACAGTTCCAAACTGTTTGGAAACAGTTTGCCTACGTTTTTCACTGGCAGCACAGCATCTTGCATATCAACCTCAGGTAATAAGAGTTAAATTAAGTGACGTTACATAATTTTTATTTTTTTTATTAGACACATAAAGTTCTTCACAAATTTCTATACTGAAATTGACAAAGAATAATAATGACCAAAAGAAAATGTCTTATTTTGTTGACCGTGTCATGGATATTAAGATGGATAAAGTAACAGAGGCACATCCTGTCTAGACAGTCACAGATGATGACAGACTTTACCTGTGAGTCAATCAGAGGGTTTAGTGTGATGGGACATGTTGTGTCCCAGTGTTGAGCTCAGATAATGATGAATCTATTATCTGTGACGAGTTAAAGCTGCGATCACGACAAATCACAGAGGGAAAACACGGAGCGTCAACGCTATCAACTGTGTGAACTCTGAGATAAAGGTTTTACCTCGTTTCCCTCGAGGCGTGTTGATTGCACTGCTGCCGCTACCTTGTCAACTTAGAAACTCGCTGCTCGTGTGTTGTCATAAACAATTTATTTTTCACAAGTGGGAAGGAAAAAATAAAATAGAAAAACTGTACATATTCAAAATTCAAACTCTTCCCCAGATAATACAAAAAGACCTGAGCGAATATCATCGTCTCTGCCAGTTTTTTGGGTCATGATGTCACTTCCTGCATGTCTTGGACCTGAGCTGTCTCTTTATGATGAGGTGATCACTCTCCTTTTCCTCCAATGGCCCTGTAAAAACCTGAAACACAAACAGCATGCCTTACACTGACGCCCAGCCATGCGCCTCCGAGACCTCCTCGTGCGACAGTGAAGCATTCCAGTCTCACCGTGTCGGGAGAGTCCAGCAGCGGCGATGAAACCGTTGCCTTGTAGAGTTTTTTCCGTCCTCGTCTCACTTTGGTTGCCGGAATCGTCTTAGTTTCCGCCGCCGCACGCCCGCCACTCAGCCCCATGATGCTTTTAGCTGCGAGGGACAAACGCTCTGTGAGACACAAGCAGCAGCAGTGCCCTCTGCTGGCGGTGGAGAAAACAACGCCGGCTTCACGAGATCCCTTCTCCTCGACTGAGACTCGGCACTTCTATACTATATACGTCTACATTTTCCACTAGAACAACAGCAGGCTAGGCTACTATGGAGGACTTGAAGTGCCAAAATTAAATAACTAAATACATTGTGAAATAATTATTTGGATGTATAATCTTAATTAAATGTGTTTGTTTTAATAATGAAATTAAAATACCACTAAATTTTATGCAAAAAAAAAAAAGGTAGACTTAATTCATGATGTATTTCATTACCTAATGTTGCTGCGTCGCAGCGCTTCATTGATTTATTTTATGAAAACTATCAAACTCATTAAAGTCAACAGGTGGATCTGATTGGTTATCCTGCACCACAAGTCAAGGCAAATCGATTCCAGATGATGGACTGATGCAGCGCTAGTGAAAATCTTCTGATACGCTCCTTTCAGCAGGTCCTGCTTCCACAAACTCCGCAGGGTCAAAAAAAATCTCTCGACCCACTCCTAGAAAGATCCGCCATCAACACAACCACCATTTCTTCAAAGATGACGTCTTCTTTTTCTTCTTGTGGATGTTTGGAAAGCCTTCAGACCAAAGCAGTGGATTGGACTAGATTTGTATTAGCCCCGCCCACTGACTGCGTGGGCGAATTTGACAGATAAAATAAACTTACATTTAACATTAAATTATTGGTATTTTCATAAAATAACGAAACATTCAATAACACGTTTAATCAATTAAAGTTGCTGCTGGCCCTCTGACGTTTCACTGGCCTACAAACACAACTTGTGAGTTGAGAAACTTCAATTTGGATGGTGGCCTTATGGGAGGGAAACATGTTTCAGATTTCTTTTTTACAGTTAGGTTCCAAACAACAGCGCTATGGTAAAAAGCCAGGTTGGTCTGTGCGCAAACCCACCGACTCGTCTCACCTTTGCTGCTCAGGATGGAGGGAGAGCTTTGGATCAGCTCCCCGACCTTCTGCAGAGCTCTGTCTGCCTTTGCCTTGGCCACGGAGGAGGACTGAGGACACAGGTGGACGGGTGAGCGCAGGCGTGCGGACAGGTGTCGCCGTTCATTGTGCGATTTAATCTCACCTGCTTGTTTTCTCTCAGTCTGTGTTTCTTGCTCTCGCTGAATAGCAGCCCCTGAACGCACACACGAGCAATGAACAGCGCATCATCATCATCATCATCATCATCATCATCATCATCATCATCATCATCATCATCATCATCATCATCATCATCATCATCATCATCATCATCATCATCATCATCATCATCATCATCATCATCATCAGCAGCAGCAGCAGCAGCAGCAGCAGCAGCAGCAGCTTCCTCCCACAGGCCAAAAACATGCATATGAGATAGGGCCACACGATTAACCATAAAATAAATTGAGATCTGGAGTGTACATACATATACACATATATACATATATATGTATATATAATATATATGATTATTTATTAATTACTTATTAATATAATTTTAAGATATTTGTCTTGAAAAAAGAAATTGTGAAAAAAAATCATTAAAAATTGTGATTCAGATTTTTTCCAGAATCGTGCAGCCCTAATAGGAGGTGAACTGGGAACTCTAGATTGTCCGTAGGTGGGTGTGAGTGCGAATGGTTGTTCGTCTTTGTTTGTCTCTATGTGGCCCTGCGATGAACTGGATGAGCAGGTACTGAAAGTGGATGGATGGATCTTTATTATGATCATTATATATCCACACTAACCCCGTGAAGAGTGCGACAGGAGGAGCGGACACCCACCTCCACCTCACAGCTCTTCCTCTTCCTTCCGGTGGTTTTCGGGCTCTTCTTCTTGTTGGCCGCGTTGGACGTCAGCGGCGAGACACAGACGTCCTGTTCTGGAAGACGGACTCGCCGCCCGCACCTCTGCAAAAGACGGGACAAGACAGTTGGCTGTGTGCGTTGCATACAGTGTTAACCGACGGGTGGGGGTGGGACTGACCTGAAGCGCCGCCTCACTCCCCACCTCCTGCCTCTCGACCTCCCTCCGGACGGCCGCGAAGGCTCGGCTCTGGTGCGTCTCCTCCTCGTCCCGCCTCCTCTTGTGGAACTGCTGGAGCTCCTCCTTCAGCTCCTCCACCACGGTCAACTTCCTCTGCTCTTCTTCCTGTCGGTTCTCTTGGTCTCCTTCTCGCTCCTCCTCCTCCTCCTCCTTCTCGTCTCTGCTCTGCAGCTCCACCTTCAGGCGCTCCAGTTCTAATGGCGACAGAGAGGGAAGAACGTTGAAGGCATCGGTGGTGGAACGACGGTGGCGGAGGGGTTTCGGAGGAGGCCCTCACCTCGTCTCAGGATCTCCACGTGTGCTCGCGCTTCCTCCAGCAGGTTCCCCTTCTGCCCGGCGGCTCCCTGCAGCTCTGCAACGACACAACACCACGCGTCACCATCGCGGCCGCCCTGCGGAGCAGCTCGGCTGGGGAGCGCGGCTCACCGTCTCGCTCTCGCTGCATTTCTTCCAACCTCCCTGCAGAGCTCTGCCCTCCGCCTCCAGCGCCCCCTGCTGGCGGAGGAAGTCCTCGCTCTGATTGGCCAGCTCCTCTCTGAGCTTCGTGCAGCAGTTCTGACTGTGGAGGGAGTTTTTGATAGCAAAAATAACCAAAACAAACCAGTGGATTATTATTATTATTGTTGTTATTATTATCAGGAATTTTCAGGATAAACAAGAATGATGTCCTCCCTCATGATTTAGTCACAAAAAAGCGTTAAGATTAAGAAATTACCGAATTAACTTTATGGTTCTGTCGACCCTAACTGACGTCAGCTGATGTTCACGCAACCATGTGTAAATTCTTTAATAATCAAGGGACGAGTGGAGCTGATCAGCTGACACGCAGCCATTCTCCACCGCAGCAAACACATCTAGTGCCATTTAATAGCATGAAAATTGAAGGGGAAAAAAAGTAGCTCATGCAGCAACCTGGCTGTTAGGAATTCCTCCAGTTGACTCTTTTCACTCTGCAGATCTTGGATCTGCTGGGATTTCTTGGCGGAGCTCTCTAGCGCCAGCTGGCTTTTCTTCTTCAGCTCCTCGACGACCGGGCTCCCCTCTCCGTCTTCCTCCTAGAACAGTCAGTCGGCGGTCAATCACATTTTTCAATCTTTCCACGCATCTGTCAAGAGTCCCACTTTTGAACTACCTTCACTTCCTCTTTGAGATGATCCACTTGCTGTTTAAGAACACTGATGGTAGGAGCCCTCTCCTCTGACGGGCATCCGCTCCTGTTGGTCTCATCCTGGAGCTGCACCTTGAGGCCGCTCACCTGGGAACACAGAGACCAGTTCTGCTTTTACATTCCTCGTGCCTCGCAGGTCACCTGATCCAACTCGCCACCAGGTGGCGATGGGTCAACATCTCTGTGCCCGGCACATACTGCCGAAGGTCTGATGAGACGATCACAAAGTCGATCATCGACCTCCGGCCTTGGTCGTCCTGGTGCCAAGTGAACAACCTTGTACTGGGGATCAGGGAGGACGTTCCACCCAATCACAGCCCACCGGATCATTACCCACGTGGGTGTTGACCTTCCCTGGCAGGACTACAGAAGGTTGGCTGAAAAACCAGGACAATTGGCCTGGAAATGAGATAGTGAAATGATACTTGAAGTTTACTAAAAGTACGGCTCCTCTGTATAGATAGAAAACTGTTCTGTGAGCTTGAAAATGTTTGGCATGAAAGCAACAGCTGCAGTCAGGACGTGTGATCCCCGACACAGAGGCACAGGGATGCAACCCTTTTGTTCACCCACTGGAATCCCCAAAGTGAGGCAGAGAGCCAGGGGGCTACCAAGAAGTGCACACCTTCACTTTGTGGATGTTGCGCTTTCAAAGATCTGTTTTAGGTCGTCTAAAACGCCGTCCTGTGTAAACAAGAGGGCAAAACGCAGCAAAATCATTTTCCTACGACTGTGTAGGTTTTGGTTTTGTGTCGACATCTTTTTGTTTTTTCATGAAGAATAAATCAATAAACAAGACAACCAAACCTAGGGCTGCACCATATTAGGAGAACATGCGATATGCGATAATGCTGTTGTGTGTTGCAATAACCATGTGACTTGCGATAAATAAACAAATACTTCAGTATGCAGTGTTCATGTCTTTCTGCTTTGGATTTGCTGGTAACATTGACTGCAGACAATGAGCAGCCTATGCAAACACTGAAAAAAACAATATCCAGTGTTTCCTTCCCAACAGGATGTTTTTGTTTGAAGAACTGCACCTGGCAGCAGCTGACACTGAACCAACTCAGGTGCACAGCAACACAACTTCTCAATCACTTAAACAGAGCATTTCAATATAAAACATTTATGCGACTCAAAAACGTGGATAGCAGAACATTTTTGTTGAAAAAAAATAAAGCAAGTAAAATAATTTGAATAACTTAAATATTAAATAAAGATGAACAGAAGAATTTAAATCCACCTTCAGTGTCTCACATTGCAAGTGTTTCACATTTTCTATGTCAACAGGGTGTTGGGGAATGGGGTGGGGCTGTTGTGCCGCCGTCACACACGTACACAACATGTTACTGGCGATTTTAATGAAAGTAAAGAAAGCATGATAACCCAGGGAAACCAGTTGTCTCAGGAAGCCCAAATCACAATGTTACCTGGATGCTGACTTCATTTACTAACACCTGAAGGAAGCAGTGCCAGCTGGGAGTCTCGGTGGCTCACAGAGGCTCACGTACGAGAGCACATTCGCTGTGCTAGATGTGGACTACGACAGTAAAATCGTCAGTAATATGTTGTGTATGTTTGTGAATTTCTGATGAATCCGCTGACGGTGGCGAAGCACATCTGCAGCTGTTTGGTGAGGAAACCCCTTCAACTGAGGACCAGTGCGGACATAACACCGGTGTTGTATCGCGCCCCGCTGGTCTCGCCTGCATTTTCTCGCTTTGTCTCCGCCGCTTCGCCATGACCGATGCATCTAACGCCGAGGCTCAATCTGATTGGCCGCTTTACTGCCATGATGGATGAACGATGTCGCAGTGTTTACGATACGTCTATCCCACATGTTGATATTACGATAATGATACATTTACGACAAATTGTGCAGCCCTAATTAAAACACAGCCTTGCACTCAAAGTTTCCCGGCAGCACCTGGGCTGAGCCGCTGCTGCTCCACTAAGCTCGTGCCAGCGCCTACCTCCTGCTGCAGCTGGAAGATGCCGTTGACCAGAGCCTTGTTTTCCTTCATCAGCCGAGACGATTCCCTCCGCTCCGACTCCAGAGACAAGAAAAAGGAGTCGCAGTTCGGACACGAGTCCGCCGCTGTGAGAGAGACGAGTGTCACTGGCCAGAGTCGAGTGGAGGGGCGGCGATGTGCTACTCGAGGGGGGTCCTTCCTACCCGTCAGCTCCTGCACCTTCTCCTCCAGCGACACGCGATCTTTGTTCAACTGCTCCACCTCCTCCTCCCGCCTCCTCAGCTCCTCCTCCAGGAACCTGCTCCTCTCGCCGGCTTCTCTCAGCTCTGCGATGACCGCATCCTTTTTTTCACTCTCGTCATGAAGTCTCCAGATCTCCTCCTCCACGATCGCTAAAGAGGACATACGAGCAAGGTTCAGAGAAGAAAAGCCAACATTTGCCGTCCCTCAGCACCAATCCATCCTCTCACCTCTTTTCTTTGCCGGTTCCTCCTCCTCGTCGTTGCTCTTGCTCAGGCAGCAGCATTTCTCCTGAAGCTGCAGTAGCTCCGACCTGGAGGACTCCACCAGAGCTCTCTGTGAGGAACATCAGTTGAGTGACTGAGTGGATGAGCTTGGAAAAAAAAACACATGTAGACGTGTCAATTAAACGTTTGTATACATCTCTGGTGGCTTCCTCCACAGTGGCGTCCATGGCAGCCTGGAGCTTGTTAATGATGTCATCTTTCTGGAGACACATCTCCATCAGGTCAGAGACCTTCTGCTGCTGCAGCTCGAGACTCTGAAAAACACCCATCTTTATTTCAACAGCAGAAACTAAGACACTGGGCAGGAAAAATGAACATGATCGTATTCCAATGTGAGGATGAAGATGATGAAGCGGAACAAGAAGGTTGACGCCACAGAAGGATAATATTATTTACCTGTTTGGCTTCCTGCAATTGGTCATGTGACACCTGCTTTTCCAATCGCAGTGCGTCGAGCTCTGTGGGAACGAATCACACACAGAGCTCAGTTACTCCAGTTAAGCGTCAACTCACTCGCTGCAGCTGTTCCGTACAGTGTGTGTGTGTGCGTGTACCTGCAGCAGGTGCGTACTCCGTCAGACAGCTCTGGACGCTGTGAGCGTCCTCTCTGATCTTTTGCAGCTCTTCAGTAAGAGAGCTGATGATTCCCTCCAACGCAGTTGCCTGGTCCTCCTGAGAGCGAGACGGGTGATCAGCACCGACAACACTGTGTGTGTGTGTTTGTGCGCGTTGCATGTGTGCAAGCATCACCTTCTTGCTCTCTGTGTTGAGAGCTGACAAGTCGACTGTCCTGGAGACCAGGTTCTTCAGGATGTCCAATCTCTTCTCAGCTCTCTCCTCCAGGATCTCCCTCTCTTTCTCCAGACGCTCACTAACACACACACACACACACACACACAGACTTTGATTAACCCATCCAACATGGCTGGTATCATTAGTCGAGTGACCATGAAGATTCTCACTTGTAGTCTCTCTCCATCTTGTTAAAGAGCTCCATGAATTCAGTACAGACTTCTTCTCTGATCTGAGCCTCCAGCACCAGACGGAGCGCTGACGCCTTCTCAGTCTGCGCGCACACACACACACACACACACACACACACACACACACACACACACACACACACACACACACACACACACACACACACACACACACACACACACACACACACACACACACTTCAGGCTCCAGACATAAACGCAGCTCCTGTTTGTCGAGCTGCTTTGACTCCTAACTGAGGATTTTAACAATTAAATCAATTATCAATTAATTGTCGATTAAGAATTGAATCGATTAAATTAAATTACGCAATTAATTGAACATTTCTTACAGGTAGTTAATATCATTATAACAGTGTAGTGGCATAGTACACATAGTAGATACTGTGATGGTCATAATATACTTAGAATAAGTTACTGTTTAACAACCTTTTCAAAAAAAACAAAAAAAAATGTGACCCATTAGAAGTCAACTTAAAGGGTGTGTTTACTGTTTGTTAATGTAAAAATGGGTCACATTGGCCCTTCAAAATTATTTAAGGGTTAAATAATGTGTGCCTTACACATTTTTCATTGTAAAATTTACCTTCTCAGGAAAAATTGCCGCTTATCAATGAATTGTTAATTGATCGATAAGTTCAATCAACTAACGATTAAGGAATGAATCCATAATTTGAATCCCTACTCCTACCATCTTCTCTTCCTCCATGGTTTCTTCCATATCTTCTTCTTCAACCTCAGCCTCCAGCACTGTTCCGTCCATGGCGCTCTCCTGCTCATATTCCTCGTCGTCGTCTTCGTCCTCATCCTCCATCACGTCCTCCAGTGTCGTCTCCCAGGCCACCATGGAGCTCTTCCTGGACGACGCCGTCACATTTCGCCGCTGCTCAGCGCCGTCTATAATCATGGACAGTTCCAAAGCAGCCCTCTGGGGGGCAGTGTCCAGCATCGTCTGCCGAGAGTTCAACATGACAACCTGGACGGACAGAGGACAAGTGTGTCAGCAACTGGGACAATCTGTCAAACACCAAAATTCACCACTTCTGCAGAAATTGTTCTTTTGAAAAGAACAAGCCAAGTGTGTGTGTGTGTGTGTGTGTGTGTGTGTGTGTGCGTGCGTGCGTGCGTGCGTGTGTGTGTGTGTCAGAGACCTTCTGGGCGAGGGCAGAGAACTTGAGCACATTGAGCGTCTCGTCAAAGCAGGATGAGTTCTGGTTTATATTGACCACCATGGAGACCCGGCCGGCACCACAGAAGAAGAACTGCAGGAAGTGGGTCAGTTTGGACTCCCTGAAGGGAATATGGTGCTGGAACCTACAGAGGAACACACACACACACACACACACACACACAAGCGCATACATCACATTAGGTCCACACACTGATTCAGACAAACACACACACACACACAGATGCACCATGCAGTCCTACTTTGCGTGCTGGTTCAGTTTCATGGCACTGATGCACTTCCCGAGCGTCAGCAGTGAGCTATTGATGTTTCCCGCCTCTTTTAGTCGCTCTCCAGTGTTGTGAGTCCGAGAGCAGCGTTCCGAGCCAGCCAGGTCACACAGAGCTAGCCTGCACACACACACACACACACACACACACGGTTAAAAGCTGGCAGTGAGGGCGTGACAAGCCGTGTGGACGCTAATGTAATGTACGCACTCGCTGATGTCGAGAACTCTGGGCACACCGGTGTCGAGCACCCGGAGGATCCTGACGGAGAAGATGCTGTGGCTGCGGACACACACACAGGCACAAGGTCAGCTTCTTCCACATCTGGAGTCAGTCTGAGGCTCGTCGTGGTGGAAACTAGAACTGAAACTGTTCCCACAGCACCTTGAATGATTGAATCTATAAAGATCCTCCACATCCTCTAGGCAGTTTTAAGAGTTGACATTTTAGGTTAGAGTCCTACAATTGATTTGCCGTCTACAGTTAAAAAGTGCACACTACAAAAACAAATACAAAATTATTATCTTTCCACACAGCACCACTTTCCTAGAACAAAGCTAAACCAATTCAGTGGAAGCAAAAACCTGCAACATTTCTTACTTGATTACTCTAGAAATGATCAGAATAAACAACACATTGTTCAGATATGGAGACTCCTGATTAATGCAGTCCTAGGTCTGAAATCCACTGAGGGGTGAGCGTCGCTACGGTGACGTGAGGCCAATCAGACACCTTCTGCTGGACAGCTGGTTGAGCCTGGTGGCTGAGAGACTCTGGTTCTTCTTCCCAATCTTCATCACTCTGTAGGCTTCCTCAAAGCTGTTCACCTGGACCCAATGCAGATCTGACAAACACACGATAAATATGTTAGTAGGCCATTTACGAGAAGGAGAGGGTTGTTTCGATCTGAATGTGTTTTTCTCTCTCTCACACACACACACACACACACACACACACACACACACACACACACACACACACACACACACACACACACACACACACACACACACACACACACACACACACACACACACACACTGACCTTTAATGAAAGAATTTCCTTTGACATCCTGAGACAGACGCAGGACCGTCCTCTTATGGTGACCACCAGAAACCTGAGTCCAGATGAATGAAATGATAAGTCCTGGCTAACTAGACCCTAAGCGCGAGCGTGTCTGTGAGTGTGACGGCCATGTGTTACCTGCTCAAGCAGGTCATGTATGTTTTCATTGTAGATCTCACAGAAGGAAACCCAGACGGAGAATCGCACGTTGGATGCAACGTCCAGACAGAAGCTGTCCATCTCGGAGACGCTGTTCACACTGCTGTCAGAGCTGAGGGAGGAGGCTGGAGACGCGCACGCGCGCACACACACACACACACACACACACACATATATACATACAAACAGGTTCAGGATGGTGTGTTGAGGATTTGAAGGAAGTGAGACTGAAGCTTCACTGACCGTCCAGGAATGTCGATCTGATGGATTTGTCACTCTGTCGGTAAAAAAAACAGGACACATGCATCAGCACCGACGCGTGTGCACACGCACACTACATGCTGTATTGTTGTCTTGTGTGCACGACCTCTTTGATTGTCTTCAGCAGGTTCTTTTTGCTGTTGCTTTCTGCCACCTGCTGCTCTGGAGTCAAGCGGCTGTAGTCCCTGCAGCGCTGCGGCTTCAGGTCGCTGCGGCTGTACAGGTGGCCGCTGATGCTGTTGAAGATGACGGCGAGAGAGCGAGGCAGCAGGCCGCTGTCACTTTCGGGACCTGCACACAAGTGAGTGTGTAAGTGAAACGGAGATTACAATATTCCCGGTGATCTGTTTGACTGAGCAGTGAAAAAAGAGGCAAACTGTCTTTGTAGAGTGGCTGCAGCCAGTTAGACAGGACGACAGAAGGGCTTTGTTTCTCACCAAGGAATGTAAATGTCTTCCCAGCATTGGTGACTCCGTAGGTGAACAGCAGACAGTTCCCTCCCTCCAGGACGTCCTGGACCATTCCCCGGACTGAGCCCTCAAACACCTTCCTTTGACTTGCATCTGGTCCAAACACCTTCACACCAGCAGGCGACGCATCAGTCACATGTCCACATACAAAACAGACATTTCACAGGTTTGCTGAGTACCTGTGTGAAGCTGAACCTCTGGCCTGTTTGTGGGAGGGATTTTTCGCTTTGTCGGTTTGATTGGCAACTCCTGGGTGCCCTTAGGATAACAGTGTCCGGTCCCTCAATGGTCACGCAGTCCTGGGCACACACAATATGTAAACAATGTCAATTAGTGCAGCTTTTACAGCGCAGACCAGCTGAGCACATCTGGAGAGGTGAGGGATGTGGTACCTGCGATTCTCCATTGTTGCTCTCGGTCGATGTGAAAGGTCGAACTCTCAAATAAACCCGCAGGTTCTCTGACTGTGACACGACACTATCCTGATGGAAGAGAGACGGGACGGGCGTCACGAGAGGGGACAGGCAAACTGGTAGGGAGACAAACAGGGAGACTCACTTGTGCAGGTAAAGAGGAAAACTCTCCCAGAAGATCCCTCCTGATGTCTTCCACCTCCACCGGGCCAGTTCTCTCCGGCTTCCCGGCTAAACACGATTCCATCATCTTTGCTACTGTGACAACAAAAACACCACAATGCACAAAATCCAACTCTGCACTGACAGTGGACACAACCAAAGTGAACACTTATATTCTTAATTAAAATCGATGCACGTATATAAACGATGAAAGACTATGATTGTCGCGTGTGTCTGTTTACGACTAAGGTGGTTCTTGAATAAACTTTGTGGATGTAACCCGAAAATCAGAGTGGCCTCCATCTATTTGCGGATCGTATTCGCTTAAAGTACAGCCAAACATTTGGGAAAGAAAAACATCGGAAGCATAGTTGCAGCCACTGTTGTTGTTAGCATTAGCAGGTATTAGCGAAAGTTTAACAGGCGTGTCTTTTCTTTCGTCTCTCAAAGTAAATAAGAATGTGACAAAAACAGCAGCGCTGTCACTCAAAGCGGTGGTTTGAAGATTTCAAACTTACTTTAAATATAATCAAGCCATAAAACAGGATTTAAAAACAGGAACAAGTGGAATGTTCTAAGAGTTCCGTTAGTTGTTTCGGTCCCGCAGTTCGAGTCCGCCGTTTAGTTTTTAAACAGCAGCCGAAGAGCCAATCGTTTTCCCAGGTTATTGTGACGTCACCCAGTTCGCGTCGACTCTCGCGACACTTAATGCGGTCCAGTATTTTTCGAATTTGCCAGTAATGCTGCAAATGCAGTTTGTCAAAAAAAAAAAAAGAATGCATTTTTGTCTTTTCCGTGCCTTTAGTTGTTTATTGTAATCTTGCGACTGCACTCAGAGTGCAGCGACGTCGTGGTCAATTTCCCACTGAATTTGACGTCATCAGTCGGGGACGTAAGTGTCGGAGAGAAGGGGAGGAGTTTGGGATTACTTGGATTACAGCCTTAAAATAAGCAGCTAGCTGCTTCTATCAAACTTTATTTTGATAAAGTCTTACTGCGGTGACGATTTTACAGAGCACACGACGGGCGGCCCGTTCAGAATCGGAGTTTAAACACGGCAGAGACGTCGCAAGCCGCTGCTTGGACGGTTTCCTTGACAACGGTGAGGCAGCGTCGGTTGTTGCGTCTCAGCTGTTGATTTCACGGCCCGATGATTGATTAAAACTCAATGTACATAATATACTAACTGAGGATGTTGGTGATCTCTGAAGCTTTGTAACTTTATTCGAAAAAAATCTTTTTGAGCATGTCATGCGACATATGTTAATAGTCTTATTACCCTCTAGAAGACAAGTGTGAAGGGCACTGGAGTAAAATGCGCTGCTGTCACATTCCAACCGATTGTTTTAAATTGTCACATCATGATTTAGATTTTCCATGAGATGTAGTTTGAAAAGAAATAAATCATTCACACTCCAGAGCCAACACTGCACTTTAGGATTGAAAAAAAACAACCCGTGTGTGTCAATAGAATTATGTCAAGTAAATTACTACAATTCACTTGAGTTTTTTGTTAGTCTAATTTGTAATTTGTTATGTAAATCAAGAGGAAAATCTTACATGTTTGTTCAACCTAACCTGCAGAGAGAGAGGGCCGCAGCTCTTTCTCTCGCACTCTCCTGCTGTCACCATGTCTTCCGTGGAGTCAAGTGACGATGGCGGGAAGTGGCTGGACGCTCACTATGACCCAGTGGCGGGTCTGTACACCTTCTCGTCCTGCGTGGATCTGGCCGACCTGAGCGGGGACGGGGAGAACCGGCTGCTGGTGGGCGACCTTGGCTCCGGCTCGTCGGGCATGAAGCTGAAAGTGTACCGAGGCACGGTGCTGATGAGCGAGAGCACCCTGCTGGACCTGCCCGCCGGCCTCGTCGCCTTCTTCATGGATCTGCACGAGCCGCGCATCCCCGCTGTGGCTGTGGCGTCGGGCCCCTGCATCTATGTGTACAAGAACCTACGACCGTACTTCAAATTCACGCTGCCCGGCCTGGAGGTCAACACACTCGAGCAGGTCAGTGGGCATCATGGGTGTTGTTCTAGATCAGGAGTGTCGAACTCAAATACACAGTGGGATATTTATTGAAAAAGAAAAATCTTCCTCCAGATTTGACAGTGAACCTTTTTATGTGGACCCAAACAAGTTTTGCTGCAACCTGAATTTGGAACAAACAAAGCGTATTACTGTACAATAAATAACTTCATATTGCACACATGCAAAATCAAATTTCAAATTTAAAAAAAATCATCAAAATAAATAAAATGTCAATAAAGATCCCACACTTCTTTTTTATTTGCAGCCTTCTGATTTAAATTTCAACAGTAACCTTTTTCCACGGCATAATAATACATTTAAAGATAAAATATCTATAAACCAATGAAGTAATAATAATATCCTCCAATGAACGTCCGGTCCTGATTGATGCGGTTAAATACCAGCAGAGCATTCTGGGATTTATAGCATTGGTGGTACATGTGCTGTATAATAGCGGTGGGCTTTTGTATTGCCTCCCGGGCCAAATCAAAAAGTCTGGCACCTGTATCCTAAATGGTGCATTGACATTTGCTGTAACTGTGTCGTGCCTTGATTTTGTCAGGACGTGTGGCAGCAGGTGAAGGAGGGTGAGATCGACCCGCTGTCCCTGAAGGAGATGTTGGAGAGCATCAGGAGGAAGGCTGACGTGCCGCTGTCTGCCCGCTCACTCAAGTTCCTGTCCCTGGAGCCCGGTGACATGGAAGATTTCGTGGAGCTGCACAAGCAGCAGCCAATCAGGCGACAGGTAGCTCCGTGCGCGCCAACGATGCAGCTGAGGGTGTCTGTCGAGAATCGACACGTCGGTCAGCTTCACGGTGTGTCTTTCAGACGGTCATCACCTGCATCGGCACTCTGAAGAAGAGCACCGCCGATGACGACGGCGTGAGCTGTCTGGTGATCGGGACGGAGAACAATGACGTATTCATCCTCGACCCCGAAGCTTTCATCATCCTCTCCAAGGTGAAGCTGCAGCTCGATGCTTAGGTTTGATTTTGTCTCCTTCCATCATGTGATGGCGGTCACCCACTCAACACCATTAAGTTCAATCAGTCACCAACTTTGAACACTGGAAAGGTTCACTCAACACCCAGAACTGGTGTGTGTGTGTGTGTGTGTGCTTGTTGAAGATGTCTCTGCCCGCCGCTCCCACTATGATGGATGTGACGGGGCAGTTCGACGTGGAGTTCCGCATTACGGTGGCTTGTCGCAACGGTAACATCTACGTCCTCCGCAGGTGAGACGCAGCCGCTGCTGCACTAAATACAACAGCTGCTATAGGTTTACAATAAATTCCAAAGTGCTTTGACCGCGCAGTTTGTCCCATTCACTGAGGCCTGATCTGCATTTGTGCTGCTCCAGGGAGTCCGACACACCAAAGTACTGCATCGAGCTGTCGTCCCACCCGGTTGGTCTGGTGAGGGTCGGGAAGAACGTGGTGGTGGGCTGCACCAACGAGAGCCTGCAGGGCTTTACGCAGAAGGTACTGAAAACATGATGGTGGCCGTCTTTATTTTACTTGGAGATGAATGCACTGTCCGTGGGTGTGTGTATCAGTGCGAATGGTTGTTTGTCTTTGTTTGTCTCGATGTGGCCCTGCGATGAACTGGCCACTGGTCCAGGGTGTCACCCTGCCTTCACCCTCTGACAGCTGGGCGAGGCTCCAGCAGACCCCTGCAACCCCGAGTGCAGGAATAAGCGGGTATTGAAGATGGATGGATGGATGGATGCACTGTGTCCTCGGCCACCTTAAGCTAAATGCTAACATGAAGAAGTGATGACCTGAATCCAGCCATGTTTTTCCCTGTCTTCCTCAGGGAAAGAAGCTGTGGAAGGTCGTCCTTGCCGCTCCCATCACCGCCATGGCTGCCATGGACCTGCCCACGAGGGGCTTTCAGGCGGTTCTGGTTGGCCTGGCTAACTGCGAGGTGCAGCTGTACCGAGACAAAAACCTCCTCAGCACCATCAAGACGCCCGACGTGGTCACCAGCATTCGCTTCGGCCGCTATGGGCGGGAGGACGGGACGCTCATCTTGACCACAAAGGGAGGAGGTCTTCTGGTGAAGATCCTCAAGAGGACCGCGACCTTCGAGGACAGGGACAACACACCGGGCCCACCGCTGGCCCAGAGCGTCCGCCTCAACGTGCCCAAGAAGACCAAGCTGTACGTGGACCAGACACTGAGGGAGCGGGAGAACGGCGTGACCATGCACTGCGCCTTCCAGATGGACCTGAGTCGGCTGCGCCTGGCAGCGGCCAAAGCCTACGTCAAGGCGCTGGAGTCCAGCCTGACGCCGATGTCCTCCAGCCTCAGCGAGCCTCTCAAGATGAACGCCGTGGTGCAGGGCCTGGGCCCGTCCTTCAAGCTGACGCTCAACGTCCAGAACACGGCAGCGTGTCGGCCCGTCATGAACCTGGCCGTCGCCTTCCTGTACGACGAGAGCCTGTACAAGATGAAGAAGCCCTACATGAAGATCCCCCTGCTGGTGCCTGGACTCATCTACCCCATCGAAACCCTGGTGGAGTGCACCAGCGACAAGGGCATCTCCGACATCATCAAGGTGTTTGTGCTGCACGAAGGGAAGAGTTCACCACTGCTGACTGCCCACATCAACATGCCTGTCAGTGAGGGACTGATGCTCTGAAGCCACGCAGTGCCCCGACTGGGAACAGCGCACCGAAAACACAGGCATCCGGAGTGGTGTGAAACAGCACCACCTACTGCCAGTGAACGGAGCTGAACTCTGAACTTTAAAACTTGGGGCAGATTTTTTAGTCACATGTTGTAATAGTGAAAAAAACATGACAAACATGAAAGCAAAGTCCAATATTTATTTTTAGTTTATTATTAATCCCTTGTGTGTTTCAACTGACAGCTAATGTTTCATTAGATTCATGTAAACATTGTGTTTGTGAGTGAAAGGTAAATACATGCAGATGCAAAGTTCCTCCAGCTTTGCTGCTCTGCTCAACTGGGTCCAAATAAATCTTGTTTCCATCAACTGGTCACAAAAATCCTGATGTTGTGTACCTCAATCAGTTCATTTGGGTTCAGAATATTTTGGACCAGTAATTGTTTATGGTTAGAATTGAAATAAAACCAATTTCATTCTGATTGTTTCATTTAACACCACTGCAGCTGGAATGTTTTGAATACTTCTGGATTTGCTGTTTTGGGGGAAATTTGCGGGTGAAACAAGTTTCTGACATGTTGTGGCTACACATTGACTGGCATGTTTCATCATTGCAGAAGTTTTTAGATTAGGCAATTAGGCAATACATTGTGTCAACAGGTACACTGACGCACACTGTTGACTCTCTGCGTTACCTTTAAAACTGCAGTGAGCACTGACGAGACCAGAATACACTTCACTTCAAGATGAGGCGAGTTGCCATCGTTGTGCTGGGTGAGACTGAACACACACACACACACACACACACACACACACACACACACACACACACACACACAAAGGAACAAGGAGGCACTTAAGACTTTTGGATATTTTTGTGCTGTTGCTCAAGACAAGGCAAGATAAAACCTCCACTTGGTCACCTGTTCTGTCTTTACATGTTCCTGTCATTGTCACTCTGGTTTGGCACTGTATGGACCAACACTGAAGGATTAAATATTGTCATAAGTGCTTCAGCTCAGTGCGTCTGCTTGCGTTCACAGCCCTGTTGTGCGTGGCTGACGGTGTTCAGTTTGGTCAGCTCTGCAGTGGAAATCCCACCAACAGAAGGAGGGCAAGTGATTCCTGGGGAGCCGGACACTTCGGGGCTTCACGGTAACGAGGCTCCACACTAACAACACACAACTTTGGGTGTATTGTGTGATGTAATGATCCACACAAAACAAAGAGAAATTACCAAAATAAATTAGCGTTGCTCACAGCTCGGTGTCTGCTGTGTTTCAGGAGCAGCAGAACGCACAGAGGTCTGGACATTGTGTGTGACGATGGCGCCACTGTGTACGCACCGTTTGATGTAACAATTGAGAGAAAGGTCATTGTCTACACCGACCCTGCCAAAGCAGCCATCAACAATGGCCTCCAACTCAGAGGAGGGGGTTTGTAATGCTTTCTCATTTTCTTCTACAAGAAATCAAATAGACACATATTGCATATTTGATTTGCACGTATATATATATATATGTATATATATAGTTTCTCATAAGGCAAAAAAAAACAATTTGCAATATCTGCTTTGTGACTGACAGCCTTTGTTTGTTGGCTCTCCTGGAACTCAAGTGAAGCGTGTGGTCTTACAGATCTGTGCTTCAAGCTGTTCTACGTTCAGCCAGATAGAACCTCAGGAACGGTGAAGAAGGGCAAGAGGCTCGGCACGATGCTGCCCATGCAGCGAGTCTACCCAAGAATCACATCACATGTCCACGTCCAGATGTGCGACAACAGTGACCCCACACCGTACTTCTGAGGATGGGCTGCAAGTTCTTCTTGTGAAAAATTTTAAAGACTAAGAAATGTCAATAAAACTTTTCTACCATCACAATTGTAAACGGTGTCGGACCTGAATGATTTTTAACATTTATTTCTCAAAACTACATTCTCACTGTTGAATAACTGTGCAAATGAAAGCCTCTTAAACAGAAAGGTATTTCTGGTATTCCGTCAGGTCATAACAGAGACTGACAAACACTGAGGAGGACATTTAGAGACTCATCATATACCAGCGTGTCAAATCTCTCTCAGCGTCTAAATCACAAAGCTCACAGTGTCAATAGTATGATGGTACAAACAGGTCCAAAATATGCAGATATTACCAATTACCACCCATTACCCATGTGTGCTGCAGGTCTTAGTCTGTCTTAGTCACATTAAAGTGCTGGTTGCTCGGTCAAAATTTCATCCCGACCAACAACTAGATCATCAAAGCTTTGGGGTTTTTTGTTTTACCATTGCATTCATTTTCCAAAAAAATTATATATTTTCTTTTAAGTCTATTAATGTAACATAATTTAAACTAAGCTAATCGCTTTTCAACGATATGAATCAGGGGCAATATTAAGATCCTGATCAGAACCTGATTGTCACACCTGAAGCAGGAGGCCCACCATGACAATCATGCCAGCAAAGAACATGAGGATCCTCCGAGCTTCAGCCTTTCAGGTTCTTCCATGACGACTGACCGACTGGTGACATAAGTTTTCAGAGACCAGTTCCCACTCATGAAACCATTGAGCAACTGAAATCTAGCAGTGCATTCTGGGTATTAGACAGCTGGTTTCTTTGTCACCAAAGCTTACATGACTTCCCTGCACTTCGATGTACACTGTCACCCGCTACTAAGGATGAGCAGCAGGTTTTTATTTACCTGACATGTTTCGGTGTGTTCTTCCACATTCACCACAGTGTCATGTGATGTTGGTGTGTGACTCTCCTTATCAGCTGATGTTCTTTGAAGGCGTGAGCCACCAGCCAGATTTGACAGGTGGGTCACGCCCTCCGCTGTCCGTCCGCCCCCCCCAGGATGCTGCTGCAGGTGGGCGAGAGCATGAAGGCTCCCTGGTCCCTGTCGATGGTCGGTGGGCCCTGCTTCCTGATCTCTAAGGCCTCACTGATCCAGCGCTGATGTTTGTTTTCTCCAGTGCGGATGACTCAGGCCTTCTCCCAGTCCATAATGTGGTTCTCTCTCTCAGTGATCAGTGATGGCTGACTTGTGGTGCTCATGTTGTGCCTTTTCTTGTAATGCTCTTGTTTGTCTTGTTGTTGTCTTCTTCTCACACTCCTTTTTGTGTTCTTTTTTCCTCGTAATAAAGCTCCTCCCTGTCTCCCTGATGTATGTTTGATTGCATGATTGGCGTGGAGTTTCATATGTGGTGTTGCATTTGTGTTCTGGGGGTATTTTGTCCTCAGGATGAACCAGGATCTGATGGAGTGTTGGGTGTGGTTTGACAGGTGTGTTGATGGTGGATTTTCTCATTGCTCTTTGGACACGTCACTCCTCTCACGTACGGCAGTATTACCACTCCTCTGTGTTCTTGTTTGTTTTTTCTTTGCTCCTGTGCTGCACCTCAAGCTATCGCCCACAGTGGATACTGGCATCTTTTCAGTGCATGTTGTAGATGGAAACATAGGAGGAAAAACACATTGTTGCAACTTGTAGGGTTGTAATTTGTATCCCACAAACAATAAACAACATGGTGACTATCAAGGACTTTCTCAACTTTCTGTGTTTAGTCAGAGTTGCACGGCCAGAAGGTAATATATGCAATAGTAGAAAGGCATAAATTCAAAATAAATAATGTGAAAAATAAAGTCTATGTTTCATTTCTTTAATTTCTGTATTATTATTTTCTTTTCTTTCTTTGATCATTTAAATCAAATGTTTATATTTATATATGATGATATTATTTCAATACTATTTCAAAACTAGAAGACGTGCTGGCTGACATATACTTGGTTCATTGCAAAACAATCTTTCAATATCGTTTTGACTTGTGCCTGGTCCTTTTCACAAAGGTACTGCTTTATTACGTTTTTCATCTCTCTTCTGGTCCCCCCTCCCAACAAGGTATCACTGTCAGATCGGAGGACACATCAAAGCCCTGTTTCTGGACACGTTCCAATTCTGATTTGCAGAAATGTGGCCGCATCTTTAAGTAAAGGGCAGTGAAGCTGGTTTCAGTAGTGATTGGTGTTTGCTATTTAGTTGGGGGTTACACTTAACACAATAATAAGGCTTTTTTCTGCCTTACAAAACATAATCGTCAAAGCTGAATGGGGGTTAAAGTGCTCTCAGTACACACACGCACACACACACACACACACACACACACACACACACACACACAACTCAATGCAAAAGCAACCTTTGATCAGTCAGATAACATTTTTGGAAGAACCGTGTTTACCTTCTACGAGAGCTGCAAAGAATGCAGAATATTTCACAGTTGATGCAGGACAACTGGAAGTGTCAGACACTTTTCAGGGTAGTGGAGAAGTGGACAAAAGGTAAAACATGATTTCCTTCAACTGTCGGGATGTCCGCATTAAGTCAACTTTTTGTGCTGACTTTCGGCATGCAGCACATTTTGTGCTGTTTTTAGTAGCACTTGATGATATGCATGACAACACTGACAATACTGACGTTGACATACGTAAAAACACGACTGGACATGACCAAAATACTTAGCATGTAAAATGTATCATGCTGACCTCAAATTCTACAATTCTTAAGAAATTATACTTATGGTAAAATAAAGGTGTTTTTTTTTATAATTATTCAGTAACTCTATATTAGAAAGTCATTTTTTTTCCCCCCAAGTCTTCCCAGACAATTTTTCGGGTGGAGGCATTTTCTTGGAGTTTCCTGTCACATGGTCTTTATGACTTCCTGTTTGCTGAGCAGAACTTCTAGGAGACGTAGCTTGGCCTTGACTTGCTTGTATTCCTGATATTCCTCCTTCATCGGGGAACGATCCTCTTTCTGACAAATTCTGTTGGTAAAAACAAAGAGATATTAGGATCTTTTTTTTTTCTTAAATGAACTGTCTGTGTGGTCATTTTGTAGAATATTCCTGCGATCTGCGTCTCACCGTCCCGTCTGGCGGTAAAACTCATCCTCAAATTCTCGGAGGACTTTCCGCCTCATCTTTTTCTCCTGCCTGGTTTCGCGCAGACACTGCATCAGCTGAGATCTGGCCAGAATTGAACACAGAGAAAAAGTTGTTGTTTTAGGAAGTCAGAAAAATTGCTACCAGTATCAAACTGCAGAAGAGCTTATAGCCAGCGGTGTGGCACTTAACTGTAGCTTCTATCGAAAATGACTGGAAACTCGTGTTCTTTGTTCTACCTTTTACTGAACGGCTTTGCAGCATTTAAAGAAAAATGTGTTCATGTTTTTTCCTAATAACAACAAAAACTTCCTAACTTCTTTTTTAATGTATAGCACGCTACTGCCCCTTGGAACCTGTATGAGTTACCGTTCACAGTATTTTAACTTAAAATAAACCAATCAAATGTATCACAGCTTGTGAGTAGTTCCTCTTTTTAATCAAATGAATGACTAATTACTGAACAATTAAATAAAGCACTGTATCAATAAAATAAAGATAAAACAAGTGGCCTCCAAAGCTGCTCGGCTAACAGCATCGGAACAATATCAGAAAAAACATATCAGAACTGGAGATGGACTTTTGCAACTAGACTAGACTTTGTTGATTCTGATGCATTTCACTCTGGCTGCAGAGCTGAAACCCTGCAGCCTACATTTCTAAAATAAAGGAGTCACATAATGACTGTTAATTACTGCGATGCTTTGGAGATGTTGTGTGTGTTGACGGTGCCCGGAGTCATGAGCCAGCGTTTCTACCGACCTGGAGGCTTCATGCAGGTTGGCCGTGGTGACGGCCGTCTGCTGCTCCACGCATTTCACCTCGTCCATCGGAGACACAAAGGCGGGGTCGCTGTCGCGGTCGCTGTCCTCCTCGTTGGCAGCCGGTCGGGCCGATCTCTGAGGCGGCAGGACAGGAAGTTCCTCCACCGTCATGGAGCTGACGGAATCTTCGTCGGAACCATCTTCTTCCTCCTGAACATGTTCAAGCAGAAACATCAGACTGGAGCCCCGGATGATGGAGACCCTTTCCCGTCAGGAGGGTCTCTAAAATGTCGCAGCTGATGCGTCACAAACGTGCTCTGAGGCAGCAGTTTCTCAAGTGGTGGGTTGCAACCCAAAAGTGGGTTCATTTTTTTTTTTTTTTTTAAAGATTTTAAATTATATACACTACCGTTTTAGGTCACTGACTGATTTCAGCATTGAACTCCATTATAAGCAGCCTCATGAAATAATCCACTGGAATGCTTCAAGGACATTACATGTGCAGGAAAATCAGTCAGGATGTGCTGAACACATTATGGGATGGCTTTGACAGTTGTTGCCTTGAATGTCTCATTAAATGTGATTTCAGAGAATGAATATCAACTGTGCAATATATCATTACACAAGTTGAATGCTTTAAAATTGCTAAAAAAAAAAAAAAAAAAGTGAACATTTCTAAAACAAGGCTTTGTATTATAATCACACTTAGTTGTGTTGTGCTAAACCATAAAACAGAAACCAAGCATCATGGGTCATGGCTCTTTAAAACAACCAACTTTTAGTTAGACATTGGAAATGGTTTTCATTCAACACTGAAATGTTCATATACTTGTTAAGCACGTCTTGACTGATTTTAGTGCACTCATAAGGATTGCAGAGTATTCAAGATTCAAGATTTCATAAAACTGGTTACAATGGAGTTCAATGGAGAAATGAGTCAGTGACCTAAAACATTTGAACGGCAGTCTATATTTATAGAGAAAATATTAGGCATTTATTTTGCAGGACACACGATTGAATTCAATACATATATTTATACATATAATTTATATACTAGACACTGACAGAAAACAAGTTGGCGTTTTTATTTTTGTGGAGTAAATTTGGGTTGCGACTTCATGATAAGGAATAAAATGGGTCCTGAGACTCCACCAGTTGAGAACCAGTGCTCTGAGGTAAACAGGGCCGAGCTAAGCTAAGATAAACCATGCAATCCATGTCAGGCGTGTGTCTGTGTCTCACAATGACGCCGATGGTGGGACTCGCGCACAGGAGGCGTTTGATCATCTGATAGCGGTCGTAGAGAGGCTTGACCGCCTTCTTCTCCCGTTTGGTTCCCTGACAGACAGACAGACAGACAGACAGACAGACAGACAGAGTGAGGCAGTGAACAGGGTCTGCAGAGAGCTCCTCCTCTTCATCACCTCACACACATCATATGTATACACATACACAGCGGCTGCTGGATGCAAAAACACATCCATGGCAGAATGTTTGAAACACGTTCTTTATAGGAGTGCGGTGGCCATCTTAACGTGGGTCAAAGGTCAACAACGGTGCTATTGTTGGACAGTTGTTGTTGGACAAAGTAAAACTCACTGGTCGGCCGTGGAGACTCTCAAAATACAGCAGACACTTCTGCAGCGTGATCTTCTCCAGCACCATCTGAGCCTGGGTCATCTCCTGCACCACACACACACACACACACACAGGAGGTCAGTGCTGTAGAATAAACCAGCGGAGGAGTTGAGCAGGGGCACGAGAGACCACCTTGGTGTTGTCGGGCAGACCGAGAGTTTGTCTCTTCTCCCTCAGTCGTCGGAACAGAGACTCCACCGTCTCCTCCAGCGTGGGTTTGTGCTCTGGCGCCTCCTGCTCACCGCTTGTGTAGCTGCACGACAGCTCGCCGTCCTTGGACTCGAACACCGACTGACGGAGTCGCAGCTCTGCACAGGACACAAACCAGATGTTCTCCATCTCTTTGGTTGTCGGCATTCACAGCATTTCAGTTGAAACGCAACTTCACCAAAGTTGTGAAGCTGAAGCTCAAACAGTGAAAAAAAGCACAATAGTCATGCCTCGCATTGAAAAAGAAATTAAAGATTCTGCCCATTAATATAAATAAACAGAGATTTTAGATAACAGTTGAAGAGGTTCAGCTATTTTTACACTCAATGACTGAACAAGTTTGCAACGGTGAGCTTGTTATTCTGCTGAACGGGGAGAAAAGTACCTTTGAGCTGTTTCCGAGCCTTGGCCAGTTCATTCATCACCTGGATCATCTCCTGGTTGGAATATTTATCGTTGTGAGACGGCTGGGAGACAAAAAAATAAATAAATCATTAAAAATCGTCTATGGCTTTTTCTCTATCTTTAATAAAACTTGTCACTTTGCTGCTAAAATGAGGAAACTATGGGATTTAGGGGGGAAAGGGACATAAAAATCACAGTTATTGGTCCTTATGGAAAATAACACTGCTGTGTACAGAACCCTTGGTGTAATGAGACCTAGAGTAGGAGGTGACATCACAAGTAAAATATAACTAAAAAAAAAAAAGACATGCAAATCTTCACTCTTCACTAAATAAAATATATATTTTTTACTTTTTTCCCCTCCCTTTTCAGCTCTCGCTTTTTATTCTCATTTTCCATCAGAGAAATAACATCCATCAGATCTTACTAAGGGAAAGAAAACAGTCTGTGACCACCTGTGGAAACGCAGACATGACCTTTAAGTTCTGTAGTTTAAAACCGGCTGGTACATCTGTATTAATCAAGTAATATTTGCACCGGAGAACTTCACAAGTGTCTGTATCCTGACAGTTCAGTGCCAATACACTTTGTTATATCCCAAGTTAGATGAATCGATGAAACAACAATAAAAGCTAGCTGAGTTAGCTCTGGTTAGCACTACACTTGACAAAATCTAATGATGCAATGAGATTCTTTTGACAATGAACAAGCACTCAGTTCTTTCAGGAGTACCTTGGAATATTTATTTACTTGTACTTCATCTCCTCTTCAAACTGCCCCTCGAACCTGCGGACCCTCTTCTTCAGGCTCTGGATGTGTCTAGTGAGGAAGGAGACGGAGGAGCAGCTATGCTCCTCGGAGCCCGCGGCCCGGTCCCGCCCTCGACACCTGGACAGGAGCACGCGCTCGTTAGCATCAGCTCCACGGCAGCGGGGACATGAAGAGAGACAGGGGAACTCACAGCATGTACTGCTGGCTGCAGGGCGGCGAGGGGGCGGAGTCAGGGTCCGAGTTGAACCTCTGACTAAGGCTGGAGCAGCGGGGGGAGGGCAGGGGGCTGCTTCCCCCTCCCAACAGCTGGAAGAGAGCTCCGCCTCCTCCTTCTCCTGCCTCCCCACCGGGGCTGCTACCTGACGGGTGAGGACTGGAGGACGGCATCCCGTCCCCGGAGTGGACAGGAACCAACGGCTGGTGCCTGCTCAGAACCGTCAGCAGCTCTGCAGACACAACAAGAAGGAACATTGAATAGTTTAGGACAGGGGTCAACAACACGGTAATAATAATAATAATGATAATAATTCATTCATTCATTCATCTTCTATACCCGCTTATTCCAATTCAGGGTCACGGGGGTCTGCTGGAGCCTATCCCAGCTGTCTTAGGGCGAAGGCAGGGTGACACCCTGGACAAGTCGCCAGTTCATCGCAGGGCCAATAATAATAATAATAATAATAATAATAATAATAATAATAATAATAATAATAATAATAATAATAGAGAAGAAGAAGAAGAAGAAGAAGAAGAAGAAGAAGAAGAAGAAGAAGAAGAAGAACTGAGAAAGTTTGTAATTACAGTAGAGTCTAGCAAACTGGTAGCCCTTCATATGACTCAGGACCTATGAAGTAGCTCTCGGGTTCAAAAAGGCTGGAGACCTCTGGTTTAGAGCGACCAAACGTCCTGTCCTTGGTGTCCTGTTTTAGGTTTTCTTTTATAAAGTAATGAACATTTTAGAAAATAATGATAAAAAGTTTATTTTTTTTAATCCATACCTTTTGTCACTGCCGGGACAAGTGTCCTAGTTTTCAGTACTCAAAAAATGGTCGCCATACAAGTGTTGAGTTGAAGGCAACTAGACTTCTTTCTCAGACTGATTAAGCCTCCTGAATGAAAGGTTAATTCAAAAGGAGTCAGGTCAACTACAGCGCAGCAATTAACCGTTCAGTTAATTATGGTTAACTAGTTCTAAGTCAGGGGCGACACGGTGGCGCAGTGGTTAGCGCTGCCGCCTCACAGCAAGAAGGTCGTGGGTTCGATTCCGGGGCCCGGACCTGTGACCTTTCTGTGTGGAGTTTGCATGTTCTCCCTGTGTCTGCGTGGGTTCTCCGGCTTCCTCCCACACTCCAAAAACATGCATGTGAGGTCAATTGAACAATCTAAATTGTCCATAGGTGTGCATGTGAGTGTGAATGGTTGTTTGTCTCTATGTGGCCCTGCGATGAACTGGCGACTTGTCCAGGGTGTCACCCTGCCTTCGCCCTAAGACAGCTGGGATAGGCTCCAGCAGACCCCCGTGACCCTGAGTGCAGGACCAAGCGGGTATAGAAGATGAATGAATGAATGAGTTCTAAGTCAATGTTTTAATACCATAGGGTTCAATAAGCAGTAAGACTGAGCTCATGGTTGTGGCCCCCAAGCCACTGCTCCAGAAGGTTGGACATCTCATCACCATTGATGGCTGGTCCATCAGACCAGCCTCTGAGGTCCGCAACCCTCTCCTTCCAGTCCCACGTCAGGTCCATCACCAAATCTGCTTCCCCCCACCTCAAAAACATTTCCCCTCTCCGTCCCTCGCTGTCCGACTCTGTAGCAGAGACGCTCATCCAAGCTTTCATTACGTCCCGGCTGAATGCAATGGAGTCCTGTCAGGGGTTCCAAGTAAAACCCTTGACAGGCTGACAGGGGTCTCACTCGCACCAAACCCTGGCAGCACATCACCTCCACCCTCATCCACCTCCACTGGCTACAGATCAAGTCCCGCATCCACTACAAAGTCCTCCTACTCACCTATGAGTCCCTTCACGCAATCGCCCCCCAATATGTTGCTGATCTCTTGCACCAACACACTCCATCCCAGAACCTGCAGTCGTCTGATGCTGGTCTCCTCTCCATCCCTCGGCCCAAGCTCAGAACTTTCTTGGACAGAGCCTTCAGTGTGGCTGCCCCTTCCCTCTGGAACCTTCTCCCCTCTGACATCCGTAACTCCCCGACTTTGGACAGTTTCAAAGTACACCTCAAAACTCACCTTTTCTCACTGGCTTTTCCTCATTAATGTTTAGTTTAGGCCCCTTCCTGTTTCCTGTTTTGTTTTGTTGCTCGCTGTTTTTGTTTGTTTGTTTGTAAAGCGACCTTGGGTTCCTTGAAAGGTGCTATGGGTTCAGTTTAACAAGAAGATCGTACTAACCTAAAGAAGAAAAATGCCAACAGAAAAAAAATCCCTTTGATTTTTCTTGCTGCGGTTCTTAAAGATTCCAAGGCTACGCCGATGTGGACGACTGAGAACCTACACTGACACAGTCAACATGGAGTTGCGTCCAACTGACCTAATGAGTCTTCTGTCAATTAATACCAATTCTGGACCACACACACACACACACACACACACACACACAGCATGACCAGCCAGGTGTGGTGTAGTTACCGGGGCTGCTGTTCTCTCCACTGGGGCCACTGTAAATCATGGCCAGGGAGCCCTTGGCTCCCAGCTCTGGTGAGCTGCAGGGACTCTTCTGCTCCTTGCTGCCCAGGCCAGCAGGGGGGCGCTCCTCTGGGGACGAATCTGCCGAGGGCCCCCCCTCTGCCTCCAGGGCCTGGAGCTTCAACAGAGAGCTCTGCAGGCAGAAACAGAACATGCCAGACACTCTCATCCAGAGATTAGCCCGATTCCAGGAGAATGCATGCAGGTGATGCTGCTGCTGCTGCTGCTCTCAATGGAGTCAATGAGTCCAGACGTTAGCCAGATCCCAGGCTAAGACACACCACGTTGAGAGTATGAATAGAAGAGGATGATGGTTCAGGTCAGGACGTCGTCTCTCCCACTCTTGAGTCTCCAGGTCTCATTCAAGCGGAACAAGGCGTGATACCTGCTGCTCCAGTGGTTAGTCAGTCACGCTCCGCACGCACGCACGCATGCATGCAGGTGAACGCGGAGCTCGTCGCCTCCTGACGTCGTCTTCACTCCAGCAGTTATCCGGAGTTATCCGACCACGATGGAGGACATTACACCATCACCGAGCGCATCCTGCTCCGGTGTCCAGCAGGCAGGAATTAGCCTACACCGGCGATGATGGAGAGGTTGCTTGTTGTGACCCCCACCCACCCACACCTCCCTCGATCGGCCCCAACATTGGATTACTCATCCACGGGAGGGTGTGGGGATGTGCGCGCCAGTCTGAGTATTTGGGAGAAAACGGAAAGGCGAGACAGAGACACGATGGGAGTTAGGACCCCTCTTCCCTCCCGGCGTGGTCGTCAGGTTTTCCCCGCATCAGTGCGGGATGGGCTCGGCATCCCTCACGACTCATGTGTGTCCCATTCATAAAAAAAAAAAACTACAATAAAAAAAAAAGGAAGGAAAAAAACGAACGAGGAGCGGGAGCAAGGGAGGAGTTTTACTGCGCCACATTCATCTTTCTTCTCTTATTTCATCTTTGTGGCTGCAACCTCGAGCCTTCATTGATGAGGAGACTCTCCGGTCACGTGATGGACACGCCCCCCTTCCCGGTTTTCTTCTCTTGTGTCGCCGTCTCTTCCTTCCGATGTCGGAACTGTTTTTCAAAGTAAAAGCAAAGATTTGCTATTGAGGGACGTTAAGGGAGGACCGCGCTGTTGATTTAATAACCTTAACTCAGATAGACTATAGTAATGACAAATGTATTGGTAACGCAAATAAACTAAGACGTTTTGTTTACGGAATATTTCCAACCAATTGCATAACATGAAATAAAAACAATAAAAATGTTCACATAAACTACATTTTTTCCAAAGTAAATAATTCGAATGAATAGTATAGAATAGAATAGAATAGAATAGAATAGAATAGAATAGAATGACTGTCCCCAATGGCGAAATTAGTCATGGATTCAAAATGCTACCATTTTTAAAAAAAAAAAAAAAAAAAAAAAACAATTAAATACAACATGTAAAAACAATTTTAAAAAATGAATCAAGCTTAGAACACAAATGAGACAATCATCTAGAAACGGAGACTTAAAAAAAAAAGCACCACCATGAATGATGCAACTCATAGGCATTATATATAATGTCAGCCGAAAGAGAAATAACTATTTAACAAAATAAACATAAGATAAACCCTTAATTCATTTGAAAAAAAAAACCTTAATGATGTTAAGCACATCAGCTTAGCTTTAGGCTCTGAACAGGAAAAATAAAGATATGGATAACCATGATCAAATTTAAGAAGATTTTGCATCAGTTTAACACTAGATGGCAATAAATAGCTATTTACAGATTTTTAAACAATTCAAGCAGCTACACTTGACTGATGCTTTTTGTTGGAGTGTCGGATTGACTTGAACTATTTGCAAAACAGAAGTGTAAATGGTATTCTCAAAATTTACCTTGTATTCAATAGCGAATAGCGATTTGGATTTATCATGTATTCACGGAGGCCAAACAATACATTTAACAATGTAAGTTTTAACAAAATCTCCAGTAATAATAAAAATACAGAGGACGTAACAGATTGCCAATTATCCATAACTGGGTAATGCAGAAATAAATGTAAATATAAAATACATTTTTGTTCGTTTTTCCAAACGTTGGAAATACAATTTTTGCCTCTGATTTTAAAAGTTTATATTTAAAATCTTATTTTATATTCTATTTTCTTAAGCAACTACTAGTGCATTCTAAGATGGGATGTCCCTTCACAGGAATTAGGATGGCACACAATATTCATTTTGTGCCAGAGCATATGAAAAAAACATGGTGGGAAAATAACTGAATGAGTGCGTGTCAGGTCAGTAAATGCTTTGCACAGCAACCATCCTCCTGCCCATTTTTACTGCAGTTTACACTTCATTTACATTTACATCCTGAACTTTATGGTGCTTGGTACAACAATTTCGGGCCACAGCCCCTTAGAACTAGTTAACCATAGAGTGTGACACGAGCTGGCTCTTTCCAGTGATGTAGTATGTAGTATGTAGTATGTAGTATGTAGGACAGTGAGGAGGAAGATATGTTGTCCTTTGCTGGTGCTGTTCATAATTCAATATTTTCTCTTGCGGAGGTTTGCTGCCATCATTTTTGAAGGTCCTCTGGCCTGAAGCTGTAGACCCAAGTAGCAGCAGCAACCATTGTAACATGCTCTTACAATTCTAGTAATAACATCTTTGACTTTTCTGTTTCCTGAGTTGGATATACAGGTATCTGCTATTTTTTCTACTACTGTCACCACAGTGCTTGCTCGTGCTCTGCTTTAAAAGAGCATGGTTTCTGGACCAGATCAACATGTAAAGTAACTGTTAAATGGCGCTATAGAAATAAAGCTAAATTGAATTATACCATGATACCTGAAGTTTCCATAGAAATACTTGTTAATAATGATGAGTGGTTAGTTTTTTGTTGTTGTTTTTCATTAGGAAGACACTTCCGAAACCTGGTGCCATTCAATAAAGATCCAGAGGGAAGGATATTTTCAACCTTGTTGACAGTCTGTCGACAGTCCTGTTGAAAGAAGGCATTCATTATCAACGTCTTGCAGAGAGCGAGCCCTTTGTGATGGATGTCCCTGAAGTGGGTTCTCTATTGTACTGTACATGACGTAAGGGTTACTCTTTAACAATGAATTATCATCAGTTTCTATTCACAAGCAACATGCCATAAATACTTCAGATGCATGAATGAGGCAAAAACAACCGTGAAGTCTTGCCTTCTTCGCAGCCTTACTGCTGCGAACAAGGTTTACCCTGGGTGTGTAAATAAAAACTGTTTCAATAAAAGCTGAGGCTAGAGATCGACAGCCAGATGTCACTGCAGACGGAGTAAGACACAGTTGTGCATATGTTGAGAAATAATAACTGTGCCCAATTTTTTTAACAAAAATTAAGAAAACACGGAATGCCATTTTTGGAAATTTGAAAAACATCAATGAAATATAATAAAAGATGCCTCATCGTTGCCGGCTTTTCTTCACAACGGCTGGCAGCCAATAGTGAGACTAACGCACGCTAACACACACTCATCACACTCTGACTGTGGTCAGTGCTTCATAGGACTCAAGGCTAAGGGCTTTTTTGTTGTCAAATGCACACAGATGAGGATCAAATTCGATTTGTCAATTCAATCTGATATAGAATGTGATGATAACATTGTTTTGTTAGTGTTTCATTTTGATTTAAAGTGTCCTCACTGAGTGTTTATGGTTGGATTGATGGAATACATCTGCTCGGGCTGACTTCAGACACCTACTATCATACTGTAAGCTGACATGGCCTACAAGACATTACTCCTTCAAAATAAAGGTGCATAAAGGTGATTTGTTGTTTATTATAGACTGTGATTTGCATCCCATCTTTTTCAGACCCCACCATGAGCACCATTTGAATGATTTAGAGATGAGGTGAGTCACAGTGGCCCAACATATAACCTGGAAGCAAATTGTATTTTGAATGTTTCAGAAATGTCTCAGAAATTATCAAACGTGTGTCTACATTTATGATAAATGTGTCAGAACAGATGTGTCAGAAAAATGTTTGTGGTCAAACAAGAGCACAGAAGTGTTGATTGATTTTATGTTGACATTTTTATTTTTTTTAAACAGATCAATCTACTTTGGCAAACCCTTTGTTAATTTTAGTTTAACAGTCATGTCGATAAAGCTTTTTCAACTGACAGACTGAGCAAGAAGGTCAGGAAGTTTGACCAGCTACCTTAGAAGCCACTTAAGTAAAACCAATAAGAAAAAGTAGTGAGCAATACAATATCAAACATTATCTTCATCTACAAAAACAACAATATTGATATTACCAGCATATACAAATAAATCGGTGCTACTTCATCTCCTTCTCAATTAACAGTGCATGATTCTTTTTTTTTTCTTCTGGTCCAAACATGTCTCATGATAAACGACACAATTATCTGGGCCACTGGAGGACGCTGCTTAGTCCAAAACAGTGACACATCAACTTTTCACCAAAACAAGTTTTCTTCCGCAAAGCCAGCAGGTAAGAAGTTCAAACTCCAAACTCTCCATAAACACACAGAGGATATTCTTACCCAAACTGTCCAAGTGTTCCAGCGCCACCTACTGGGGTACCATTGGGCATGTGGTTTCCTGTATTTTCATGCAGAACTTTACAGGCATCACATCACTGATCAGTCACAAACACATTACGACACATTCAAGCCGTCTGCTGCAAAAGGCCACAACATGTGAGAGGAACAAATGGACTCTGAGTCAGATGTTCTTGTGAGACTTTGGTTGATCTCCAACAGCATGGTTCTGTTCTAAGTCTTACGTTTTGAAGGGAAATGCTCTGCTGAGGACCATCCCTAAAACTTCACATGTTGATATCAAGCTTCAGATAACATCATTAGAACAAGAGGGCAGCACTTGAATCAGGGTATTTGGCTTCATTTCATACAGTACAAGAAAGTGGAAACAGAGCAAGTAGCCATCTTTGATTGGGTGCACACATTTCTGCTAAAAGCTGGTAAGAGGGTCAAGATGCTGTGATATCGAAATGGAAGAATGTTTGTCACGTGAATTCTGTTTAAAATTAAAATTTAGCTGTTGTTTGCGGCTTCATGGTCAAAGTTTTGAGGAAAGAACATCAACATCATCTCCCACAGAATCACAGCTACAACTAAAACAGTTCAAAAGAGTCGTGCATGAATCCATTAAAGTACTTAGGAAGTGTTGAAAACATCTCCAAAACATCAGCTGTCATGCTACAATCAAAGATGCAAAACATAACACAATGTCCAAGAGCAGATCTGTCGATATGACTGCATCCTTCACCGAGAAGACTAGCTGCTTCTTGTAGCTGCTACACCCTGACGTCTCAGTCTCTGGGTTTACCCAAACTGAGAGACCAGTGAAGGCATCATGGTGACGTAGAAACAATCTGTGGTTTGGTCCACCAACCTTCCATTCAGGCTCTCAGAGAAACAGCCACTGACTCCTGTCCTCCTGACTTGCCTCCAGACCGTCTCCCCTTGAAGGGTTCAAAGGTCTTGGCAAGGATGTGAAGGACACTTGACATGAGTTGAGGCTTTTTTTTGGCCTGTGACTGTGATATTGTGGGTTCCAGTGTCTCAGAAATTCTCTCTTCTCATCATAGAAACTCTTCTTTTGGTGATGGTACAGAGATCTGCTGGAGATGGAGTCATTTGTCTCATTGTTAAAATCAAACACACTCTGGTTCCACAACTTTCTCAGCCTGCCTCTCTGACGGAGTTCTGTAGTCTTTCACTTTGTGCACTTGTCCTTTTCTCCTCCCAGCTGACCAGAAGATTTGACATGCCATACACATAGATGTAAGATGGACTAAAAGTCATAATCCCATCCAGAATTATCGTCCGGTGGCGGCTCGTCTGTGTCTTCGGGGAAATTGTCGAAGTTACTAGTGTCGGTGGAGGAGGAGACCTGTGCAGAAAATGCAGTGATTCATGGGATTACGACTTTTCTTTTACGGTGAAACTGTCTATGCTGCCTCACGACAGAAGTTGTCTGCTTTACAAGGATATGAAAAGGAAATTGACTTACGTCAGGCATGATGGGTGGAGTGAGAGTTCCCTTCCGCAGACCCTCCCAGTTAAAACCTTCAAACCACCTGAACATAAAGAGATCAGATTGTATACACAGCACCTGAACGTTTTGCTTCTCACTTTGCTGCATGTCACCTCACTCACTTGTGTTTCTGGATGTCCTTCACTCCATTTTTCAGGTTCCCCAGCCTCTCAGATGGATTGTCTCTGTGGACACAAACATCTCCAGTTGAAGATGTCACCCATTGGTTTTTGTATGTATGTATTCAAAAGCCCAGAGATTGGTTTCTTGGCTAGCTGCATCTTGAGCTTCCGGTTTGTTTTAATACCAGAAGATTCCATACTTGGATGGGTGGGTGGTACCAGAGGTGGGTTATGATTGGAGCGTGACAGCAGTATGGGCCTCAGCAGCTGCTAATCCGCTGGGAAGCTGACTACACTTGGCCACTAAACCAAAGTCACGTCCACTTTATGGCCATTTCACTCACAAATATACCAAATCAGAGAAAATTGACATTAGAGCCTATTTACTTATTTTTACCATTTTTAAAGTGGAAGCTCCAACCATCTTATACAGTCAATGGTTTGAACATCAAATATTGTCTGTGGGGAGAAGCTCTGGGACTGCAACCACCTACCTGCACAGCTTCTTGATGAGGTTGGCAGCGTTCTTGGTTATTTTCTTGGGGAACTCAATCATGTCAATGCCTCTCAGGATGATGTTGTAGGTTTTCATAGGGTCCGGGCCAGAAAACGGAGGACTGAGAAACACCAAGGCACAGTGAACAAATGAACGACTGAATGACCGCAGGGCAAGCTAAAGCAAGCACGCCCCTCACCTGCCCGTCAGCAGCTCGTACATCAAGATTCCAAGAGACCAGTAGTCAGCCGAAACGTCGTGGCCCTTGTTGAGGATGATCTCTGGAGCAACATACTCCGGTGTTCCGCAGAATGTCCACGTCTTCTTACAGACACCAATCTTCTTGGCAAAACCAAAGTCCACCTAAGGGAAGTGGTCAAGTGATGAAAGACGCTCCTCTGTACTAACATTAGCGTTAGCCTGTCAACAATAAACTAACGTGTAATCAGGGAGAAACTGCAAGCGCACCAGTTTGGCATATCCGTGGCTGTCCAGGATGAGGTTCTCTGGTTTCAGGTCTCTGTATATGATGCCTTTAGTGTGCAGGTAGGCAAAAGCTTCCACCACACAGCCAGTGTAGAACCTCGTGGTAGAGTCTTCAAACGAACCCCTGAAAATCACAGTCATTTCCATTAGATCTCGGTGTGTCTTTTTCATTCTGAGCTTCAACTGAGACTTTGACTAAGTTCTTGCAGGATCTGATCAGAGTTGACTGAGCCGTTGGATGATATAAAGATGAAGTGTGGCTGCATGAGTGGGGTGTTGCCTCTGATTGATTCAGCTCACCTGTCTCTTAGAATGGTCCAGAGCTCTCCCCCCAGACACGCCTCCATTAGCATGTACAGATATTTACTGTCCTTGAATGTCCGGTACAACCTGAACACAGACAGGAAAGAATGCCCTTGTTGTGTTCCATCACAGAATGTTTATATTTACTCTATTTTGGCACAACTTTGATGTCACCATCACTGGTCATGATGCTCACCGCACAATGAAGTCAGAGTGCGCCAGGCTCATGATGTTTTTCTCTGAGCGGATGTGTTCCTGTTGTCTCGTGTCGACAATGTGTCGCTTCTTCAGGATTTTCATGGCGTACGTCTTCACCTCCTCGTTCTTCAGCTGAACCTGAACAACAAACCAACCTCTGGTCATCGCCTGTTCAACCAGAATAAATCATTACACAGCAGTTTATTTGCTATATATTATTATGACCTGCTGTGGATTTTATTTTACTAGCGGGTTGTCTAGCACCATGACAGTGTTTCAAATATGTGACTCTGTATTGAATTCCCTAACATGCCGACACAACAGACCAGTGAAGGGTGCTGCGTTGAGTGTCAGACCGGCTGTCCAGAGGTCAGTTCTTTCCTGTGAGTAGAATTACAGCGTGACTAACTGTCTAAAAATACCTCCAGGGGCATGATGGGAAACTGAGCGGGGATTCCTTCCTGTTTTTGGGCAAACCCTCCACAGGGCTTTCCTTCTGGCCTCCTCTAACCTTAAACCCCGCCCCCTCCATTCCTGCATCACACCTTTCTGCACATGCTGAATGGATCAAACTCAACAGCTGATCAGAGGAGGCGCTTAAAGACAGAGAAGACCTCACTGAGACAAATTCACCTCATCAAATGTCACCATGTAACAAGTGAGGAACCTGCACATATATAACTGCATCATGCGATGACAGTTCTCCAGTTACTGCACTGATACCTTTCTGGAAAGTTACTGGGTGTCACTTAGAGCACCTGCCCCAACACACACACACAAACACAGATGCGTTCAGCAAAGATGTTAACACGCTGTTTAACATCTGATTGAATCCCAAGATTTAAACAGGCAGAACTGATTGTGAAACCAGTCTGACCACAGTGTTAACAAAACTGTAACTCTCAGAACAGTAAAGTGGAGACTGTAGAGTCGTATCATACCAGCTCAACACGTCCAAAGCCACCAACTCCCAGTGTGTCAATGATGTTGAAGTCAGTCAACTTGAGACTGGAGAAAAAGCGTTCTCAGCTTCATGCCTGAAAAAAGAGAACAGATGGTAATGTATTCACTAAACACACAAAAAAGTTTTTTCTTTTGGAACAGCAGATGGGGATGAAGACATCAACTTGAAAATGTAAAAAAAAAAATATATAAATATATATATATATGTCCATTGTGCCTGACGCTGAACTCTACCTGCAGCATTTAACCACGTGGACGAAGGGGAATTTCTTGGAGGTGTGGATGGAGAAGGAAGTGATGGGGAAGGAGGAGGACGGAGGAGCAGAAAGGCCACTGATCCTCCCTCTCTGCTGCCTCCATTGCACAGAAAGCAAATCTCTCATCTCCAATCTAATCCACTACCGTGGAGCCACGAGGCCTTCTCAGCGGTCTTAATCCCGTTCAGACACCAAACTGCACGCTTGGTCTTCAGAAATCTCAAGTCCTCAGAGGTCAGGAACGTGCAAGCGAGGCGAGCAATCTGAGTTTATTCGTGCCTCATGAGAAGGTTCTGCAAAGCGTCTGGAGGAGAGCCGTTTGGAAGGAGGAGGTCCGCCTCCCGTTTACATGATGCTGGCAGGGCTGATGGTGCCTCAGGTGCCAGGTTTGCCTCAGCTGGGAGCAGCGGTGCACTGGGGCTGCCAGATCCTCCAGCTCCAGAGTCCAAAATCAAGTGGCTGGGACCGGCAGGATCCAGAGAAGAAAAACCGCAGCGTGAAAGCAGCAAAAATAAGTTGAACCTATGTTCTTTGGCAGTAGTTGGACACCGTTGTCCACCAAAAAGATGACTCCCTAACTATGAAACAGCCTGAGAGTGAGAGTGCACAGGTGATCAGAGGAAGGCTCAACTAAGCTGGGTGGAGCTTCAGCTGAGGAGAGCCTCCACATCCCGCAAAGTCATGCGAAAATATCACCAACCTGGGAGGGTGACCCGGGACAGGGCTCTCCTACTGCTACTGCTGCTGCTGCTGCTATTCTTAGCAGGTGGTAACAGTTCTGCGGCATTAACCCAGTGAACGAACGCAGCTCACCCATGAAACGGAGGGATGATGCCAAACCAAAAACCAGAGGACACGCTATCCACTCACTGGATTCCCCTTTTGATATCTGACACCACCTATATGTGCCAGTACCTTGCGATTAAATGTGTCAGTGCCCTGAGTTTAAATCTAAATAAGATCGGGTCACCTCACCACCTGAACCCGATTCCTCTGAATCAGGGTTTTGGGTAGTTTGAAAAATCTGACCTGTTATTCCTTTTCCTTGCTGTGTAAACACCATTACAAACTAGTGTCTTTACTCCAGTGAGAGACATATATTATTGACAGAGTAATGTTTGACTTGTTAAAAACTAGCATAAAGGGAAACTGTAAATAACATTTAGATTTAGATAACTGTGAGACGTACACAGGTCTGTGTGTGTGTGTGTGTGTGTGTGTGTGTGTGTGTGTGTGTGTGTGTGTGTGTGTGTGTGTGTGTGTGAGTGTGAGTGTGTGCGTGTGTGCTTCCTGGAAACAGTGTGTCCTGACACTTGGCTCTGGTCAAACTGACACATTAACACTCTAATAATAATGACAGACGATCCCACCTTGTTCCAAAAAAAAAACAGAAAAACAAAAACAGAAACACTGAAACCGCTGGAACAAACAAGAATCAACAGCCACATAACTTGTCAGTGGTTCCTGCACAAATACACACAGCAGCAGCACTGACTGGCAGACGCACATCGGGTCACCGTGTGTTTGTACACCATAAGAGGAGGTGACTTCATTCAGTCACATGACTAACATTCATCCGGTACGGCACACAACATCTAGTCTTACACCCTGCATGTGTGTGTGTGTGCATATTGACCTTCAAAGTAGTCGTGCTGAGCCTGCAACAGCGGTCGGGACTATTATGGCATGTATGTATGTATGCGTGTTGCCACTTCCACTGATTTAAAATGTAACATTAAATGAGCCACCTGTCAAACTTTAGCTCCTCACACCACACTCAACCTACTTGGCTTTGGCTTCAGCGTCTTCATATCCTCTGTTGGTCACGTCATCCAGTCCGCCAATTAGATGCTTGAATGAGATGCTTGAATGCAAGCTGAGAGACGTTTTAAAATACATTTCATATATATATATATATATATATATACCCCTGCCAATTAGCTAAGACAGCTGAGGCTCCAGCAGACCCCGTGACCCTGAATTTTAAGATATGAATGAATATATAATATACTATACATATATATATATACCCCTGCCTTCGCCCTAAGACAGCTGGGATAGGCTCCAGCAGACCCCCGTGACCCTGAATAGGAATAAGCGGGTATAGAAGATGAATGAATGAATGAATATATACATATATATATATACATATATACAATATACACATACATATGTATATATACAATGTATACCAAACCAAAGTTTTATGACTTTATATATGTATATATGACTTTATATATATATATATATATATATATAAATCTGTGTGTGTGGGTGTGTGTGTGTGTGTTGCTGTTTATAATACCACCACCACCACCACCACTACTACTACTACTACTGCTACTATTCATATACTCTATATACTCTACAGCTTTAATGTGATGCATGTACCCCATTTCTCAAACCTACTAGCTCTAAACAGAAAAGCTGATTCTGTGTGCATCAGAGTCTCACTCGCGGTCGATGACCAGGCAGGTGACCGACTCAGCAGCGATGACGTTGGCTGTCCTGACGTCCTCCCTGGGGGAGAAAACAGCAGAAAGGACAGCTGATCATTTTGACCATATTTACATTTACACAACAAACCTTTAAATTTGAAGATCGAGCAGACTGAACAGATCACGCTTGGCTCTTGAAACTATTGTGAATCCTATGACTATTCAGACTTGCAGACTCCCAGAGCAGCTGATCAACACAACAGGAAGTCAGAGGAAGTGTCAAGTTTTTCCTCCTTTCTTTTTCTTTTCCTTACAGAAATACATTGGCAGGACACACACACACACACACACACACACACACACACACATTGAGCTCAGTGTCACACTCCAACCCCTTCATGTCTTCTCAGGCTGTAGGCTTTTAGCATGTTGTCTCACATGTTGCCAGTGTGTGGGTTAGTGCCCTGATTCTGCCTTGTTAGCTCTAGATGCTCTTTATTGCCTCCCACGGGGATCTACAGCAAGAGCACCCTAAAAGGTTCATGATAAAATCCTTTTAGCACCTGCCACTATTTTTAACCACAGCTACTGTTACTGTTGACAATTCAATGCTGCAGTCACTTACAGGAAAATTTTCTTTGGTCGTACCGCAAAGCCACCGAGATATACAGTAATCACGTGACCTCACCCCTGTAATGCCCTTTCTCCAAACCAGTCGCCCCTGGTGAGCTCTCGGAGGTGCGTCGTCTCCTGACTGGCTGGGTCCTCCTGGGTCACATTCACCTGATGGGAGTTGTGAGTACCAGATGATCAATACCACACTCGTTGGAGTGACGAGAAGCAGGTTGGTGCAGTTGTTGAACGTTACCTTGCCCTTGCTGATGATGAAGAAGGTGTCTCCTCTGGCCCCCTGCCTGATGATGTATTCTTCGTCCTCATAGTGAGTCTGCACAGACACAAGTTCACAGCATGGCTCCAGCACAGAATCAGACGGGCACAATTTTGGCATAGAAACAGAGCCAGAAGACAGAAAAAGTTGTGTTTGAGCGAGTGATGGTCCCACCTCCTCCATGACGTCAGCCAGTTTACTGAGTATTTCCTCTGAGAGACCCTGGAAGGTGGGAACACTGCAGAGAGACACCTTCAGGTAGCGACAGCTCTAGCATTTAGTGTAAGTGTAAGCGTTGTAACTTGACCTATGACCTTTTACTAGCATAAATAAACTGCTTTAGTTTTTGTCAGCATGCTAACCCAGGATGTTAGCTTTAGCCCCTCTTAACATAATAACCTTGAACCTATTAGCTTTAGCGCCAGCGTGATGGTACAGACACCTGAGGTGTCTCCTCTCTGGCTGTGTGTCCAAAGGCACCTCTTGAGGAAGTCCATGTACTCTGCGTGTTTGATGAGTCCAGTTCTCATCATGATGGTCTGGAAACACTGACGGTCGATGGCCCACAGCTTCACATTCACCAGAGCTGAAACAAGAACATTCACACTCACACATTTATCATTGTTAGTGTGTTACTCTTTAATACGTGTATATGTGTGGGCGCCTACAGTAGGCAGATGTCGTCATGGCAACAATCAGAATGTGTGAGTGTTTTGTCCAACGATTAAGCTGCAGTTTAAACAGCACTAACATATTAACACTGACCTCAGCGACAAACAATGTTTTTGTTTTATACTTTTTTTGTATAGACTGTAACTCGTAGGAAAAAAACAGTTCAGCCAACAACAAAACCATAGTAGCTCTCATTCGCATAAAGCTGATGATGTCTCCAAGTGGTGTCACTCCTCGTGTCGAGAAGTTGAACTAAAACGAGCCACGATGAGCCGTAGTGAGTCTTTGTCCAGCCACACTGAGTCCTCTCCAGGGCAGGTGAGCCTTTACTGTCAGCAGCCCTGCCAGGGGCTCTTACCTTTTTTGTGCTGCCGCAGGACTGTGCGCCTCATGATGGTTGCTATGGAGACGGTGTCTTGTCTCGTCACCATGGAGATATTATTATTATTATTATTATTAATAATACTAGACACCGTCTCCATTGCAACCATGGGAGGAGCTATAAGAGAGTGATTAACATCAAATTTACTGGATCATGCAAAAATGAGCACCTTCTTTTTATCTCCAGTATCACTAACAGGTTCACCTGAAGCTTGCCATTGTTAATTTATAAAGAGGCAGTGTGGGGAAAAAGTTTGCTCTTCAGAATTAATTCAATTCCCAATGTTGATTAGGACACATCAGCCATTGCATGTATGCGTTTGCCTCTTTTAATGACGATCATAGTGATGGTTTTTATTGTGATTATTATCCTGTATTTATTTATTTATTTATTATGTATAATCATTATTCCTCCTGCAGTCTTTTACACAAGGTGCTGTTGTCCTCTTGCCTCTCTGTATATTTCCTGTTATTCTGCTTTTTTCTTTTACTATTCGCTCAGTTCACACGGATGGATGTTTTTGTTGATTTTTTTGCAAGAATTCTAAAACTTCTGACAAAATATGGTGTAATGTTTAAATATTTATATGAATAAAATGCCACTAGGAAATAGAAAGCGTGTAAAAGAGTCTCTTTTATACTCTAATATGTTAACTACTCTAACTGTGTTGCTTTGCAGCTTCACAACTTTTAAGACAGCACACTCAATTATTTCTCGACATTAGCAAGTTTCTCTTGTGTCACCAATTTGTCAGCGGTCTGAAACACATTAAAGGTTTTTCCTTTTTTTGACAGCGCATCTTAAATCTGTGGCTTTCGAAAACAAACAGTAACCTTGGGGAATTTTCTAGCACCCAAGAAAAATCTTTCTGCAGCTTCGTTTTGATTGTCCTCTTCTAAGTTGTTTTGATTGAGTGATTACTGCCGAATTAACAAATGAGCTCTGAGCTTCCGCATCAGAGAGTCAGAGAGGAGTGTGAGGAGGAACTCCAGCTGCAGCTCAAGAGCTGATGGCGAGATAACGAGCAGGGAAAAAAACTTTGGCAAATGGGGGGGGGGGAAGAAAAAAGAACCCCTCGAACCCAACGCTGTTGCCAAGAGACGCTGCTGCCAAAACCGAGCAGTGTGGCTGCACCGGATGGTGTTGCCTGGCAACCGGTGCTAAGTGAACACTACCAGGAAGCAGCGACAAAAAGTTAGAGGCGCGTGCACACACACACACACACACAGTTGATGTTTTACTTCTGCCTCACACTCATGTCGGCAAACAAACAGTTCAAACTTTCCACTGCAGGTACAGCTGGTTGAACAATTCACTCATACAAACCAGCTGTTTCTTATTATGATTCCAGCAAGCAGTCCCACTTGAGAGCTGCATAAATAGCTGGAATAGTTGCTATAATTGTCAATTGCTTTCACATAAAATACCAAAAAACTGGAGTGTGTGCAGGTCTCCCTCTGAGATATTCAACTGTTTTAAATAGGGAAAATAAAGACCACTAGCCGTGTCAACTTCCTGTTTAAACAGGAAGACCATCAGCATTCACAGACCCTGAAAAACTCACACACACACACGCAGAGTGTACTCACTCCTGACGGTGGCGGTGCGGGTGCAGTTGTAGAGGATGGCGAGTTCCCCAAACACTCGGCCAGGTCCCATGACGCAAAGCTTCACTCCCTCTTTGGTGACCTCCACCTTCCCCTCTGGGTGAGAGACAGTCACAGAGAGGAGAGCGAGTCAGTGTATGTGAGGGAGATTCTTCTTTGTTTCTGACCCTGCAGAGTCCGAGTCCGAGTCTGAGTAACTGAGTCTGAGCAACACTGGTCACTGTTCCAATGCATGTGCACACACACACACACACACACACACACACACACACACTCACAAGCACACTAGATGTAAAACAATCAGAATCAGATTTCGTGTGTGGTGAGAACTGAGATTCAGACGAGCATAGAGGGACGGACTGGAGACAAGATGACCATCTTATCAACCCATTGTCATCATCATCATCGTCATCATCATCATCATCATCATCGTTGTCACTGTTATCATCATCACCGTCATCATGATGATCATCATTGTCACCATTGTCATCATCATCATCTTCATCATCATCATCGTCGTCACCATCATCAGCACCATGGTCATCATCCTCATCATCTTCATCATCATCATCGTCATCATGATCATCATCATTGTCATCATGATCATCGTCATTATCATTATCATCATCATCGTCACATCATTATCATCATCGTCACCATCATCATCATCATCATCATCATCATCATCATCATCATCATCATCATCATCATCATCATCATCATTGTCACCATCATCATCATCATCATCATCATCATCATCATCATCGTCACCATCATCAGCACCATCGTCATCAACATCATCATCGTCATCGTCATCGTCATCAATATCATCATCACTGTCACCATCGTCGTCATCATCGTCATCATTGTCATCATCGTCATCATCACCATCATCTTCATCACCATCACCATAATCATCATCATCATCGTCATCATGTTTATTCCTAACACACTGACATTTCATGTCTGTGGTGATGAAGATGGATGGAGGCATTAAATGTCAGCACGCTCGACAAACAGCCATTATCACTGACACGGCAGCAGATTATTGAACTTTAATAAAACACTGGGCTTCCTGCTCTGTTCAGCAGCTCCGAGAGCTCGGAGGATCACAGCGCAATTACACAAACGGTCAGACGGCAGCCGTGTCTGGGCAACGACACAGAGCTTCTCAGCTTGATTCCACACACACACAAACACACACACACACACACACATACATATTGTATATAGGTTCCTTTTTTGAGGAGATAAAATCTGTCTTTCAGACAGAGAACAGATGTGCTCTGCTCTGACAAGAAGTGGACAGAACACAAACAGGAGGATGATCACCACGTGACCAAACGCCTATTCCTAATGAAAGTTAAGATGACCGTGGCAGATGTCAGCTAATAGCTACAGAATGATATTTGTCTGTCATTCAGACATTTGTCATTCAAATAACATGTTTCTCTTCTGTGTTCTTTATCATATTTCATCCTTCCATTTATCTTCATCTGGCAGATGTAAGCTAAGAGAGGGGGGGAGAAGAGAGTGTGTGTGTGTGTGTGTGTGTGTGTGTGTGTGTGTGTGTGTGTGTGAAACATATGAGAAACCTGATCCAACATACAGGTGTGTGATGTTTTTAAAATCAAACCATATTGGAATTGTCTTGTTTCCTCTTTCAATAACAATAACTCTTTATCCAACTTATTCAAACCTGATGCATGCAAACTTTATTACGTCCTCGTCTTCTGGTGACAAAACAAACAACACTTTACAAACACTTGCAAAGGTTTTCACCGTAAAGATGCAAAAGGGAGAGAATCAGTGTGCTGCATTATGTGTGAACGTGAACCATAATAACCAAAAGTGTAGGAAGACACACTGACTCACACACACAATATGATCAGCAGCATGTGTCTGTGCCTGCTGAAGCATTTTTGGAAGTCAAGGATATTAAGATTGCGCTCAAACCAGAGAGGCTCAAGTGCTTGAAATGCAAACACACACTCACTCACTCACGCACACAAACACACAGAGCTGCAGATGACGTTTATGCAATTGTGTGATGTGTGAAGTTTAGTTTCCTTCCACCTTCCTTTTATGATTCCAAATGTGCAAACTATGTTATATTTTAAATGCAAAATATGGTCATCTAACAAGTTGCCATGCCAACAGCATCCAATGGAGAGCCAGGTTTGTGTGTGTGTGTGTGTGTGTGTGTGTGTGTGTGCATGTGTGCCTTGTGTATTACATAATGAGACAAAACTGTTGCATCTGTTTCTCCCTCCAAACACTGAATAAGTGAGATTTATCACACGCACACACACACACACACACACACACAGGGAGGGAGGGGAGACACAGAGAAAGAGAGAGAGAGAGAGAGTATCTATCAATCTCGGATGTGGTCTGTTTTTAGGGATCACTTCCTCTTCCTGTGACAGAAGTCATTATATTTAGCTATCATCTGCGCCTCCCCCCACACACACACACACACACACACACACACAAACAGAGTGAGCGAGTAATCAAATCATCTGAACCTGTCTTTTTGTTCTTTTATCAATTTATAATCTTTGGATCACTTTTTATTGAAAATTGAAAATTTCATTTGTCTTCAAATTTTCTCTTTAACTGCATCTCTGAGCCAAAGCCTGGACCTTGACAACATATTACACACACATAAGGTGTTTGTAGTTTCTGCCACAAGGACAAAACTAAATCATGATGTGTGATGATGTCACCCTGCATGCAAGGAGGAAGATCGGATTGGCGAACAGGTAAGGAACTCTGCTGCTGATTGATCTGCTGACTGACACATGAGAGTTGAAAGAACACGTTAATCCTGCAGGAGCTTGAAGGTTCGGACAGAAGGTGGAAGACACCACAGAGAGCTCTTTAAAAATGTGTTGTGTTGAATCCACGCATTCATATTGTATCAATGTGTCTTCTCCACTCACGGCCACATGACTGTGTTGAATAAAATAAAATAATTAAAATCTATTTTAAAAATTTCACTTTTGTAAGTTTAAAAATCAACATTTGAAAAAGGTTTACATCATGGCTGTACACATTAACATATAGCATCTTTAGCTTCAGATTTGTCGCAGTTTGCAAAGTTTTAGATGTTTTATTTTTTATTAAATGTTTTCAGTCTAATTACCAATATAAAATAAAAAACAATAAATGTTGGAGATGACACAAAATAACTATTGGAAAGTCACCAGAACAATGGATCACAAATTTCCCATCATGCCCTTATTGAATGTTTTGAATGAGAGTCATTGAACAGGTCCATCTTCATAGCTGCCTTTATAAAACCAACCAAAAAAAAACAAAAACATAGAACACTAACAGCCTACAACAAACTGTTAGAACTACAACCAATTGAAGTTCAAATTTCAACTAACTCACTTCCCTTCTGTCTAAAAACAAACAGAATAATGTTTTCTAGCTTGTGACCACTGGCTCTGACATTCTGCCCAAAGAAAACTCCTCCCAGCAGATTTCACTGGGATGAAAAGTCATCAGTTGGTTCACACTGTTCGCTTCCACCCACTGGCACGGAGGACGGGCCATCTGGACAACCGTTGTTCAGTCCACAAGCACCCAGACAAAAAGAAGAAGAGCTGCATTGGTTCTTTCTTCAACACATGACTCAAACGCAAGTGCTGTCGTGTTATTGTCCCACGATTGGGAGGGAAAACATCTCACTGTTTGAAGTGGGAGGATCTTGTTGCCATACAGGCCTCTTGCGTAACATGCCATCCTCAAACCGGGATAAAAATACAACAAACGAGTCTGAGCAATCCGCAGGGAGCCGAAGGGTCAGCGCTACCTTCCCGGGCCCCTCACACATACGAGAGCCCTCCAGCGGAACTCTCGCTCCCACTCCACTCACAACAGGTTTAATTCAAAAAGCCGAGACATTTTAACATTCCTGCGTTAATTAGCTTCAATTTTGCAAGTCTCAAATGTCACAGAGGAAATGTCTGAGACTGGAAGGAGGCCAGTTGGATTGTTCCTGTTCACCTCATTATGTCGTGGAGAAAAACTCCCTTTAGACTTTGTTGTCTTAGCATACTTTTGACTTTGGTCAACTTGCGCTGCTCAATATTTCTTTGAAGTTGGTGAAGATTGCGGCTATTTTCCTTGCACTATCACTACCCATCCTCTCCTGCAGAAGGGAGACACTTGCCCTGTGGAGGACAGAGGAGGTGAGCATTCAGCAGGCCCAAGGCGTTCTGACACGTTGCACAACACTTGGCAGCAGCTGCCAAAGGTCGAGCCGAGCTTCTGGCAACTTGTGCTGCTGCTGGAAATGTCACAAAGTTGAGAGCTGGAGAACGATCTTGAGAGGTTTCTACAGAAGTTCTGCTTCGCACCAATCACCTGAGGAGAGCAAGAGTTGCCTTCTGACTGCTAAAACAATTTGCACAAACGTCTCTGTGTTCTGGCCCTCAAATTCGAGAGAAGACTGCAAAACAAAGTCAACTGTGAAAATGGCAAAAATAAACTGTCAAAACAAATCCAGAAGAATAGCTTCAGCAGAACAACCCAGGAGAACCCTCAACTTGAAAACTCCCGAAACGCAAAACAAATCACCTGACTCTCGCTCACCTTCCATCACGTAGACCAGAGAGCCAACGGCCCCCTCCTCGATGATGCAGGCGTCCTTCCCATAATCCACAGGGTACATGCAGTCTACCACCTCATGGATCTGAGACAGCTCCAGGTTCTTCATAAAGTCGTTGTCCAGGATGGCTTCCTTGATCATCTCCTTGGACCTGCCAGAGAGGGGACATGTCATGAGCTGCGTAAATGTTTGATAGCGGATTCCTCTGGTGTGACTGCTATGCCCAAAGAATCCTCCATGTTTCCCCGCCACTTATTGGTAAAATCTGTAATATTTAGAGATTTTTAAGAAGAAACAGCAAAATCAAGTGGTTACATTTTAGATTGCAGCGTCTTTAACTCTCCCTCCCCCTCCTGAGCTTGCCAGTGAGCCTGCGCACCCAAACCTGGATACCTTGACCACCTTCTCTTCGTTGGTTTATTTGAAGATGAGAGCAGTCACCCAGTCAGATGGGCTGGATTGTCCACACCAGGCTTCCTTAGAAATATGTCAGTGCAAGATTCATATATATAAAAATAAAAACCGTTCTAAGGGAGCAACATTACTTGCTGCCCTTTTATTAATCTATAGCTTTTCTCATGAATCAATATACAAAAGGAAAAGGGCAAAACCGTCTGTAAATTTTCATGTTTTTGTTTTTGTTGTTGTTGTTGTTGTTGTTGTTGTTTTAAGGAAACTTCCATCGTGGAGCCACTAATGGCGTCCAACAGATAAAATAAATTAACCTCATGCTTCAGAGGCTCAGCTAATGTTGCTAGGCTGCATTTAACTAGGCTGCATTTAACTCCTGGCTCAAAAATTCTTGTGATGAACAATGAGTAAAATGTTTGGCTGCCTCTAAAGGGGAAAGTACGGACGGCGGTCAAACACAGCCAGAGTTTATGTGGAGCGCCATGGGGGAGCAAAGACAAGTGGCCAGTTTTATTAGGGCGGGTGTGCAGATGAAGAAATATTTCAGCCTGATGGCAGAATAAAAACAAGACATGGGAGGAAACTAACAGGTACCTGAGGAAGTTATTACCGCCAAGTCAGCGCAGGAGATAAGCAACAGCAAACAAGCAAACAGGGTGAATTTTACAGGATGGACGAGGAGGGACGGAGACAGATCCAGAGCGAGTCATGAAGACATAGAAATGCAAAAAAGAGAGGAAAGAATGAGCTACTGCTTCTTTTTCTTAGCTTTCTTTTATTGTGGCGGTGGTGGTCTCACTTTGACTGACTTCCTGACTGTCAACTTTTCTTCTGGGAAACTGACCATTATTCCACCAAAGTGGTTGGGGTAAGTGGATGGATGTTTGAACTGTCAGAGTGAGTCAAGCGAACTGTCAGAGAAGCACAACCACGTCTTCATCCAGTCGTTCCAGGTGATGTGGACCATATTCAGGATTCTGTTTTGGCTTTTCTGAGTTCTAAAATAGTCAAAGGAGACCTTTCAAAATGTGAGACATCTGTCAACAGCTGATCATTACACACTGCGGGCAGTTGCAAAAAAAAAAAACATTTCTAAAGCATTTCTACCTACGGCAGGAGAACTCACCTCCTCCACACACACTGTCAGACAGCAGTGGTGGGATGGTAAATGAAACCCTGTTAGCTGCCAGTGTGGAGCTGTGTGTGTGTGAGAGTGTGCGTGTGTGTGCGTGTGAGGGTGTGTGGGTGGATTAAAAGCCCACACTAGCCGCTCTTGATGCTGGCTGACAGAGAAACATGATATTAAAGCACACATGAGGGAACATGAGGCTAACGAGCACACACCGGGTGGGCTGAGTAAAAGCAACACAAACACGACAACAGGAAGCGTCAACATTGAGAACAGGAAACGGGAAACGGAACGTTTGCTCATGAGACTGGTGGGAAATCTCCACTGTGCAGCGACACGACTCTTCACTGACCGGCTCCAGGTCAGGACATTTCAGCTCCACCTGCTGGACTCCGGCTCAACCTCCAGCCGACCCACAGGTTCAGACGTCTGACGCCGCGAGAGCATTTAGAGCATTAGTTTGCAACCAGATCTCAAACACACTTTACAGTATTCAACCCAAACACCTTCAGCACCGGCCGACACGTTGTTGCTAGGAAACAACACCGCTGCGGCACATCGTGGTACGGCAAAACAATGAGAAAAGTAGAAACAAATATATGCATTTGCTAGAAAGTGTAAAGTTGTTGAATATGGTTTAAAATTATGAACAAAGAACGACTTTTTAAAAAGTCTCTGTGTTTTCTGTAAAGTTGACAAGGGGATTTTAATGTTTTAAAGAAAACAGAAAGCCATTTGCAAGGGATGTTGGATGTTTCCCCTCATTTGAAAAAGATGTTTTGTTCCATGGTGCTGTGCCGTGTCACATTGTGTCGACTTTGCATGCAGTTTGGCGATATGAAACATTTAATTATGTGAAGCTCATCCAAAAAAACGAACAAACACAATGTTGGAAAAATATTGTGATGTGACTCGTGAGCCTTCGGTTGAACTCTGGTTTATTGATCTATTGGGATCCTCTCCAGATCTACAACGGAGCTGTTAGTGATCACCACTGGGCTGAATTTTAATCAGCGCAACCAGAAGCGGATCTTTGAACTGAACACAGCTGCCATCCATCTGCATGTCCCTCCCACCCACCCACCCACACACACACACACACACACACACACACGTACGCACACACTTATTCATGTGTGTGCATGAGGATGTGTGACAGCAGCGGACGAGCTGCAGCTGCTGATCACATCAGGAAACCTGGACTCTCCACGTTAATGAGATGGAAGCACATTTTTAATGAGCAATGTTTCGAAGGCAACCTTTCACCTCAGATCAACCAGTGTGGCAGCCTTGCAGCAGCTCGACCACTTTTGCTCAAAGTGTCTCACTTTTGCACGTCTAAAAATATGGACGCATCCTGTACTTAAACGTACAGGAAGCCACGCCCCCACCGCATCGCTGCCAACATGGTTGCGTGCGTTACGTTGAGTCAGCAGGTCGTGGTTTCTAGAGGGAGGCACTCTACACCAGTAGAGTGGCATCTAAATGGCAAGAAGACACACATGTCTACAGCACAGAGCGGCAAGAGTGATACACTCACAGCTACGCTACCTGACGGCACACAACTGCAGCAGGAGGAGACAGATGGAGGTGTCAGAAACAAATGTACTGCGTGTATTCTGTAAATAAGAGATGAGGGCGAAATCTGAGATTGCTGGTACACATCTGATACGGTGTGGTTCCAGTGGGACCACAAAGGCAATTGAAATACAAACAAACACAATGTGTAAATTGGCAATTCTCTGTTTTCAACTGTCTGACCAAACTTAGCAATGTTGCAAAGGTGATCAGAACCAAGTCAGAACATCCATCAGATTCTAGTTGACCGTATTTTTGCCCAACAATGAGATGGATACTCAAATGGCACCTGAAGTTTACTTAAAATTTTCAAATTATTTAAAGTATGCCTCTTTCCTCAGAAACATGTAGTAAAAAAAAAAAACTAACTTTGGTTAACTTGAAAATAAAAATAAAAAACAGGACGCATAGGACAGGACATAACAGGATGTTTGGTCACCCTATCTGTTGGCAACAGGAACTGCCCATTAGTCCAACCTCCAATTGGTCCGACAAATGGCCCATGGGTCCAAACTCCCCTAACCGTAAACCTAATCGTAACCCTAACCATAATGGGAGGTCGGACCAATGGGCAATTTGCCGGACTAATGTGAGGTCAGACCAATGCCATGCTCCCGTTGGCAACACGCTAGCATGCAGCCTTGGACATTTCCACCACTGTAAAGAGTCTCAGACAGGAACCATGGAAGACGGACTCATGGAGCCAAGTTGTGGTTCTGATTGAGGACTTACTCTGGGCTCTTGGGGTAGAAGGGCAGTGTGACGTGGCTCAGCTGACTGATGTCACAGGCCGTGGGCTCAGCCGAGATGGCCTGCCGTTTGCTGCGGTGCTGATCCGGCTGCAAGCCCAGGTTCTGCTGCCGGGCTTGGACGTGCTGAGCGGTGGCAGGCCGGAGAACTGAACGGTACTTGTCCAGCTCGTTCTGCAGCCTCTGAATAAGCTCATCCTTCTGGTCCAGCTCCAGCTCCAGCTCGTCGATCAAGGTGTCGCGCTGCCGCAGCTCCTCGATCTTCTCCTGCAGGGCGTACTGCAGGTCCCGCAGGGTCCCCATCAGTCCACAACCACCCTCAAAGTCCCTGTGTGGTCCCACAAACCCTCAATTGTGTTAAAATTTGGATCCTTCACTTCTCCACAGATCTCCTTTGGATCAGAATTCCTCAGGTGATGTCAATTTATTTTTGGTTTTACATTAATTTCTTCAGGTTGGAGATGTGGAGGTTTCTCAGTGAGGGAAGCTTCATGATTCCAAGTGGCATTCTGAAAACCTCAAAGACCACGATACAGCTGAGCAGTTCCTTAAGAGTGAACCGGAGAGATGTTGACATGTGACGTGACAGTTTAACGTACTTGGTTTCGCCGTCCTCCTCTTCTTCTTTCTCCACAGAGGTTCATTAGAGCTCTGAGGTTCCTCTAAATTCCCTGGAGGTCTTCAGAAGAGCTTCCTCCAGCATCATACATGTTGGGCGAAGAATGGTTTTCAAATCACAGCTTCATCCTCTGGTCCTGAAACCTTCTGCAATCTCATCAGAGGTACACAACTTCTCTTCTCTGAAAGTAAAGAAAAACGAGAGAAAAAGACTCTCAACGGTTCTTTATCACAAAAACAAAACGCTAGGTCTAAGCTCACCTCTACATCTCGGAAGTCACGCAGAGAAACCTGGAACTCACCCGAACTTCTCAACTCGTGACGGGTGAAAAGGAATCGCGCCTACACAGAAAACCATTTGAGAATAAATCAATAAAATAAAATGAAGAGTGTCAGAATGTTCCAGCCGGCAGATCCAGGGAGCTGATCTCAGATCAGAGTTACGAATCAGGGACTTCTCTGCTTGACGGACCGTCTGGGCTCGGGGATTCCGAGTGAGACGCGTCCACGGAGGAATTGCGGGAGGAGGAGCAGGCTGAGCTGCGGGGATGCGCGAAGTGATGCGAGAGGAACGGCGAGGCGGAGGAGGAGGCGCTCCAAACGCCAAACTGGTTGAATCCTGGTCAGTTTTGCTGCTCGAAAGGAGATACAAAGGAACGAACCTTGCAGGAACAAATTTAACCACAAATGAAGGTGTAAAGAATGAATAAACAACATAATAATTATCTGGATGCTTTAAAAGAGCTAAATTATTTCCTCTCTCGTCAAGGCACCCAAGTCTGTTATCGCTTAAGCATTAAATTCTCTTTACTGTCTGCAAGGTGGTTTTAAAGATGACAATAAGATGGCAATGGAGTTGAAAATACGCACATCTCGAATCGAGACGCATGCACGACATAATGTGTTGTTGAATTCTGGTGCCCTCTGTTGGACTTTTCCTGCCATTACAAGAACAAAAGTCGCATCTTAGGAAATTGTACGACTATAATCACAGTGAACAGGAGAGGTGAAGGTGGTCGCGTTCTATTGGGTGAGAAAGATAAAAACAATTAACTATGTGAAACTCATCATCAAGCGCTTTAACTCTGCACCCAAACGCATGAAACAGCTGTCATGAGGCTGTGTGTGTGTGTGTGTGTGTGTGTGTGTGTGTGTGTGTTGCAGGTGAAGACCTCTGCAGATAGTGACAGGCGGCCAAAGGCCTCCTGCAAAACACATGCACAAGGACTCAGCCTGGATGTGCGGGCGTGTGCGTGTGTGTGCGTGCGTGTGTGTGTGTGCGAGCGCACGCGTGAGTCCACAGATAGCAGCATGTTAAAGATTAACCATTGTCGCCTCGTAAAGCTAACACCAACAGAGTGAACCTTTGGAGTTTGATATGATGAGATCGCTCTTACACACACACACACACACACACACACACACACACACACACACACACACACACACACGCACGCTCACGCACGCACAGGCCCTGGCGACGCGTGAACACACTCAGTCCTCAGAATGACACGGCTCTGATCGGACGAAGGTGATCTCTGAAATTGCTCAGGTGAGTTTTTAAGTTTTTTTTTTCACTGATCCAAACTTTTAATTACTTATTTGTTTATTCCAATTTCATTTCTTAGAGAGAGAGAGGGGGGGCGAGAGAGAGGGACATAACATGTTAAATGTCACTCGACCACTCTTCTTCGCTGGTGCCTACTGAAGTGACGCTGCAGGAGAAGCTAAACACGGTTGACTGAGCAAAAAGCCACCATCATGTGTTAATAGACAGACAGAGAGAGGGGGGGGGGGAGTGGATGTCTCTTGACTGGCCACTGTGTGTGTGTGTGGGTTGGGGGGGTGCGTTGGCTTGAACTTATTTACTGAACAAAGTCACAAAGACCAACTTCCATTTAAAGGTGGACAGATACATTGACATTTAACTGGTGAAAATTTACAATAATTGTGAAGGCACCGAGTTGCTGGCTGCCGGCAATTCAGTAGCATAAAAACACAAGAGCCGCTCTGCTGAGCTCCTCTGTCTTTGTCCAGAACTTGACTGACCATCCTGATGGTCACTGTCAAACCAGTCAGTTAGGGTGCAACTTTGAATAAAGTTAAGTACCAAAGAAACAGAGTTTTAATCTGAACTTCTTTCTAGGTTCTGCTCTGAGGGGAACCTATGGACATATCGTCCGGGTTTCACGTCCATTGTAGTCTACAGTCCAGACGCAGGTTCAGGCCATGATAACGCATGTCTTGTTGAGTCCATGTCAACATTCTTTTAGGTTCATTCTCTTCTAGAGTAAACGAGTTTGCGACAAACAGGCTTTGCTCACAAGCAGTCACAAGAAAGGAACAACACAGTGGTGTCAGCCTCCTAAATCTACACAGTGTCAGATGAGACTGTATCGTTTTTCAAAGGCTTTTGGAGAAAGATTAACCAATTTAGCAAAGTTAGCATGCTAGCACTCGCTAGTTATCAGTGAATAGCACAGTTTGTACTGATGAAGATAAATTATTAACATGACAAAGGCCAAAACAAGCATCTGTTGAAGTGCATTGTGCGCCAGACAGTTGTCAGTCTCACTCTTTGCCGGTTGTATGAGAGACACAATAGAATATGTGACGTGATATAACTCTGAAACAAAGTATTAATTTGTCAGAATATCAAAATCATTTTTACAGAAGCTCAATCACATCGGAAGAGAACACATCAAACTTGTGTGTGTGTGTGTGTGTGTGTGTGTGTGTAACGCCCCTCTACCAGAAGTATTGATCTGTGACCTGTTTGTCTGCCAGCAGGTCACCTGAACCTCAAAGTGCTCAATCCTCTCCAGTAAAGAGCTCCACATAGTCTAAACATGACTGCAAATCTTGGCATCCAATTCATAAAAATTCAAACAAAATTCAGTCTCTACAACTAGCTAAACCCTGCCAGAGCCAATATCTGTAATAGCTAGCTACCAGAAGCAGAAACATGTCAGTTGCATTGCAGCAGTCTACTACAACTACATTCACTAACATGTATCTTTCACCTGCCACTGCTAGCTAACATGAAACAAAATTCAAAGAAATTCTTCACCAGAGAAGCAAAGCGTGAGAGAGTTTGTGAAAATAGTAACTGTAAATGTGAAGTAATTATTGTTGAGTTAAGCTAAACTAAAGACACTTTGTAAAAAGGTGCTTCTAAATGTAAATCCAAAACATTCACTTGGTTGAGACGTTTTGTAGTTTTTGGGGTCCTGGTATTCATAAAACAGTGAAACCTTTTGAGTCTGATCGAGGCTCTGTCAATGATTACAGGACAGACCTTGACCTCACTGTCGCTCACAGAAAAACATAGTCCAGTTCAGTGCGGACACTCGAGGTGTGGATAACTAAACTGTCCGCTACAACCACGTGGCTAATCAAAGTCCTCAGAGAGACACATGTAATCAAGACAGTTTTTGGATTCATTTTATTTACATTCTGCCGTTATCCCCCAGAGGCACAAACAACATCTCTACAATGAGAAAAACCTGACAGTCTTGCTTTGTTATTATTGAGATTATTATAATTTCTGAGGATACAAACTAACCTGTCCTCATGTGTTTTTACAGTGAGCACCCATAATTTTCCTGATTTTTGTATCGTCGTCAATCACACCCAATGGAATCCAATCAGAAAGCAAGTGGGGATGGACTCACCGGGACACAGAAGGAGGTGGCGTTGCGGGCACTAGTGCAACGCACTGGATACCTCCTGCAGCAGGTCTGAATATCCCACCATCAGTCTGAGTCCCTATTATTAAACATCATCACAGACATTGGAGAAGTTAGTCTGCCAGGTTTTCCAATGTCCAAGACAGTTATGCTATTATTTCTAGCGGATTATAGCTATAAAGATTAGGTTACATTACTAGGTTACACATGGACTTCATTTTCCCAAACCTAAAATATATTTTCAGAAACAAACGTCTTCAAGAACATTAGTAGAGAATTTGACACTTCCTTTGTGGTTGATTAACCAATGAATGGGCAACAAATGAACATTGAGCTCTGGCCTATTCCTATACTTGGGCAAGAACAAATTTTACTTTGTGAAGTGAAAAAAATTACATTTATATGCAAATTGTAATGTTTTTGTTATGGACCAAGACCAAACAATGAAAGTTTAAATTCATTTATTTATTCACTCATTAGGAAAACATAAGCCTTTATGAGACATTTTATTTTGGTTTGTTGGTTTTGGTCTCATCACTTCAGGTGATGAGATAAATGTGAAAAGACAGCTGAATAATCTGACCATGATTCCTAGGAGAATGGCCAGCGGCGGTATGGTGGCCCACCCCCTGACTGGGAGGGCCCACCTCCAGAGAGAGGAAGCGAGATCTTTGTTGGGAAACTTCCGCGAGATCTGTTTGAAGATGAATTGGTGCCACTGTGTGAAAAGGTGAGAAGTTTGTTGTATCACTCAAGTCTAATCAACTTCTACAAACTTGCAGCGTTTGTTTTTCTGAACACTGCTCCTCCTTTTTCTAGTTTGGTAAGATCTACGAGGTGAGAATGATGATGGACTTCAATGGGAACAACCGCGGCTATGCCTTTGTCACCTTCTGCACCAAACAGGAAGCCAAAACAGCCATGAAGCAGCTCAACAACTATGAGATCAGGTTAGTTTTGATAGTTCTGACCCGATGCTCATACCAACGCAGTGAAGGAAACATTTCCGAACACTGAGTGAAATCCTTTTGTCTTTCAGGACCGGCCGTCTTCTCGGCGTTTGCGCCAGTGTTGACAACTGTCGTCTATTTGTGGGTGGGATTCCCAAAACCAAGAAGCGTGAAGAGATCCTGTCAGAGATGAAGAAAGTCACAGATGGTGTGATGGACGTCATTGTGTATCCGAGTGCCGCTGACAAATCCAAGAACCGAGGCTTTGCCTTCGTCGAATATGAGAGCCACAGGGCAGCAGCTATGGCCCGCCGCAAACTCCTACCAGGTAACAGCCAGGAAAACTCTGTTCTGGGTTGTCACTGCAATCGGTTATCGGTCCAGTGTGTAAAATTTGGCTTGTTTTATGATTTTTGGATTGGTAAAGCTTGATATATTGTCCATAAATAATAATAACAAAAGTGTCTACTTGCAGTCCAATAAAAGTAATTTGGTCTTTTTACCCTTATGACATTCTCATATATACTGTATAAGTATATATATATATATATATATATATATATATATATATAGAGCAAAGGTCTTGCTCTAGTTAGCTGCCATCTTGCGCCACCATTTTTTAAGGAAGCTCACCTGACCATGCCCTAAATACGAAATGCATTCAGGCAGGCCTCCTTAAACACCGGGCTTCCTTAAAATTTTTACACACTGGACTTTTAAGATGAGGGACAAGTTGTAGGAAGTTCAGACTGCACACACAAACCACCAAAAGCGAAAAATCCAAGGGACGCAGTTTGTCAAGGTAAAACCTCGTCATGAAAGCACACAGGAGATAACACAACATGTCAAAGTCTCAGGTTGTCAGAATTTGTTATCAGCAGCCAATCACAACTTGGTTCAATTGACCATTGTGCTGTGGAGGAAGAGCTCTGATAGGGAGGAGGATCAGATAAACTCGTGAGGCGAATTTGTTTTTAAAGACCGACAGTACTTGATCATAAGCCACCTCCCGTCAGGTCGTATTCAGCTGTGGGGTCACGCCATCGCCGTGGACTGGGCGGAGCCTGAGGTGGAGGTGGACGAGGACACCATGGCAACTGTCAAGATCCTGTACGTGAGGAACCTGATGCTGCAGACCACAGAGGAGACCATAGAGAAGGAGTTCAACAGCCTCCGACCAGGTATACACGGTGCCCAGCAATCATCACAGCCCCACCCAGACCAGCCTGGAGGTTCTAACTGGGCGGGGGGCGTGTTCTGTTTTAGGCACCGTTGAGCGAGTGAAGAAGATCAGAGACTATGCCTTTGTGCATTTCACACAACGGGAGCACGCCATCAACGCCATGAACACCCTCAACGGAAAGGTCGGGCTCCTCGCCGTGGTGGGCGACACTTCTTGCTCCAGGATGCTACGTTTTTCTGCTAACCGCGTCTTCTTGTGCGCCGTGCATCCAGGTAGTGGATGGCTCCCCTATCGAGGTGACTCTGGCCAAGCCGGTGGACAAGGACAGCTACGTCCGATACACCAGAGGGACGGGTGGACGGGGAGGATCTCTGCTGCAGAGCGACTACCCTGCCTACACTTTGGGACAGGTATACCTCCTGGCGCCAAACACCAGTCCAACGAAGACCCACAAGAAAAATGCAAAGTGCTGACCGTGGCAACCGCGGACGGTTCAAGAGCTGACAACGCTTGACGTGTAACAGCGGAGCACAGAACTGCTAGCATCAGAGGTGGCAAAAGCATTCACATTTAGTACTTTAGTAGAAGTATGAATACATGAGTTAAAGAAAATACTCTGGTAAAAAAAAATTTAAATACTGATTTGACTACTTTTAATGGTAAACGGACTGCACTTATATAGCGCTTTTCCAGTACCTTCACAGTACTGGAAAAAAAAAGCCCATTAATCAAACAATACATTTGTTGATAATTTTGCAAAAATGAAAAAAATGTGGCAGAATAATCTGGACTGAACTGTCCAGAGGTCAGAGGTCTTGCATGAGCATCTTTATCATTTTAAACAATTTCAATGCTCCCGATACTATACTACTATAGTTTTTTCTTTTTCAAATGCACTGTAATCACGAATAGTTATGACCAGTGAGACATTATTGGATGTTTACACTTTTATTAACACACTTATTGACACACTGTAAAATAATCTCCCTGTAAAATATGATCCATTTTATATTGAACTACACAATAGCATTGCGCAAATAGCTCTACTTCAAACGACAGAAACAAGAAGGAAAAATAATAAATGAAGTTACTTTTAACAGAATTGGAAGGAATATTTTTTAAACAAAAAAAGTAACTTACATGTTTTTCCAATGTAAGGAGCAGAAAGCACAGATATTGGTGTACAAATGTCAGGAGTCAAAGTAAAAACTTGTCAGAAAAAGAAATACTCAAGTACAGAAACCTAAAAAAAATCTACTTAAGAACAGTAACCAAGTATTTGTACTTCGTTACTTTCCACCTCTGACCGAACCTTTGACACATTTACTCAAGCATAGCCAGAGCAACAGCCTGAAGGTCAGTGGCTGTAAAGATAGGCAGTAGTCCACAAGCTGAACAGTGGTGAGCAGCATCACCTGGTGGCCTGTTTAAGTCACTGCTCGATGAAGGTGAAGGGTAACGCAGTGTTAATAACGACATCATGACTCCTGCAGGTTTACGATCCCTCGGCCGCATACCTCGGTCCGCCCATGTTCTACGCCCCGCAGGCCTACGCTGCCCTGCCGGGGCAGTTCCGCTTCCCACCAGCCAAGGCACAAGTGGGGGGCCGAGGTTTGATCAGGACGCCATCTGTTCGAGGTGAGAACCGATTCACTTTGCTTATGTCCTAAATCCATACGTCAGAAATGAGTCATTCCAACATCAACGCCACAATCTATCAATGTAATGCAATCAGTATTCTGGTGAACTGAGCTTTCCAGAAGCCCTTCCAAAATGAAATAGCCACTGACTGACCAATCATGTTTCATGATCTACCATGCGTGATGCAGGGGTCAGCTTAGTACCACATGATAACATTGATCCAGAATTATTGCACCGCCTCAATTTGCAGTTGATCTGAATCAGCTATGATCGACCAAAATCAAAGGTGTAAACTACATTAGATCTCTGACAAATAAAAGCTTTTGATAAACTCTGAATGAAATGCAGGTACGACTGTTGTTACACCTGTTCACTGAATAATTAACTGTCTGATTCTTCTGCATTGCTGATTCCCGGTGATTTGATTGATTTCACTGCCTTTTCGGTCTCTTATAGAAATTTACATGACCTTACCTGTAGGGGCTGCTGGGGTGCGGGGGCTGGGTGGGCGGGGCTACCTGGCTTATGCCGGCGGAGTCGGCGCTTTGGGCCGGGGCAGCGGCAATAGTGCCACCTACGGTCTGAAGGCGGACAAGCAGGCAGAGGACAAGCTGTACGACCTGCTGCCGGGGATGGAGCTGACGCCCATGAACCCTGCAGCCATGAACCTGAAGGCTGCTGCCATCAAACCTGCACCACAGGTAACAGTGCACCTGGGATGAAGAGAGGCAAGCCAACGGGTGGAGCCCGAGACTGGACTCTTGCTGATGGATAGATGCGTTTGTTTTGTCCAACAACAGGTTCTGGACGAGTTGTGTCAGAAGAATAACTGGGGTCAACCCATCTACCAGCTACACTCTGCCATCGGGCCGGACCAGCGACAGCTCTTCCTCTACAAGATCACCATCCCAGCGTTAGCCACGCAGTACCCCAACGTGTACGATACCCTTTTGTACTGGGGTGGGGGTTATTGAATATTATCGCTTCTAATGGTTCTAGTTACTCAAATGTAATTGCGCCGCTGTGTGTCCCCACAGCCATCCCTTCACCCCTGCCAAGCTGTGCACCGCTGTGGAGGAAGCTAAAGTCCACGCTGCCGAGCACACCCTGCAGACCCTTGGCCTGCAGACAGAGGGCGCCGCTGACACCAGCTGTACTACCGCTGCCGCTGTGGCCTCAGTAGCATTCCCAGGTATGTGAAGGTCCGTAACCAAGATTAACTAGCTCTTTTCTTCAAACAAAACTAACTCACAACCAGCAAAATGCAATATTGCAATATACATATGTACATATATATATATATATATATATATATATATATATATATATACATATATATATATATACATATATACATACATATACATATATATACATATATACATACATATACGTACATATATATATATATATATACACACACACACACATACATACATATGTGTGTGTATATATATATATATATATATATATATATATATATATATATATACACATATGTATATATATATATATATATATATATATATATATATACATACAAACACACACACATATATACACACATACATATACATGTATATACTGTGTATATGTATGAAAATGTACACGTATATACATATATATCTACACATATACATACATACATACACATACATATATATATATACACACACATACATACATTGATATACGCACATATACTGTATATACATATATATATACAAATATATGTGTCTCTGTATGTATAAATATATATATATGTATACATACAAAAACATATTTATAAATACATATACACACATATATATTCATTGCATAAATTGTTTTTTGTCTCTTGTTTGGTTTTGAATTACTTGCCAGACCTTTCATCAGAGAGAGTTCAATCGTGCAGTGCTAGATAAAGCTTTGTGTCGGCAGGTTACACCCTGGCGAGCCCGGCAGCCTCGGCTGTTGCCTCCCAGCTGAAGCAGGCGGTGTCTCTGGGCCAGGACCTGACCGCCTACACTACCTATGACGGCTACCCGGCCTTCGCTGTGGCATCACGCCACGCCGACGGCTACGGCATTTTCTAGAGGAGCGCTTTCCACCATAACCAGCGTCGCATCATTGATTGGTCTTCTTTCTGCTGCCTTTCACTTGGAATTGGGATTCCTTTTGTGCTAGGATAAAAATGACATTGTTGCATTTTAAATGAAAGACAAACAGAAAAAAAAAATACATGATTAGCCACGGATGTAGTCATACCGCACCGCTTGTTTAGAAAAAAAGAAAAGTGACATCAAAGTGGGACAGATGGAGTATCGTAGAAAAGCAGAAGGGAAACGCAGTGTGTGCGTCTGGGGAAGGCTCTCTGACAGGAAGTGTTGAAAAACATCCGCTACCTTTGTCTCATTAGAGAAAAAGAGAAAAAAAGCTGCTGGATTCATCTGTCGCCCTGAAACAAAGCCCTCGCTATCCTCTTCCATCCCTATATTTTCTGCCCTCGTTGGAATCAGAAACACATTTCTAGATGTGCTTCTAGAAATTTAATGACAAGCCTGCAAGTGTGCCTCTTTGTTCGTTTGTTCTGTCAATATGTTTACAACGCTTTCATGCTTCATTTGCTAATTAGCCTCATCCTAATTCTCGTTCAGCTGGACCTGGTCCCTTTGAACATCTTCATGTTTCAAAGGTGAAACTTAACCTGAACTAAAAACTTAAGCTTAACCCTAAACAACACAAAAAATGATATTAATGACGATTTTGTTTTGGTCATTTCCTCTTCTGGACTTTGACGGACGAGCTGGAACTTTACCATATGAAATCAAATGCTCGACTTAATGTGTTTCGGTTAACGGGGGAAGTGGTTCATACTGTGTCTGGAGAGTCCACCAATTCCGTGCGGTAATTCTGTTGGGCCCTTAGTATTTTGTTATTGTTGTTTGTAGGTTTGTAACATCAGCGAGATCAGGGCTAGCTGCAGTGATCCTGGCCACACACTAGTGGACGATCAAATCTTAACCAACGTTTGAAAAGTGAGAAAGCAGACCAAGAGGACAGTTTCACCAAATGTGAGTGCACACAATGGAAGTTTCATCCAGCACACAAAACCATACACCTGCTGTGTATAGCAACAAATCTAGAGCCGAAACTCCACACTCACGCTGCTCTTTCTCATTTGCTTTGCTGGACTTCCATCAGCCAGCTTGACCTGAAATCATAATGCAAGCCTTGGCTTGATATCGCCTGGTGTGTGACCAGCTCAAGCAAGCTGAAACACTTGTTCTCGACTGATTTTGGAAGGGAAAAAAAAGGCAAAAAAAAAAAAGAAAAGCAAAACAAAAATCTGAAAACTTGAAATGTGAGCTGAGAGAAAGGAAAGTTATGCAGATGCCACAATATTCAAACGTTCGGTCTGCCAAGGTAGTTCCTTTTATTTGTTTTTATAACTACGACACACTGACGTCTGAGCTGCGAACATGCCAACGAGGAGAGTGTATGAAAGTGTGACAAGCACTTAGGACTTATTTTTATACCAGGAAAAGGAAGAAATATCCATATGCTATTATTGTATAGACTCGTTTTACACGTCTGTGACTCTGTAATTGACCTGCAAACAAGAGAGGTGAAACTGAAATCAATCTGCAATAAACAGACGCTTGTTGTAATTCCACACAAGTTTCATACAGAAAGAGATAAAGTTGATATTGTGACATTTCATGATTCCTAATCCGACCAAAATAAAAAAGATCTCAGAGGAAGCTTCACTGTGTCTGTATCTCTGATTGCATTTGGTGCAATTGTGTGTTCACACTCCTACCTCCACATTCACACAATGTTTGATTTGTGCAGCAACAGAAACAAAAAAATACAAATTTAACTATATTAAAATGGCTCATGAAAGTAAATAAATAAAATAGCACTTGCAGAAATGTTTAGTCTTCTCTTCAACAATTTTCAAAAGTACAAGTTATTCATCCGTTTTAAGATTAGAGGCTCAGAATTTGGTTCAATTACAAGGAAAAGTAAATTAGCGTCGACGAGAGGGTGGTGTTTGAGGCGGGAGGAAGGAAGGAAGGAAGGAAGGCTGGATCACCAGTGAACGTTATGAAAAAGACCAGCAAGCCTGGTTGCTTGTAGCTTATAGCCAACTGCAAAACCAACCAGCGTTAGCGCCTCACTGCCAACAGGCCTTCAAGGTACTTTCTAGAAAGCGCTTACCTGGAGACGCACGAAGAGCTGATGATTTACCAGCAGCTCAAGCCGCTGATCTGACTTCAGTATCTCTCATTTGCGTAGTTTCCCAATTTGAGATCAATAAAGTACATCTCTTCTATTTCAAATCTGGTATCTCCCACACAAGATTTTTGTTTCAATTAATACTTAGAGACAAACTTGTTTAAAAACTCAACATTTTTTACTTTATTATTTCCATTATACAAACAGATCACACAAAAATATACATATGTAAAAAAAAAAAAAAAATCACATTTTTATAAAACCCTTAAGACAAACTGTACATTTTAAGTATAATTACAGTGACATAAAGTGACTGAGTTTTCAGTTCACTCAATGTTGTGGTGAGTCGTTTCTGAAATCTTCTCTTCCAACTCAGAATGTACAAATATTTACAGCGGCATCGTTTTAATCTTCCGTCCGGCAGTTTGCACTTGTCTGCATTTAGAGTCACCGAGGCAGGAAACAAAACATTTCAGTGCGACAACCGCTTCGCATCACGCTGAAATGCTTCAACAGGTGCGCTGGCTCGAGTCTTGTCAGAGGTCCAGAGTGAAAGTCTGTCACTGACCTGTACACGTCATGTGTTTGGTTAGCTGGAGCGCACGACGGCACTTCACACCGGCGTCCCGTGCACGCGGACGCGGTACATGCAGGTGTAGTCGGGGTGTCCCCAGTTGGTCGACACCTGCAGCTCCACGATCTGGAAGGACCGCTGGGACGCCTCCTGTGTGCCACGACAACACGCACAGCTGTTGGACCGCCCTTCAGCAGGGCGACCTCGGCCCGGCTCGCTCGCTACTCACCGTGACGGCGAACGTCTGCAGAGCCTCTCCGTCCTCCTCATAGGTGAACGTCCCCAGCAGCTCTCCGTCCTCCTCGCTCACATCCTCCAGACCCTGGAGACGCACACAGCCATCAGGACCATCAGGCGCTGGTGTGGCTCACAGGGTGACAGAGAAGCCCTCTTTTTTTTTTTATTTTTTATTTATTTATTTTAAAAAAGGAAAACAAAACAAGAAAAGGAAAAGGAAGAAAAAAGAAAAAAAGAGAGAAAAAGGGAAAAAAGGAAAAAAGAAAAGAAAAAAAGGAAAAAAATGGGGGGGGAAAAAAAAAAAAAAAAGAGCAGCCCTCTTACGTAGACGCTGAAGTCCCTGGGGGCGCTGAGCAGCGTCCCGCTCGGTGCCAGCGCCTTGGGGATGTGTTCCAGCGAGACGGCCGTCACGACGATCCTCATGGAGAGACGGAACACCAGGAAGCCTTTAGAGCCCTTGAAGGCCCAGCAGTTTCCTGGATGGACGTCCGGCTGCGGATCAGCAGACGTAGTAAAAGTATTCACATTCTGTCCTTGTGTAAAAGTACAGATACAATAAAAAAAAAAGTACTCTGGTAAAAGTAGGAATGTTGTCATAGTAAGATGTGATTTGTTTTTTTTTTATTCCATGAATGAGACATTACATTTGTTGATAATTCTGCAAAAAAAGAAAAGTTGGACTGAATAGACCAGAGGTCAGAGGTTACAGGTCTTGATGAGTACCAAACTGTAATCAGTAATAGTTAAGAACAGTGAGCTTTTATTGGATGTTTAAACTTCTAATAACAATTACCAATGTTGTTTTCTACACATTTAAAGAAAAGATACAGAAGAGTGACTCCCAAGCCGAGCTACTCATTAAAATGTGATCCACTTTTATAAAGCGAGTCATGGAGCCCACAGCTTACCTGGATGACCGCTCGAGGAGACTGGGAGAAATACCAGAGCGGAACCCCGAACAGGCTGAGCAGAGCTGCCTTGGTCTCAAACGTTTCTGAGCAGCGGGTGCTGATGATGCTGCCACCTGCAGGACACACGATGCAACACGGTGACATGGATCCCTGCACTCTGAAGATGACAGGCAGGCAGGCAGGCAGGCAGACAGGCAGGCAGACAGTGACCTCTGACCTCCAGACTCCAGGGCGTAGTCCGGCAGACCCGTCCGGTCCTGGGAGAACCGGCGCAGGGCGTCTTCCACCATCACATGGACGTCCTGGAGGAGCAACAGCTGGTCAGTGAGAGGTCACGTTGGGGCGCCAGGCCAGCTGCAGGCCTCCCATCCTCCCCTCACCTCCCGAGTGACGGCAGCACCGTGTGGGGCGGCACCATGCGGGGCGTCCTCGGCGCCGGAGTCCCCACCGTGGCCCCGACCCACCAGCAGGCTGATGTTCCGCCGGATGTCCAGCTCCAGAGAGGACAGCGCCGCCTGCAGGTGGGAGTTGCTCACGTAGCGCTGCGACAGCCACTCCGGCAGAGACTCCGGGGGCGTGGGGGCGCCGTCCGGGGAGGCTCCGCCCCTCACCGCCAGCTGGTTCCCGTAGAGCAGAACCCGAACCTCGTCCCTGACCTGGGCAGAAACCTGCTCCCAAATCTGACGGGGAGGAAAAAAAAAGAAAAAGACCTTCAGACAATGGAGTCAAATTCAAATTGTGATTCCAGTAGGGTTGTGACGGTTATGACTTGGGTCCCCTCACTGTCTGACTGAGCTGACCGCAGGCCTCCCGGCACACAGACAGACTCTCCACGTCCAGCCGGAGCTCCTCCAGAGCCGCCTGCAGCCGCGCAACCTCCGCCAGCACGGCGTCGTAGGACTGGCGGTCCACACCGCCACTGGAGGAAGTCAAGTTACCTTTAGGTCAAATGCTAGAGGTCGCCTGGTGTGGAACTCCAGGAGCCGAGCGAGGATACCTGACAGCAGCAGGAAGTGACATTGCCGGAGGTGGGTCCATTTCCTGTTTTCGCTGCAACTCCTAAATTTGAGAAAAAGACAAAGAGCCAAATCAAAGCTAAACTCTGCCATCAGTTGCGTTGGACGCAGTCTGGGTTTGTCATACCTCCGTTTGCACAGCCAGCGTCTGCAACTGCCGCTCCAGCTGTTCCACACGAGAGGTTTGGCTAATCCTCTGAAGCCACCCCTGCAAAGGCCAACACAGGAAACACACTAATGAGGGATCTTATTTCAACAACTGTGATGGCAGGTATGAACCTACGCCAGGATGACTAACTAGAATGTAGGTAGGAAGTAAGTCAGTACAAATACTTTGTTAATGTACTTTAATACAATTTTCAGGTATCTGTACTTGAGTTTTCTTTTTCTGATGACTTTTTACTTTTACTCCCTACATTTGTACACAAATATATGAACATAACAGAGGTTAGCGTGTAAACATCCAAGCATGGCTCACTGGTCATAAGTATTAGTGATTACTGTTTGGTTGTGCTGTAGTTGTAAAAAAAAAAAAAAATATTGTATTAACAGTAGTAAACCTGTTCAAAATGATGCTGAAGGATGAAACGTTTTCATTTTCGCAAAGTCATCAACAAATGTATTGTTTCAATGATGGGAAAAATATATTTCACTTTACTACATTTCAGGACCTGTACTTGCTTACTTTTACTTGAGTAAAGGAGTAGAATCAGTGCTTTTACCCAAGTATTTTTTTTTTTTTTACACAAGTATGTGTAATTTTACTTAAGAACAGAATGAGAATGCTTGTGAACCATGCTGGGGATCTGAGGTGAGTTTGCGAGGACGCGGTACAGACCTGCTCCCTCTTGTGCCTCTCCCGCTCCAGGTGCGCTCTGATTTGCTGCGCCTGCTGCTCCTGCAGCTGGGCGTACAGCTGCAGCACCTCCCGGTGCCTCTGCTCCTCCCTCCTCCCGCCGGCCTCCACCTGCTCCCACAGCGCACTCAGACTCTGCTCCAGGTGGAGCAGCCGTCCAGGACTGTCAGCGGATGTGGCGTCCTGCCCCGACTCAGCCCCCGGATGAGGCTCAGAGAGGGGCGGCGCCTCCCTCTGCTCCTCCATGCCGCCCTCTGCTGGTGGGCAGGGGACCAGCGTGGGGACGTCAGAGACAGCCGGACTGAACCAACACAGGCCTGAGGAGGAGACGTTGAGCAGGAACGTGTAAACAGATGGTATTTATTCTCACTGTGATGCTATTGTCATAGAGTTGTCTTGTCCTAAAGATTTTTGGATATTTTATTTATTTATTGTTTTTCTTTTCAAGGTTCAGTGTGTAATATTTGGAGATTTTGACAAAACAGCGACATCAAGTGGTTACATCTTAGATTGCAACATCTTTCACTCTCTCTTCCCCTTCCTGAGTTTGCCTGTGAACTACGGTGGTCTGCGCACACAAACCCGGACACCGCATTCCCCTTCTTCTTCGATGGTTTATTTGAAGACGCGAGCATTCACCCTATTTACGAAACGTGTTGTCAGGTGGGCTGGATTGTCCACACCAGGCTTCCTTAGAAATATGGTGGTGCAAGATGGCAGCTAAGTAGGAGCAAGAGCGTTGCCCTATGTATATTCTTATATAAAAGAAGCAATTTAAGGGTAGGAAAACCAAACTACTTTTATTCTACAGCAAGTATACACTTATCAATGTATTTACGGGCAGTATATTATGCTTTTACCAATATAAAAATCATAAATCAAGCCAAATATTGCACACTGGACCTTTTACCTGTTTAAACAAATGAAATGAAACAAAATGAAATAGTTGAACCTACCGGTGAAGAGGAGCAGCAGAGGGAGGAGCAGCAGGAGAACCACCAGTGGAGACCTGCAGGAGGAGAGATGATGTCAGAGAAGGTTCCTCTGCCGCAAAGTTTGCCTAAAACTCAACTCACCGAGTCAGCAGGGGGCTGGAGGTCAGGTGGTGCCATTGTCTGCCAAACCACCTGGAGGCTTCGGCTGCCCAACCCCCTGAAAACACACACACACACCTGCTGAACACAAACTCAACTCGCCACGGCAGGTGTGCCACCTGCGTTATGGAGGAGATCATTAGTAACCCTAATTTATGTTAGTTCTTTTCTTTGTTAGGTGCTCTGCAGAGCCTCGTATGCACCCAAAGAGCCAGAAGAAAACATCAGAGACCCTGTGGAACCTCCTTGTCAGCCTAACAACCACAAACCGACATAACAAAGCTGGACCAGATCAGCCTGAATTGAAGAACAGCACCGCAACTGTCAATCAGAGCAAATGCAGAGGAAGCAGAGGCCTTCAAACACAGCAGGACAACATTAACCTGCGAGGCAAACAGCGGACCAGCAGGCCAAACTGGACTTCCTGGTCAAAGGCCACAGTGTCGCAGCAGCACCCAGAACCAGCTGACCGAGGGTGGACGCTGCTGAGGCAGAGGATGAAATAGCTCCTGAAAGTCTGAAGATTTGGGAGTAAAAATCTGAGAGTTTTTTTTCCTCGCTCTGTCTCTTCAGTTCAGGTGTTCAACCTGCAGAAAGCGCGGCGGTCCGCATGAGCGCCACACAAGCAGAGAGCCACAACCACCGGTGGGGAGGTGACGCAGCAGCAGCAGCAGCACGGAGCTTCTCCTGGCAGCGGCCACCTGTTGGTGTCAAAGAGCATCGCACTGATAGAAACATCCACAGAGACAGTGAAAGTGTGTATGTATGTGTGTGTGCATGTGTGTGCATCTCTCTCGCTCTCGTGTCTCTCTCTCACACAGGTCTCCGCTGGTGAGATGTTCCTGGCCAGTTGTGGACTCCTTCAGGTTCATGACTCCACTGGAGCAGCAGCAGAGAGAAGACTGGCTCTCTCCTCTTCCTCCTCCTTCTCCTTCTCCTCCTCCTCCTCCTCTGAGCCACCGGCGGCTCACTGACTGACTGACCCGGCAGCCACATTTGCATTTCACCGAGGAAACAGCCAAAGTGAGCAGGTGCAGCTCATTTGTTTGGGAGCACAAGCCAGGATCTAAACTCAAGTGGTGCCCTGGGAGCAGCACTCTGAGGCTGGCGGTAACTCCGGTTCAGAAGGCTCCAGCAGGGGGCTCTCATCTATGTCTTCCAGTATGCCGAGTAGTTCATCAGGTCCCATCATCCACCCATTCATTTCCAATACCTTCTTGTTCCTGCACTCAAGGTCATGGTGGTCTGCTGGAGACTATCCCAGCCGTCATAGGGCGAAGGCAGGGTGACACCCCGGACCAGTGTCCAGTTCATCACAGGGCCACATAGAGACAAACAACTCATAAGCACACCTATGGACAATTCAGGTTTCCCAATTGCCTCACATGCATGTTTTTGGACTGTGGGAGGAAGCTGGAGAACCCGGAGAGAAACCACATAGACACAGGGAGAACATGCAAACTCCACACAGAAAGGCCCCAGGCTCGGAATTGAACTCCTGACCTTCTTGCTGTGAGGTCCCATCAGTGAATCAAAAAAAAAAAACCCTAAAAGGTTCTCATAATGTTTTTTTTTCAGCTGAGGAAAAAGTTGGAGATTAGATGTTTTTGGGAAGGTTTTGACAATGAGGTTCTCAGGGTTCTTGATGAGGTTCTGGGTTAGTTCAACAAGGTTCAGACTAACCGCATCACACTAAAAAGCAGAATAAACATTGATGTTGAGAAACAGCTTGTTTGTGAGAAAGAGGGACAAAGAGGTCAGACAGAATGCACCGGAAACTGATGTCCAGGTGGTCATCAGGTGAAGAAGAACTGAGTGCACCCAACAGAACACCTCTACAGCCACAGTGGTTGGTTCAAACAAGAGTTCCACACACACACACACACACACACACACACACACACACACACACACACACACACACACACACACACACACACACACACACACACACACACACACACACACACACACACACACACACACACACACACTCCTGCTTCCGTTAGTACCTCCATGAATCGCATACACCTGGCAGGTGTGTCTGAGCGCAGACACACAACACACAGCTGCTCTCTGGCAAAGCTGCACAACATCTGGATCAGCAAAGAAGATACAGTAAAGTGGTTAAACGCAGCGAAGGCGCTGTGACCGCCACCTCTACATGACCAACACGAGTTGACTCGTTCCATTGTCTTCATTATGTCTTCAGTCTTCATAGGTTTGTGTCTTTCTTGTGTTCAGACAAGGGTTCTGTTGGTCCTGACCAACAGAACCCTTGTCTGAACACAAGAAAGACACAAACCTCCGACAAGTTGGCGCTCCACGACCCCATCGATGACCTGGAAGCAGGCACCTGCGTCACTGCCATGTCCATCTCACCTGTGCGGCTCTTGCGGGTGCGCTCCCTGCAGTAAATGACGGGGGTTTCTGGTTCCTTGGCGACGGGCGTCATCCCATAGGAGAAGGAGTGGCGGTGCGCGTCGTCCTTCCCGTCGGAGGACGACTCGCAGTGGATCCTGCTGAGGGTCTGGACCGGATGCCTGGCGCAGCAGCAGTCGTCTGGGCCAATCAGAGTTTGGTCTGCCAGGACGGTGCTGTGCTCTGCGACGATGGTGCTCTCTGAAACGGAGGGACAGGTGATCTATGAGGGGAAACACCTGGAATGCCTGGAACACTTGGAAGCCCCCCCGCCCCCCGGCGCAACACGTGCAAACCCGATGCCCCTGTTGACGGGAACTGACCTTTTGGGTCGACGTCATGCTCCAACCCTGGAAAACCAGAGAGAAACATCAGCGTCCCTCCACGTTTAAAGGTTAAGTGACTGATAGGACAGCGGCATCAAGTGGTCACATTTCAGATCGCAGCGTCTTTCACTCGCCCTCCCCCTCCCGAGCTTGCCAGTAAACTACAGTGGCCTGCGCATCCAAACCTGGATACCTCGTCCACCTTCTTCTTCGTTGGTTTATTTAAAGAAGCGAGGAGTCACTCCAATTACAAAACATGCTGGATTGTCCACACTGGGCTTCCGTAGAAATATGGTGGTACAAGATGGCAGCTAACGTTAGCGTTCTAAGGGTATGAAAACTAAATTATTTTTATTGTACTGTGAGTATACACTTTATTCATGTATTTATGGGCACTATATAAAGCTTTTACCGATATAAAAATTATATAAGAAGCTAAATATTACACACTGGACCTTTAAGAGATGCTTTCACAGTAGATCACCTTCAACTGTCCAAAGAGTAGAAAAATGGAAAGAATAGAGGTGACAGACAGAACAAACTCAAAGGTTTTACCCCAGAGGGAGTCGACCAGTGTGTGCTCCTTGATGGAAGACTCATCCAGCAGGGAGGAGAGGAGGGAGGCGTCGGAAGCCTCGCTGTGAACACTGCTGTTGAGTAACGACTGAGAGCTGGGCTTGCGAGGGGTGCTGCGGAGGAGAGACTCCGAGCAGGACAGCGAGAGGCGCTGTGAGTGGCGAGACTTTGGCAACCTGAGGGAGGAAGGGGGGGAAGGAGTTACAAAAAACAAAACAAGGAGGGACAAAGAGAGGTGAGCCTGAGGGGTACTGAGTGAGCACTCGCCTGGCGCTCCCCCAGCTGGCTCCGCCCACACTGAGGGAGCCACTGCTGCGGTCCAGACGACTGTCGTCAAGGCGAAGGCTGCATCTGGACATTTTCCTCGTGACGAGCAGCGACTCGATCTGCTGCTCCTGGTCCTCCGCGTCAGATGATGGCAATGAATAGACAGAACTGGGAGGAGGAGGAGCGGAGAGTGATAAACAAAGGAGGAGAGGCCGGGCCAAAACTGGCTGCAAGTCAAATTACACAACAGGGCAGGACAGCTGGAACTGTAAAAGGATGTTTCAGTTTCATTTTTGTACGGCGGGAGTAAAAGGAACGTGTGGTGGCCATCGTTGCTTCAATGAGTCTTCTTTTCAAAGTGCACAGTGATCAAGATTACATTTCTGGCTTTACAACCAAATTTACAGTTAAATATACAATAGGTCAGTATTGATCAACCTGTCGACTGCCCACAGCAAACAGACAGCCTGAAGACAGTCACCCGGTCATATGACACCACAGTGCCAACCTGACCTACATACAGGCTCGCACTCACTCTAAAGCAACAGAGAAGAAAGTACACACAGGTCGGTCCAGCCCCAGCTCTGCAGGTCCTCGTCACAGGACATCCCAGGGAGGCACACACACGCACACTCATAAGGCAGCCGATCAGTCCACTTTAAAACCGCTATGCAAAAACGTGTCCTCGTGTCAGGTGCCAAAGTACAGTGGGTGCAGTCCCCACCCCACCAAGCAACACACACACCCGCACAACGACACAGTGTAGTGTCAGAAGCAGCGGGCGGTCGGACACTTCCTGTTGTCATGTGACCCGTCCCTCCCTCCCTCCCTCCCTCAGGTGCTTCCTGGGTGAGGGTGGAAGCCCTACCTGACGGCGAGTCAGTCACTCAGCAGGTGCGCCAAACACTTGCGTTGTGAGGGAGGCGAGGTGAGCAAACAGCAAGAGGAGACGGCTCTGGATTACCCAGCAGCCACCACTTTAAACCAATTACCAAGCGCGAGCAGCGGTGTTCACCTCTCAGCTGGAGGCGGGGAGGCCGTCAGACAAGACAGAGCAAGAGAACAGAACTGCAAGCAGAAAATGAAAAATGATTGTAAACATTTCACTGTTCAATTAGAACAGTTAGAACAATTTTGTAATTACAGAAGTGATATTTTTAAAACAGATGTAACCCTTTCTCAAAATGTAAAAACAGACAAACAAACTAAAAGAAAAAACAGGATAAGAATAGTAAGTTTATATTTGTAGCCATTAAAGTTTCCTTAAAGAAAACAAAACAACCATTTGAGTTTTATTTCTAAGATTATGTGAATCGCCGGTTTCAAGTGTGAAGAGGTTGTTTTGCCTGCACCGTGTTGGACGTTTCCGGTCATATCGCCTCACCGTTCAGGAGCCGGTAAGACACCAACCAATTACCGTGGAGCTCCACGATGACGTCACCCCGATGACGAGTTAATATCAACAAAGGGCGGGGCCCGCGAAAAACAAACGCCTGATGTGCTAGCATTAGCCTCGGTTGTCACATGCACACTGCAACTAATACAATGAAACAAGACATCATGTCAGACTGCGGGCAACTTACATCCCACGGATCTGTGCGGCAGGATGACGACTGTCCGACTGTCAGTGGAGCGCAACACCTGAGAGGGCTAGAGACTAATTAATGTACAAACTAAAACAGCCGTTACCCGTTGTTGTTGTTTTAATTAAAGGGAACTTATTGACACTAAGTGTGAGGTTTTGTTTACAGGACAGACGGCAAATGAATGTCAAGTGACAAACTGTCATAAAACAAAAACGAAGAGATTTACTCTCCGTGTACTTGTTCTCGTTAGAGCTAAACGGGGTTCACTCGAGACGGGCAGTGGGGATTTATTGCCATCGTGTGGCGGGAGTAATAAACAGCTATCTGGTGCGCTGCCAAAGATCGTGTATTGAGCTTAAGATGTGTCACAGATGGGAAGATATTGGCTCGGAAAAAACAACACAAAACTTGATTATTCTTTATAAATGCTTATTTCAGGTACTACTGACAAACTATCAAGGGATTTTATGTGGATTGATGTAATAGCTCTTGTAGTGTCTAGTTTCGAAAAAGCCAGGCCATTTCCACGCCGAAGTGAACAATCTTCCAAAGATATGCTGACCCGGATGTAGAGTTGTGCCGAATGAGGTCATCTCAGTATCAACAACGTGCACACATGTGTTCGGACGTGTGGCGAGAAACAAGGCTTTTACTTTTTCTTTAACTCTTTGTTTTATTGCCTGTCGGTGTTGCTGGATCGTTTCTGTGCGCCTGACCACTCGTTTCAGGTGGGGCCATTGTGTTGTTTTAAACCGGAGATGCCTGAACAGGGTGTTTAACCGGCTTAATGTCTTAGCTTCCGAGGCTAACATGGTAGCTCTATGTATTATCCGTTATTGCGGTGTCGTACAATGTGAAAACGGCTAAAACAAAACAAAATCAAAATGAGCAAACCAGTCGGGGGTGGGGCAGGACTTGCAATTAATTTTCCTTATTAGACGTTTTGACTTTTACTGAAGTGAAGTGTGACTTTTTACTATTTGAATAAATATGAGAGGATCTCAGCCTGCAGAATCAATCAGCAAATCAGAGAGGAAGGATGTCGCGTAGACATCCACATTAACTCAGCATTTATTCATGATAACATTATACATACAGTACATAATACTAAACATTAATCATCTGTTGTTTTTTTCCCGTACACATTTCTACATTATAAATATTTTTCTATGTGTAAGAAATCACTCTGACTAAACTCAAATTTTTAGTTTCCACCATTTAAAAATTCATGCAAGTTGTTCTGAGGTAAAGAGAGTGTTCCATCATCATCTCTCTCTCTCTCTCTCTCTCTCTCTCTCTCTCTCCTTCTGTGTGTGTGTGTGTTACTCAGATTAAGAAGTTGTCATGACGTCGTTGGCCCACCAGCTGAAGCGGCTCGCGCTGCCTCAGAACGATGCATCGCTGCTGACACGCAAAGAGGTCGCCTCGCTTCTCTTTGAGCCCAAAGATGCTGCGACTATCGACCGAAGCACCTTCTACGCCCTCGGTGAGTTAGTTCGGGTCCTGCACTTGAAACCTGTTTCTGTTTCCGCAACGCTCGGCTGAGGTCAAGTCTGTATGTTGCTGCCCCTGGTCAGGCTGCACGGGGCTGGAGGAGCTGCTGGGAATCGAGACAGCCTTCCTGGAGTTCCAGGACACCTTGTTCAGCTCGGCGTCTCTGACGATGGAGCGCAGCGTTCAATCCAAAGAAGTCAACCAGAAGCTGGACGCCAGCATCTCACTGTTCCTCACCCGCCTCTGCCCGTACTTCCTCCTCAAACCAGCACACAAGTGCCTGGAGTGGCTGATTCACCGGTAAGAGCGGCAAAGCAGTGCGTGTTCAGTCCCTCCCGACCGGAAGCCAGATGTTGTGGATAATGTGCTTTGTCTCGCTTGCAGCTTCCACATCCAGCTGTACAACATTGACAGCCTGCTGGCCTGTATCCTGCCCTATCACGACACCAACATGTTTGTCAGAGTCCTGCAGCTCCTGAAGATTCAGGACGCCACCAACAAGTGGAACTGGCTGCACTGCCTGCAGGTAAGTGTGTGTGTGTGTGTGTGCGTGTGTGTGTGTGTGTGTGTGTGTGTGTGTGTGTGTGTGTGTGTGTGTGTGTGTGTGTGTGTGTGTGTGTGTGTGTGTTCCTATGCAAATATCCTAGATATTCTAGAATCTATCATTGTTTTTCTTAACTTCTGTAGTATTTTGTTAAATTGAAATAACAAATAACCAACTGGGGATGAGATTCTAAAATTAGCAAGAGCTGCAAACTCTTTTTTAACACTTTAGTGTCAAACTCTGTCAGTCAGGACAGGATGTTCATTGAAGGATATTATTATGACATCCTTGGTTTATTGTTGTTATTTTATTTTGAAATGTATTATTAGCCCATGGAAAAAGGTTACTGTTGATATTTAAATTAAAAAGAGGCATACAATTTTTACTTACATTTTATTTATTTTGGTGAGTTTTTTTTTATTTGAAATTTGATTTTGCATGTGTGCAATATGAAGTTTTTTTGTATGTTATTTATTATTTATTATACATTTATTATACATATTTTTATATTGTTCCAAATTCAGGTTGAAGCAAAACTTATTTGGGTCCATATAAAAAGGTTCACTGTTCTATCTGGAGGAAGATTATTTCAATAAATATCAATGTTGGCCCGCGACTTTGTCCAGGTTTTAAATTTTGCCCCACTGTGTATTTGAGTTTGACACCCCTGAGTCATGGCACATCAGACTAATTCCATGTATTTAAGCCATTTTGAACTCTATTGTACCTGTCAAAGTTAAATCTCCTCGTTCATTCCTTTATGTTTGTGTAGAAACCAGGTGTGCCGTTATCCAGGGGAGCCCTCATAACTCACTGCTACTCAGACCTGGGCTTCATGGACTTCATCTGCAGTTTGGTAACCAAAAGCATCGAGGTAACTCAGCAGTGAAAACAGCAGACTTGCTCTATTGTGATTCTTCTTTGTGCCGTCAGTGCAGCGTTCTGTGCTCTGTCCTTCCAGGCGTATTCCGGGCAAACAGGAAGTTGCTCCCAGCTCAGGATAATCTTCTCCTTCTACGCCTCCACCGTGGTGGCCGCTCTGGACGCTGTGGACAGAGTGTCGGACAGCATCATCGCCAAACTGCTGCCATACATTCAGAAGGTAATAAGGTGTCAGCGCTGTACTGTCACCTCACAGCAGGAAGGTTGTGGGTTCGATACCCGGGCCTGAGGCCTTGCTGTGTAGACTCGTTGCATGATCTCCCTGTGTCTGCCTGGCTTCCCTCCAGCTACTCTGGCTTCCTCTTACAGTCCAGGGACGCGCACAGAAGGCAAACTGGAAACTCCAAGTAGTCATAAACAATTTGTCTGTCTGTGTGGCCTTGAGATGAACTGAAACAGCTGGGATTGACAGAACCTGAGAGCAGAAGGAGCAGTGAAAGACCATGAATAGCCAGATTCAGATTCAGCAACAGTCATTTATTGGCCGTACAACTCTCATGTCAGAAAATCAGGTGTGCTTCTGGTTTCCCTGCACTAATATCTTGTCCATGGCCCATGAAAAAGAAAAAGAAAATTATTACATTATCCAATTAATGAATTAATAAGGCAACAAGCACAAACCTACTCACTACTTAAAAGTGACATTTATCAGCCTGATGACTGAAGGGACAACAGAGTTGGAGTAGAGATTTGTCCTCCTCACGGCTGCATAGTAGTTCTGCATGGATAAATATTAGGCAGGCAGCCACAAGGGGGCGCTTTAACATCTGTCGCCTTCAACGTATCGGTAATTAATCCGACTGGCGTGCGTCTGCAGGGCATGAAGTCGCCGCTGCAGGACTACAAAGCGGCCACCTACATGATCGTGTGCCAGCTGGCGGTGAAGGTGGTGATGGAGGTGACGCTGGTCGACAAGCTGGCCATCCACATCAGCAAGTCCCTGCTCAAGGAGCCCCTGCTGGCCAAGGAGGGTGTGGCCTGCCTCCTGGTGCTGCTGCAGAACCAGCAGCAGGCCGCCGTCGAGCCCAGGTAGGACACATAGTTTCCTCAAAAGGGAAAGGCGGCACTCAACCGCCTCAGGTCGGCGGAAAAATAGAAACTAAAAAAACTAAAAGTAAATCTGTTTCCTGTAATTATTTTTTTCCCTTCTCATGGCGTAATCCTCTTTCGTTGGGATGCTCAGCTCTAAAATCTCACACACGAAACAGCCTGAGATGAAGAAATGGTTTATTGATCAGAACGATCAGTACTTAATAAGACTTGGTGTTATCAGCTATCAGTTATGGACAACATCAGCAAACCATGTCTGCAACAGTTTAGTGTGTGTGTGTGTGTGTGTGTGTGTGTGTGTGTGTGTGTGTGTGTGTGTGTGTGTGTGTGTGTGTGTGTGTGTGTGTGTGTGTCCTTCCTTCCTCAGGGCTTTGGATCATCTCAGTGCCATGCCAGCGCTCGTCTCCACGCTGCAGGAGATCTCGGCCCACGACATCAGCCCTCTGCTGCGCCACCTGCTGCCTCACCTCGTCCATGCAGCGTTCACCCCCGGCTCAGGTAAAAGACCACGAGAGGAGTCAGTGTGGAGTCTGGATGAAGCCTGCCGAGTTTGCTCACCCGCGGTCGTCTCTCTTATTATCTTTTATATTATATTGTATTTTATTATATTATATTATATCATATTATGTTATATTATGTTTTATTGTATTTTATTTTATTTTATGTTATATTTTATATTGCATTTCAAAAATTAATTAAGACCAGATATTAATTGCTTAATTGTCTGTTCGATGACATGAAGAAGAAATTAAAAAAAAAAAAAAAAGCAAAAACATTAGAACATACATGGCTAGTGCATGCAAGGGAGCTGTTAAAGACAGTAACTAATTATATTATATTGCTTATTATGTTGATTATATTTTACTGCACTATTGCACTGTTATTATTATTACTATTAATACTATTATTATTTTACTAACTAACTAATTAGCTATTGCTACTGATACTAGTATTATATATAAAATGTTATAGTGTCGGCGCAGTGGTTAGCGCTGCCACCTCACAGCAAGAAGGTCGTGGGTTCGATTCCGGGGCCCGGGCCTGGGACCTTTCAGTGTGGAGTTTGCATGTTCTCCCTGTGTCTGCGTGGGTTCTCTCCGGGTTCTCCGGCTTCCTCCCACACTCCAAAAACATGAATGTGAGGTCAATTGAACACTCTAAATTGTCCGTAGGTGTGCATGTGAGTGTGAATGGTTGTTTGTTTCTATGTGGCCCTGCGATGAACTGGCGACTTGTCCAGGGTGTCACCCTGCCTTCGCCCTAAGGCAGCTGGGATAGGCTCCAGCAGACCCCTGTGACCCTGAATAGGAATAAGCGGATATAGAAGATGAATGAATGAATGAATGTTATAGTGTCAGTCTTTGCCTTTCAATGATTGCAACTAATTATATTATATTGTATAGTGTTGTATAACACTTCAAACACCCTTATCTGTATTCGCCACTTGTAAAACTTATATTTAACTTGCCACCTCCCACTTTTTGAACTCTTTTTTTTTTTTTTTTTTTTTTTTTATTATTATTATTATTCCTTGTGTGCCCAAATGAAGTCAGGTTCTGCCACGCCAACATTTCACTGTCATGTAACCTGACATGACAAATGAAATCTTTGAAATCTTGAAACCTCCCAGGGAAGACGGATTCACTGGCTGTGCTGACGTCCCTTTTGGAGGCGGTGCCGCTGGCCGGAGGCCTCGACCAAACTGTTGCACGGTAATGAACACGTCAGCAGGAGTGGGCCGGTGAAACACCTGAGATGTTCACGTTGGTTCTGACGCGGCACTCCCCCTCCACAGCCTGCTGCTGGACGACTACCTGAGTCAGACTGAACTCTCAGACGACCAGATGGCCGCCGTCAACCAACGCCTGCTGCCTGTCGTCCGAGTGTTGGAGTCCAGGTAGTGCACCACCCACCGACCACCAGGAGGGGGCGGACTACGGCGCTAACCGTCCACTACAAAACCGACCTGGTGTTTGTCTCCTTCAGGTACTGCGGATCTCTGGACAGCGTCCTGGAAAGTCACGTGACGGACATCAGCAGCGCAGAGCGTAAACGTCTCTTCCATCAGTTCCTCTCCCTGTCACTGAGCAGTGGGAAATTCCAGGTGAGCCGCTCACTGTTGTGCTCAGGCTGAAAGTGAAGCGACGGCAGCGACAGGAGAACTTGATCCTTCCTGTGCTTGTGTGTAGTTCATGGACAACTCGGACACGTCGCTGCTTCTGAGTCTGAAGCACACGCAGCCGACCATCCGGGTGTCAGCCATGGAGCACCTGATGGGCGTCATCGCCTCAGGACAGGTAGGGCAGGACACGTCACTTCCTGCTTGACACGCATGTAAAAGCCCAACAAACAAAAATAAAGTTATTTAAAAAAACAAAGAAATGTTCTGGATAATAAAGTTCCTTAAATGTAGTTTTGTTTACTTCTGTGAAACTTTAAAAAAAAAAAATTTCACCCCTCAGCGGCAGAGTTTGGATCGAACCTTCCTGAGAGACGCCGTCCTGGAGCGGCTGCAGGACGACATCCCCGAGGTCGTGGCCGCCTCCCTCAAATTGCTGGAGGTGAGTCTCCACCAGGGTGCGCTGCCTCTCACAGGCCAGTCAAGAGTCTGGACCACTGATTCTTATTACTCTTTTGTTTTTGTTTTTTTGCTTTCCTCTCCGCAGGTGCTGATTGACGACCTGGACCCGGAAGACGTGGTGTCCAGTTTACTGACCCTGCTGCACAGACAGGAAGTGTCAGTCTCAGAGAGCTGGTCAGTCATCATGCTGCTACACTACTTTAGAGACACAATACAAAGAAAAGGAATGATATCCAGGACTGTGAACCTTCCTCCCACCCAGGCTGCCCGTGCTGACCGAGGCGGTGCGTTTACTGTCAGGCCCGTGGCTGGGAACAGGGGAGCGGCTGCAGACAGTGGGCTGGCGGCTGCTGCCCCTGCTGGTCGTCTCCTCCTCCTCCCAACTGAGCCTCGCCTCCTGCATCGGCCGCTCTTCCATCATGGCCCAGCAGCCGCTCACACAGAACTGGGCCAAAGGTGAGACAGAACCTGGACTAATCCTCCCTCAGCTGTCCTGCAAACTGTTCCCTGTCCTCAAACCTACTGATGAACCAGCCATGAAGAAGCTGCTTCCAAACATGTATATATGTGGCGACATGATGCAGATAAATTACCACCCAGCATCGGCTGTTTTCTGGTCTTGCTGCTCAGACGTGTCATTCATGAGCTCCTGGACTTCCCACATCCATGTCAAATAAAACTGTCTCCTGCCTCCACAGAGCTGGACGAGGTGATGAAGTTTAGAACCAAAGCCGACTTTGTGGGTCTGGTGAACGAGCGCCTCATCTCGACGCTGAGCGGGAACCTGGCCGACATGCAGCAGCTGGCCAGACGGGACGCTGTGAGTGTTTTCGCCGCTGGGAATCCCCCCACCTGTCCCTCCTCCCCCAGTTAGAACCATCAGAAGAGACGTTGAGCTGTGCTTTGGTGCCCCTCAGCTGGAGAAGCTGACACTGGCGGTGGAGAGACTGCAAGGCTCGGGCGTGGCCACCAGAGGGACCTTCCTGGTGCTGACGCGGACTCTGCTGCTCAGCCTGGGCGACCCGGACGAGGCGGAGCACCTGCGAACATGTCAGAGGGTCTACGCGCTGCTGGAGCCCCGCCTCCTGGAGGTGGTCAGGAACGACGGCGAGCTGGTAGGGCCCACGGAAACCCACCGAATGAGTTTTTATTTCAGCTTTAACCGAGCATCGTACCGTGCTAACCCGGGTGTTGTGTGCGTCCAGCAGGGGGACCTCCAGGCCTCCATCCCTTCCTCCTTCTCCGACGGCCTGACCGCGTACCTCAGCCACGGCGACGCAGGCTACAGCTCCGTCCTGCTCTGCCTGCTCAGAGACTTCATCTCGTCCCTCAGGTGTCGCGACGCCTCCTGCAAAGGTAAAAACACAAAAGCACTTTCGGGGGAGCAGAAGCAGCGGGTTGAGCTGCGAACACGCGCAGCCTAACGCCCGGCCGCTCCTGCAGATGACGTGTGCTGGAACCCGGAGAAGCTGGACGCCAGCGCCTGCCGTTACCTGGGCCTCGTGTGCCGCCTCTTCAGCGTCATCGTCAGCGGTGCGGGGGAGGGGCCCGCTGCTGCCACCTGCAGGGAGCTGATGAAGCTGCTGATCCAGGTACCGCTCACCACCAGGTGTTGGCCGCAGGGACGAAGCGCTCACAACCAAACATTTTTATTTATTTATTTTTTGCCGCGTCACAATAGATAGCGGTTGAAAAGTTGATGTGGCAGATGTTATCATGACTGCGCAATCCAGGGATTAGTCAAGGGAAGTGTCAAGTAAAAGGGTGTTAGTAGGGGAAGTGTTAAAAACAATACAATAAAGTGTAATCTTAATATATTCTCATATTATAAAACAATATTATAATATAATTAGTTTCATGATTTGAAATATCATTAGCCTAATAGCATAGTTGCTTAAGTCATATTTGTTTTCAGAAAACAAGAAAAAACACATTTTTTAGAGAGCCCATTGGTAAAGTTAGGCAGATATCACAATTTGGCCCAAAAATGACTGAAGCAATTATGCTATTATGCTAATGATATTTAAAATGTATTGGCCAACATGGATGCAGTTGCAACAAAATGGTGTCATGAAACCAGTTTAGTAAATCCATTCTTCAGTCAGGTTGATGTTTTTTGGTTTTGAGCTGTCTGGGTTCTGGTTAGTTGAGCGCGGGTATCGGGGCACCATCATACCGATCAGTAGCAGGACTTGCCTTATGATAGCAGCCACCACCTGTTAGGTGACCTCTGACCTCGCCTACAGATCCACTTGCCCGAGCCGCTGATGCTCTTCAGCTTCCTGTGCGTCCTGTGGGGCTACGGCAGCAACCACAGCAACCAGCTGGACATCAAGGTGGGCGCCGTCCTGCAGACTCAGGCTCTGTATGTGGGCGGAGCTCTGCTGAGCATCCAATCGACCGCCACCTTAGGGATGCTCGCGGCTGCTGACTCGCCAGGTGAGTCACTCGGTCCGAGGGAGCGGCGCTGTTAACGCAGGGGTGGGCTAAAATTTGACAGAGGGGCCGGAGCAGCAGCAGATGGATGGAGTGTTTTGGTGGCCCACCTCATAGGAGAAAAAAATATATTTCTCATGGGATATGTTGAAAACGCGCTTTTCACCCAGCTAGCCATCAGTAACGGCTGCACTGACAGGCTAACTAGCATCTGTCTAATAACACTGAGACTGACTAAGGTCTGACTGCTCTTCCCTCCAGTGTTTCCGTCACTGCTCTGCTGTCTCTGCTCGCCGGTCCGTGACGTGCGGCGGGCGGCGCTCGGCGCCCTGAAGAGCCTCTCGGCAGCCGGCGCCTCTCCCTTCCAGCCAATCACAGAGAAGCTGCTGAGGACGTCAGAGGAGATCATCGCAGACCCCGCCTACCTGAGCCAGGCAAGTCTGCATACGTCCCCAGGATGAGAACATTCTCCATACGTGCACGTATAGCAGCTGTGACCCCTGTGACACTGGTGGGATCTCTGCAGGCTCTGGGCGCGCTCCAGGACAGCTGTCTGACTGCCAAAAAGAAGAGCCAGCAGGTGGCGCTGCTGGCGGCGCTGCAGCAGCTGCTGCAGAGCCTCCAGGATCCGCGCTGCCCATCGTACAGCGCCGCCGTCCTGCTGGAAGCATTGAGCCAAGTCAACGGAGAGGTAAGGCCAGGATTTTCTATGGGTCCTCTGCTGTGGGGTGGAATCATGGTGGGGCGACACCTTCTAGTTTGAGGCCGTGTCCACATGAACACGGGGATTTTTGAAGCCTACACGGGATGATAAAAACTATCTCCGTCCACATGAAACCGCAAAATCCTCAAGCAGTGCAACGCACATGCCAAAGCACTAGGTGGCGATATCACTCCTAGCAGGAAGACCATTTTAGCCAATCACAAGGCTGGAAAAAGTCAGGAAAAACATCAATGGCGAACTGAAGCAGGATGGATTGTTTCTTGTGCACTGACAGCAAAGTGGAGTAAGTACTGCTCATTGTACAAAATCAATAAACATTCAACAGGGAGTTGTGTCAGCTGCTAAGTTGCTAAATAGCGCCGTTGTTTTGGCTAACCCCTCCATAACAGAAAATCTCCGTCAGCTCAACATGTCCACTAGTCTCAGTGGAGACACCTCACTGTTTAATGTCGCACACTGTGATGTTTAACACTGCCGACATTTTATTATATCAGTTTCCCTCGGCTTTCCTGTCTACATGTGACTGCTGTAACCAGACTTCTTTAAAAACTTCGCCCTGGACTCCGGTTTCAGGAGCTTACAACTGCAGTTATGTGTGGATGAAAGTCAAAACCGTGCAGATAAACACACTGTTTCAAAAATACCTGTGTGTGTGAGGATGGCCCTTCAGTCACATTGAACCCAACCGTCTCCTTCACCTCAACGTTCTCCCCCCTCAGTCCGTCCTGTCCGTGCTACTTCCTCTCCTGGATCGCCTCCTGGAGAAGAGTGGCCCAGACCGTCCCGCCTTGCTGTGGACGGAGGCCCGGCTCGTCAGCCTGCTCCTGGGGAAGTACAACGAGGCGTCAGCCCCCCTGCTGGCCAAGGACCAGAAGTGCCTAGATCTGTTCATCAGAGTCCTGGGCAGCTCCACTCAGCCGTTCCCTGACGCCCCCAGCTACCAAATCTGTGCGCTGGAACAGGTGAGTGGTCAAGGAGCGGTGACCATGTGACCACCCGTCCAGCTTGCAGAAGCCGAGGCTGCTGCCTGTTGTGCCAATAAGCAGATAGGTGAAATTCAACATCTCCATATTGTCTCTGTCCAGATGACCAAGCCGTTCTTCTCAGCCCTCGGAGACGAGAAGGTGCAGCAGAAGCTCCTGTCTGTGATGTTTGACCTGCTGGCCGACAGCAGAAGCCCCCTGGTGGCCAACAGCGTCGGCAGCGTCTTCAAAGCGGTGAGAGCGGAGGCCGAGCGGTGAGAGCAGCAGAGCGTCCGGACCAGCCTCGTCCTCAAGCTGTTCTCTCCCTCCATCAGATCGCCGTGGACGGGCAGCTGGTGGCCAGTGAGCTCGCCCCTCCGGAGAAGCCGTCCGTCGGCATGACCGTGCTGCAGACCCGGCGCAGCAGGATGAGCCAGAGGTGGCGCTCACGCACCTTGAGCACAGGTTCGATGATGAGGCCACTCGATTTGACTCACGCAGTCATTGTGTTTTTTTGTTCTTCTTTTTTCCGCCATTGAAATTGCAGGAAGCCGCAGGAGGGCGGAGAAGTGGCGCCAGAAGGGGGCGCTGTATCGTGGCGGAGAGTCACTCTGATCCTGGAGCTGCTGCAGAAGAAGAAGAAGCTGAAGAGGCCGCACACGCTGGCGCCGGTTCTGTTCTCGCTGCTGGCCAGGTGAAAATACAGAAAAAATGTGACATTTTGAAACAAGGGGAAATTTTGTGTGTAAAATTTGGCTAGATTTATGATTTTTATATTGGTAAAAGCATAATATTCTGCCCATGAATACATTAATATAAGTTGCAGTACAATAAAAAGTAATTTGGTTTTCTTACCTTTAAAACAGTTATATATGTATATAAGAATATACATAAAGCAAGGGTTAGCCACCATATTTTTGTGGAAGCCGGTGTGGACAATCCAGCCTGTAAGCGTGACTGCACGCGTCTTCAAATCAACCAACAAACAAGAAGATGGACGAGGTATCGAGGTTTGGCTTCACAGGCCATCGTAGTTCACTGGCAGGCTCGGGAGGGGGAGAGTGAAAGATGCTGCAATCCGAAATATAACCACTTGATGTCGCTGTTTCTTCTACAAAATCTCATCTTTAATATATCCCTCATCATTTTAGGGGTATAAAGATATGCAGTAAAATATAAACACATTTAGAATTGTAATATATATATATATATATATATATATATATATATATATATTGATAAATGTATATTGAATTATTGACGCCTATCCCAGCTGTCTTGCCAGGAGGGGCCGGGGTTACTCACGGGTGTCGCTAAAATGTTGACTTTCCACGTTTGTGTGTCGTCAGGAGTCTGGAGACGCACTCGGTCGACGGCTCGAACATGGAGTACACCAAGCAGCTGCTGCTCAGCTGCCTCCTCAATGTCTGCCACAAGGTGTCGCCAGAGGGCGGCGCCACTGCTGCAGGTGGGTGTGCGAACGCCGCAAATACTGCACAGGAAGTTGTTTTTTTTTGTTTTTTTAACCCCCGCGGCTGCCTCTTTTCTCTGGCAGACGTCCTGGATGAAGACAAGTTCAGCGTGGAGCTGGTGGTCCAGTGCATCCGAACGTCCGACATGCCGCAGACGCATCACCACGGCCTGCTGCTGCTGGGTGCCGCCGCCGCCATCTTCCCGGTCAGCACGCACTCACTTGCACGTCTCTATAATATTTCAGGCTCAGACCATCGACGCATCATCATCACTCTCGTCTACTCCCTCCCGCAGGAGAAGGTGCTGCACAACATCATGCCCATCTTCACCTTCATGGGAGCCAATGTCATGCGACTGGACGACGCCTACAGCTTCCAGGTCATCGACAAGACGGTGCAGATGGTCATCCCGGCCCTCATCCAGGTCGGCTTTGCCGCACTGCAAACACTTTTCCTCTGATTTGTTGGATAAGTCCCAGCCGCGAAACTGCCCAAATAGTCTCTGCACCGCTTCCAACGTCCACAGCACGGCGCCAGAGAGCAGCCCAGGGATATTACTTTGGCATGTAAAATGTGTTTTCTTAACTCTTGTTTTATTCTTGAACATATGTTCAATTTGGAATCGATGGACTGAAGCCAGTGATTCAGTTTTTAGCTTCAGCCTTTATTTTGTATAGCCAACATTCACGGCCCATTCATTTCAAAGGAGTTGCTCAGCTAGCGCATCTGCTGGAAGTCTTACATCATGTGCAATAGTGCAATACTTCCCATCACGCCTCTAACTCCAATGATGCCTCGATGCATCGCGATTCCGGCAATGTGTTGCGGTCTATGGGAAAAATGCTTTTTGGGCAGTGTAAGATTTTTGGCTGCAGTACCTCAAGATGCCATTGAGAATGAGGGGGGCGCCACCATATTCGAAGTCCTGTATCCAGGAAATTGTAATCCATCCATGGGGCTCCAAAGTCAGGAGGCTCACTTTTGACATTTACGACCAGAAGCGCAAAGACACGTCAAAATTCATGTCATTAATTTGCGGTTATCATCCACATGTCACATGACGTGCGGTCATGTGACTCTTCAGGCCCAGCAGCTCTCGGGAGGCACCTCCTCGCCCCGCGTGGACGCCGTGGTGACAAAAATCATGCACGTGTTCGCCGACGCGCTGCCCCACGTGCCCGCCCATCGCCGCGTGCCGGTCCTTGCCCAGCTGGTGACCTTGCTGGGCCCCGCCCACTACCTCTGGGTCCTAATGGCCCTCCTGTTCAAGCTGCACGCCACACAGGCCGCCAGCTCGGCCGGCGACAAGGTAGGTGGACGAAACCAGGATTATCTTTGGATGGCTCTCCGTCAGAGCCATTTGTCAATGTGTGTGTGTGTGTGTGTGTGTGTGTGTGTTCAGGAAGCAGCCCTGCAGACTGACATGGACTTCTGGATCAGTGTGTGTTGTCACTTTGAGGTGAACGAGCAGCTCGCTTCGCTCGTCAACATCCTGAACTTCCTGCTGCAGCTGCCTGACGACAAAGACGACAGTGGTGAGACTTTATATATGTTGAAGAAGAAGAAACTTGAATGCAGCACATTTCCTGCCAAAGACAACTCAATGTTCTTCACAGGGTGAAAACAAAAACATAGAATTATAGATGAAATACAATGTACAGTTATGTGTAAATAACACAGTGCAAACACAAGCAAACAAACTCACAGTTCTGATTGGTGAGTGAGTGACCTGCAGCAGCCTGAGCTCTGAACCTCCAGTCAGATCCGGGAAGTTTCCTGACCTTTGCGTCCCTCTGCAGCTGCTTCAGGTCGCAGCATCACCCGGCAAGGAAGCAGGAAGAAGGGGGAGGCGGAGGAGAAGGGGGAGGAGCTGATCTTCAGCGTGGAGAGCCACAGTGGCAAGGAGCTGCGACACTTCAAGTTCATCTGCGTCTCCTTCATGGCCCAGCTGCTCGCCTCCAACAGCTTCATCGGGAAGGTGAGATGAGACGCAAGTCCAACGCAACGACTCTCACAGCGAGGCAACACTGATGTGAATCTAAAGTTGTTGTGTTCCATTAACGGAATGATCGCTTCTTCAGGTTGTGGACGGCGCTGATGACAACAAGGAGTCCCTGGAGCAGCTGCAACAGAAGTGAGTTGAGTGGAAGAATCCATTCACATCCACAGGCGCATGTATCCCTGTGTGCAGCTGGCTAACGTGTGTGTGTGTGTGTGTGTTTGTGTTTGCAGACTGCTGCAGGACATCCTGCGCTACATCCACAGTGTTGCTCGCTGCGTGGAGGAGAACGCCGGCAAACCCACCGCCAAGTTCTGGAGGGTTCTGCTGAACAAAGCCTACGATGTCCTGGACAAGGTTCGTATTCACATTTCAAAAAGTAAAGGTACTGATTCAACTGCTTTACTCAAGTCAAAGTAAAAAAGTACAGGTTCTGTAAAGTACTGAGTAAAAAGTAAACATGAGCTCTTTGGTCATTAATGAAACAAACATTGGTTAACTGCAGCCCAACTAAACTGTAATCAGTAATAGTTATGACCAGTGAGCCATTATTAGATGTTAACATGTTATAGTATATATATACACAGGTATATCATCCACTTTTATATTGAACTACATATCAGCATAATTCAAATGGCTCCACTTCTAGCAACAACCACCATCATATAATAAGTGAGTTACTTTTATCTGAATTTGTGTCATATTTGTATTTGTAACAAGCGTGTTCTTTTCCAAAGTAAGAAGTGGAAATTACAGATATTTCTGTACAAATGTAGAGAGACACCTGAAAAACCTACTTAACAAATACAAATACTTCACCCCCCCGTGGTTCTGGTTCCAGCTGCTTAACCTTGCTTAACCTCTGGCTGGCTGCTCTCGCCCAGGTCAACTCCCTGCTGCCGGCTGACACCTTCATCACGGTGGTGAGGGGCCTGATGGGAAACGAGCTGGCGTCCGTGCGCAGGAAGGCCATGGAGCTGCTGAACAACAAGCTGCAGCACCGCACGCAGTGGAGCGCCAATCAGGTTGGCGCCGCACATCGGCTGCTCCGCTCCTCCCGGCTTTTCCGAAAAATTGTCTATTGTAACTGACAGCGTCTCCTCCCTTCAGGTCCACAGGGTCATGCAGCTCACCGACGACCTCCTGAAGATCGCGTGCAAGAGTCACAGCGCGGTGGCGGGAGAGGACGAGGGGGCGGAGCAGGCCATCAACCGGCAGACGGCCCTCTACAGCCTCAAGCTGCTGAGCCGCAGCTTCGGCGCCAGCCACCGGGAGGCGCTGCTGCCCGTGCTGAAGCAGACGGTGGCGCTGGTCACATCTCCGGAGGAGGAGAAGAACGTGACGGGCAGCGCTCTGCTCTGCATCGCCGAGACGATCAGCGTCCTCAAAACCCTCGCCATCCCACAGCTGCCCAGGTGAGAGCCACCTGAAAACATCCTGGGCGCCACCTGCTGGTGGCGTCTGGCTGCATCTGATGTGTCAGGTCACAGCTTAAAGGTTAAGTGTGTAATATTTATTATATTTATAACAGAAAATAAATGGATGGGTAGACTCTCATTAATAATTTAATATCCATACATATATATATTACATACTGTACAAACAGTATATTACAATTCTAGATGAGTTTATATTATTTTTATTCTAAAAATTATCAGGCAAATTTTAAAGGTTAAGTGTGTAATATTTGGAGATTTTGAGAAAAAACAGCGACATCAAGTGGTTGCATTTTAGATTACAACGCTTGCCCTCTGACCCTCTCCCAAGTTTGCCAGTGAGCTACAGTGGCCTGGCCACATATATGTATTTGTGCACAGGTCTTATATATAAATAAGAACCATTCTATGTGTAGGAAAACCAAATTGCTTTTATTGTACTGCGATTATTCACTTTTATTGTTGTATTTATGGACAGTATATTTAGCTTTTACCAATATAAAAATTGTAAATCAGGCCAAATTTTACACGCTGGACCTTTCACGTTTCCTCTCGCTGTTTGTTGTTTTTGTATCTTGACGTCTGCTGACCCCCATTGTGCAGCTTGATGCCGGGAGTTCTGCACACGCTCACAGACAGAAAGGACCTCCGGAGCAGCGACATCTACCTGCTGAGCGCAGTCACCGCCCTCCAGCGCGTCATCGAGACGCTGCCGCACTTCATCAGCCCGTACCTGCAGGACGTCATCTCACAGGCGAGTGAGGCGTCAGAAACCCACGCTGCACCGCTGTAGTGGATCAGGATCAGTTCAGTTTCAAATTTCACATTCTTTATTTTTAAAAAGGGACAAAGTACATTGATCAACATTTCCATGGGAAAGTGAATGTATCCGAGTTAGCTGAAGGCTAATTTCCATCGGTAGTCCCTTTGCCAGGTGTTAATAGACTCAGTTGTTAACATGATCTGTTGCACAGTGACAAAATGGCAGAAAGCTATGCTGCCAATCCAATTTGTTCGTTCAAACTTCCTCTTCACCTGCATTAGCATTGCACCGATTAGCATGTTCGCAGGCTGGTGCTAAAACACAACAATTAGCATAGTGGGCTTTTAAAATGCAACACCATGCTAACACTTTTCTCTCTTTGTGCAGGTTTGTCGGCTGACCCAGCTGGTAGAGTCTTCGTCCTCCTCCTCCTCCACTCCCACAGCTCAGCTGTGCACGCGCCTCGCCTCCCTCAGCAGCACCCTCGCCACCAAGCTGCCCCCCAGGGTCCTGCTGCCCACCATCACCAAGTGCTACAACAGCATGGTCGCTGACAGGAAGGTAAGGAGGGCGGGGGGAGCGACGAGTCAAACCTCGAACTCTGCAAGAAAGTGTTGTAGTTCTCCAGGCTGGTCTTCAATGGTCTCTGTCTCGTCTCAGACTTGGAGGCATTTCTACTCAGTCTTGTCTCAGTGTCAGACTTGGATTTTTGATCCAGACCGGTCGACACTCAGCCAACACTGCAATGGCAGATAATAACAGAAAAGAAAAGAAGTGAAACATTTATGTTGACGCAAACTTTAATTTAAAAAAGGTACTGGTCATTTGTTGTTTTTATTTGTATTATTTATTTATTTTACTTTGATATGTATACAGTCTTGGTCTTATCTCGGTCTCGAGACTGTCTAGTCTTGATAATGTCTTGGTCTGGGTCGGTGCGGTCTTGACTACGACACTGCTGCAAGACAACACCACCCTTAACATTCTGCAACTGGACCGCCGCTTCCCCAACAGGCTCAGCTGGGGGCGCTGATGGGCATCCTGAGGGAGCACATCGCTCACATGGAGAAAGAAGAGCTGAACGCTCAGCAGTCCGAGCTCACCGCCTTCTTCCTGACCGCGCTGGACTTCCGGGCCGAGCACTGCCAGGTCAGCCCCGCCGCCGACACCTTCGAACGTCGCCACGTCATTTGTGTGTTGTTGTTGTTTCTTATTTTGTAAAGTGTCTGCGTGTGCGCGCACAGGGCGACCTGGACGAGACGGCGGCGGTGGAGGGCGGCGTGATCGACTGCCTGCTGGCCATGGTGATGAAGCTGTCCGAGGTCACGTTCAGGCCGCTCTTCTTCAAGGTAACGACGGTCGACTGGGGGGCGGGGTCAGCCGGTCGGGGGCGTGTCCGAGGCAGGTTAGGGTTACGGTTGGGTTCAGTTTAGGGCTAGGGATAAGGACTAGAGGTTAGGGAGGGTAAGGGCTCGGAGCCCGAATTAGGTCCTAGGTCTCAAGATTAAGTTTAGGTCCCCTTTCTGGAAAGCTGGGCTAGGGGTTGGGGTTAGGGTTAGGGTTAGGGTTGTGGTTATGGTTCGCTTTAGGGTTGGCCTCCTCCTCATGATGCCAAGGTGAAGCTCTGTTGTCATTGTTGTTTTCTGTCCCTCAGCTGTTCGACTGGACCAAATCAGGCAGCACTGAGCGCCTGCTGACCTTCTACCGCCTGACCGACTCGGTCGCCGGACGCCTCAAAGGACTTTTTGTCCTGTTCGCTGGAAACCTGGTGAAGCCGTTCACTGACCTGCTGCGCCAGACCAACACCTCCAAGACAGGTGAGCTTCACGCTCACTCCTTTTCTTTTCTACTTCTTAAGTTTACATTTTGAATTTTAGGTCACTTCAGAAGTAAAATGTCATTTTATGTATTTAGTCACTCATTGTTGAACCAAAAATCCTTTCAGTTTGAATTGTTTCATTAAAGGCAAGTTCTTTGATGTAATACACTTACATTTCAACATTTAGGAGAAAAATATATTATAGGACATGTAGAAACCATGTGCTTTAATGTCAATTGAAAATGAACAAAAGCAAAGTCTCAACAAAATACCTGCTCTCTTAATTGAAATTACTTTTAGAACAATGACAAATGCTGAAATACATACACTATTTCATAGGAGAAAAAAAAAAATCATGTCATGTGTATGTAATGACTATTGAAAATGAACCAAAGCAAAGTTGCAACTAAATGTCTTTGAAGCTCCACAGTATGTGGTTCTTTCTCAAAATGTCTCTGAAAACACTGAAAAATGCATGAAGTACAGCTGTTGTATGACCTACTTCCTATTAATAGAATTTCTTCATGTTCGGCCTGATTAAAAGGCTTCAGCGCCACATATGCCACCCATGCCATAGTTTGCCCATGCCTGGTCTCAGTGATTGTGAAAGTGATTTAAAAGTACGTACAGTACAATTCACTGCAATGCTTCGACTGAGTCTTTGACTGGGATCCCAGTCTGTTCTAATGGTCGTTGAACCTCTCGAGCTCCTTCCTGCTGGACTTTTAATCTGACCTTTGCTGCGCCAGGCGACGCTTTGTTCACGTCAAGCAACGGCGAACAGAAGGTGGCGCTGTTGCTTGGGTACATCCTGGACTGCATGCAGAAGATCTTCCTGTACGACACTCAGAGGTTCCTCAGCAGAGAGCGAGCCGACGCCCTGACGGGGCCGCTGCTGGACCAGGTGAGGCTCCGCCCACTCACCTGCAGCAACACCGGTGTCACCGCTGAGTGAGCGGCTGTAACCGTGTGTGTGTGTGTGTTTCAGCTGGAGAACATGGTGGGGGGGCTGCAGCAGTACCAGCAAAGGGTGACGCAGCACCTGGTCCCCTGCGTGGGTCAGTTCATCGTGGCCCTGAACGACGACGCCCAGTGGAAGAACGTCAACTATCAGATCCTGCTGAGGAGCCGACACGCCCACAGCCAGGTACACACACACACACACACACACATGCACACACACACAGCAGGGCTGCACAATATATCGCAAAGTTATCGCGATATCAACATGTGCGATAGACGTATCGTAAACACTGCGATAACTAGTGCCTTCATCCATGCGCTACATGTAAAGAAATGAGGCCAATCAGATTGAGCCTCACTGCGTTAGATGCAGCAGATGCAGCAGAAGTAACTGCTTTTGGTTGAGTTCGCAAACCATGCGGAGCGAGTGAGGGGCGGAGTCATGGCGACGGAGACAAGCGAGGAAAATGTGGGCGAAGACCAACGGGAGCGCGATACAACACCGGTGTTATGTCTGCACTGGTCCTCAGTTGAAGGGGTTTCCTCACCAAACAGCTGCAGATGTGCTTCGCCACCGTCAGCGGATTCATCAGAAGTTCACAAACATACACAACATATTACTGACGATTTTACTGTCGTAGTCCACATCTAGCACAGCGAATGTACTCTCTGGTAGTGGGGGATGAGTGGCATTAATCAGTGCGTTTACATGCAGAGCTTAATCGGACTAAGCAGTAATTCGGTTATCTCGTCCAATCGGAGTTCTCACCTTGTCCCCGTATACATGCAGCTGAGAAATTCGAATGATTGACGGGAACGTGTCCTCATCCCAACACTAGGGGGTGGAGTGAGTCTTTTCAGCTGGACAGCTGCTTTCGGTTGACATATTAAATCATTATGATATGTACAATAGTTCATAATGTACGTGTTACTTACTTTGCAGATTAGCTGTACCCTATTTCTTGTGCTCATGGTGATTTTAAAAGGCAGACAAGAACGTCGTTTGCTGTTGGAGGGCTACAACAACACAATGTCTTCGATGCTACGGACCCGAAAGTCTCGTTCTTGTTGGATGCGGGTTCTGAGCAGACTGGTGGGAGAGTTTGTGTCCAGGTTTTGCAAAGGAATGGTGTCTTCAGTTATACACACGATCATTAAAGTGGCGACCGTGGAGGAAGCTGGTGCCACTGCACGCCGTTTCCAGCAGAATAACAGCGAAGTTACCAAAATAAAAACAAATCAGACAAACATCTTTTTGGTGTGCTTTTATTTACAAAGTTAAAATTCTTCTAACTTACAAAAAATGTGAACGAAAAGGTAGAAAGATAAATACGAACGAATACGTATTTGTTCACGGGTGCGCAAAGCCGCAGCCCTGCATTTGCTGCGCTAACTTTTTAAAAAGGTCTCCGTTGCGCGTTATTTTAATATGCCCATCTCTTTTAGAAGAGAAAGCATCACCCCGGTCTCACCCTCTCTCCAAATGTCAACATTATTATTCGCGTTTGCCAGGTTGTTTCGCGCCGTCTGTTTCGTTTGACGATGTAGTTCTGCGGTCCTGAGTCGCGAGAGGGAGGCGTGACGCGTGCGCACTCGCGTTGTCCAGTTAATAGTCCGACTAAGGCGTATACACGGCAGAGAAATTCAAATTCCAATCGCTTTATCTGGGTGTCTCAATCGGAGTTCTCAAACTCCGATCTAATCGGACTAAGGCAATAATTTGAATTTCTCTAGTGCCATGTAAACGCACTGACTGTTTTATATTGAAATGCTCTCTTTAAGTGATTGGGAAGTTGTGTTGCTGTGCACCTGAGTTGGTTCAGTGTCAATATAGCAGCTGCTGCCTGGTGCAGTTCTTTCAACAAAGACATCCTGTTGGGAAGGAAACACTGGATATTGTTTTTTTCAGTGTTTGCAAATCCAAAGCAGAACGACATGAACACTGCATACTGATCTATCTGTTTATTCATCGCATGTAAATACTCCTTCCTCTCAGGTGCGTTTCTCCTCCCTGCTGCTGCTGCTGGAAGTGGCGTCCAAACTGAAGGAGAACTACATGGTGCTGCTGCCAGAGACCATCCCCTTCCTGGCTGAACTGATGGAGGGTGAGGACAGCACACACACACACACACACACACACGCACACACACTCAAGGCTGGAGGCATACACAGCAGAATGTGCGCGAGCTCTTTTGGAATCTCTGCGTGAAGGCAGTACTATCAGCCTGTGTGGCATCGAGTCGAAAGACCGAGGAGAAGACAATTCAGCACAGCACACAGTCAAGTCAACACACCCGTGTGTGAACTTTGATGTCATCATTTCCCGCCCATAAATCCTAATCTGCTTGTCATCTTGTGCGTTGCCTCTCTTTCGTCAGCATCTATGTCGCATATATTAACTTTCTGGACACAGTTCGGCTCTGGCCGTGTGGCCAAGAAGCAGGAAAACTTTAATTTAATACTGTTTGGGCTTTGACGTTGTGTTGTCCATCAACCTGAATCACATTCTGTCATTAACATTTGTTAACTGTGTTGGTTAACGTGTGTGTGTGTGTGTGTGTGTGTGTGTGTGTGTGTGTGTGTGTGTGTGTGTGTGTGTGTGTGTGTGTGTGTGTGTGTGTTCCAGATGAGTGTGAGGAGGTGGAGCAGCAGGTCCAAAAGGTGGTCCAGGAGATGGAGAACATCCTGGGGGAGCCTCTGCAGAGCTACTTCTAATGGCCTCTGGCTTACTTACACACACACACACACACACACACACACACACACACACACACACACACACACACACACACACACACACACACACACACACACACACATTATTAAGGTGACTTTGTGTGTCTTGCCTAAATAAAGACTGTTTGCTTACTTGCGTGTTGATGCTTCCATTTCCGTCACGTGACCCCTCGAGGTCCTGACTCACTTTGGATGCTTGGACCTCTCACTTTCTGAGGCCGACCGTCAAGCGCTCGCTCCTGATTGGTCCAATAAACGATGCGGTTACTCCGCCTCCGGCTCGGCTAATGACGTCACAGATGGGATTTTAGGAGGCTGCGCCGGATCGAGTCCGCGTTTTTGGTCTTGTCAGTGAGCAATGAGGAGCGCTAGAGTACCGCCGCGGCAGCTCGCGCTCATCCTCTCGCGGTGTCTCCACCATCATCACCACGACCGAGGCGCGCGCTCCGTGGGCGTCATCGGCGCACCTTTCTCCAAGGGTCAGGTGAGCGAAGGAAGAGTCGCTTGCATCACGCGCGCGTGCGCGTGCGCGAGTGTAAAAGTTTCGCGGTTGTGCCTGCAGCCTCGCGGAGGAGTGGAGCGAGGACCGGACCTGATCCGAGCCGCGGGGCTGCTGCAAGGTCTTCGCGAGCAAGGTGACGTCACGAGGGTCTTCCGCGTGGGGCGATAGGTAGGGCAGTGCGCGGCAATATCGTAGTAGCGGCTGAGGGGTGCTGGAGTTCAACTACACAGTGACAGTACAGGTGAGAGAGGCCCCGCCCTCGAGATATTGGAGGTTTATTCTTATGTTTTGTTTCTATACTCTGAGCGCAATATATTCTGCCCGAGTCTTGGATAAAATATAGTCAACACGAATAACGGTGTCGTAAAACCAAACGTGAGATAAAGTAAAAAATATAAAAATAGAACATGAGGAATTCAATGTAGTTTATCAGAAACGAGTGAGAAAGTAATTAAAACGAGTGTAATTTTAAAATAAAGGTCTCATTGTTGTTATTATAGGTCAGGGGTGTCTAACTCAAATACACAGTTGGCCAAAATTTCAAACTTGGACAAAGTCGTATGCCTTATAAAAATGGTATCCCTTTTTTTATTTGCAGCCTTCTGATTTAAATTTCAACAGTAACCTTTTTCCACCGGTTCATAATAAATTTAAAAATAAACAATAAGTAACAATAAACCAACAAAGTCATAACAATGTCCTTCAAGGAACTTCCTGTCCTGATTGACGCACCTGAATACCAGTAGAGCATTCTGGGATTTGCAGTATTAGTATTATACTATTATAATAGTGGCGGGCTAGTTCTAGTTGTGATTTAGTATTGACTTGCAGGCCAAATACAAATACACTCTGGGCCAAATTTGGCCCACGGGCCAGTGTTTGACATCTATGTTATGTCTATGTTAACTTCGGTTTTTTTTAACATCCCACATAAATAAACTTTCACCTTGCAATGTTAATGTGTGTGTGTGTGTGTGTGTGTGTTCATGCCCCATAAGTCACTCATTTGACCAGCAGTGTGAATATGTCTGTTAAGAAAACAAAACAACAGATAGGTTCCCGCTGAACTAGAAGAAATGATAGTAATAGTAAGTAACCAAAGTCACCAAAACACTCCATCCATCTGCTGCTGCTCCAGCCCCTCTGTTAAATTTTAGAACCCATTTTGGCGCACCAGTTAAAACGTTGGCCCACCCCTGAGTTAGACATTGAGCTAAACCTGCATCGGTTACACAGTGGGTTTCCTCTCACACCGTGTTTGTGGCTGCAGGTTGTGCAGTGAAGGATTATGGGAATCTGACCTTTGAGGAGGTGATGGAGGATGAGCCCGTCCGCGGGGTCAAGCGCGTGCGGGCGGTGGGCATGGCCAATCAGAGGCTGTCGGAGGCCGTGCGAGCCGTGAAGAAGGACGGCCACGTGTCAGTGATGCTGGGAGGAGACCACAGGTGAGCTGGGAGTGGTGTAGTTGCAGGAGAAGTCGATGGTTGAACGAGACTAGCGTCGATTTTCGGGTCCAACAGTAACATCAGCTCTTCAACCTGTCAATCATCAACTGGGAGAAAAGTTGTTCACACAAACCAAACAGCGTCACGATAATAAGTGAGCAAAGGTCTCATCTCACATCTTTGTTCAGCTTTACTCAACCTCTCTGATTGACATTTTCTCTATTAATAAACCAGTGGTGGATTGTGTTACAGCAGGGGTGTCAAACTCAAATACACAGTGGTGCCTCCGGGGCCAACATTGAAATTTATTTAAACAAAAATCTTCCTCCAGATAGAACAGTGAACCTTTTTTTTATGGACCCAAACAAGTTTAGCTTCAACCTGAATATGGAACAAACAGAGCTTGGAAAACGTTACTTCTAGTAACTACTTCTAGTCTGGTAAAGTAAGTAGTCTGTCGGAATACCAGCAGGGCATTCTGGGATTTGTAGTATAAGCAGTACAGATGATGTATAATAGCGGCAGGCCAGCTCTGGTAGAGATTATGTGTTGCCTCACAGGCCAAATATAATTACACCTGAGAGAGAGAGAGCCAGAGTTTGACATCTTTGTGTTACAGTATAAATTCTGCATTCAGGGCATCACTGCCTTTTTGAAATCACAAGTTACTGTTTACAGTTTTACCATTATAGATGCATTGTTTCACTGTTTGGTGGTGATCACTGAATGTGTAAAATTGTATGGTGAAAAGTGCTTATATCATCAGCACATGTATAACAGTTAGAATCAAAACATGTTTTTAAAAAAAACAAAAACAAAGAAGAATACAAAGGCCCCGGGCCCGTAATCCGACCTATGACCTTCTCGCTGTGAGGTGGTAGCGCCACACTGCGCCACTGTGTCTCCCAGGCCATTATAATTATAACAAATGATAAATAAAATAGATAAATAAAGAGTACAAAAAAAACTATATTTTTTCTTAATGGTTAAACTAACATACGTACATATCACATAATTACACATTACATACATACTAAATAATTACAAAATGACATAATTAAAAATTACCATCATCAGAATCAATACACATTATTTTCCTAAGTTATGAATTAATTAAACTTTTCTTTTTTAAAAAAAAATCTGACTACCATGACCTGGTCCTGCCTTCCATCATGTGACCGTCAGCTTGGCCATCGGCTCCATCCATGGGCACGCTGCAGCCGTCGGGGGAGTGGGGGTGGTGTGGGTGGACGCCCACGCCGACATCAACACACCACTGAGCTCACCCTCTGGAAACGTCCACGGACAGGCCATGTCGTACCTCCTCCACGAGCTGCACTCAAAGGTCCTCAAGCTCGTTTCCGGTCTTGGACCTTCACACTCAGGCAGTTTTATGAAAAGAAAACCAAGAACGAGGAAAAACATCACACAATTGAGATGTTCAGAAATTGACAGAAACATAAGAGACTCCCAAAATGTATGTTTGGTATTTTTTTTTCTTACTGCAGATTCCCGTCCTGCCAAACTTCTCCTGGATCAAACCATGTGTTTCTGCCAAAGATCTCGTCTACATTGGTTTGAGGGAGGTGGATCCTGGGGAGCAGTGAGTCACAGATACCAGTGATGTTATTGAACTACCAACTTCTAAGAGACTAGTTGGGACTGGAAGTGATGATTAGCTTCACGTTTGGAAAGCTCTCATTCTAGATTGACACTACTTGTGTTAATCAGATGCTGACCTGCTGTTTTCTATGGCTACAGAAGCTAACCACACTTTTTGAACAAAACATGCAAAGTTTGATGTGATGTTGGTGAGAAAGGACAAATGGGAGAAAAGCTATTGTGGTTTGTCCTCAGAAGGAATTCAACATCTTGAACCAGCAGGATCTCATCTTCAGCAGGATTGTGATGATTCATTCTGTGATGTTTAGTAACAAGCTGCTTTTTATTTCAGTTACATCCTGAAGCTCCTGGGGGTCAAAGTGTACTCCATGTCAGAGGTGGACCAGATGGGCGTGGCCAAAGTCATGGAAGAGACATGTGACTACCTGTCAGCTCGGTGGGCTGAAGCTGTTTTATGCCAACCAGACAAAGACACATGCAAAGTCATAATGTTGCTCCGACAAACTGTTGAAAAATTCCACTTTACTTCGAGATACTGGGGTCCAATTTCCTGTTTTGGTTCCTCCTGCATTATGCATTACATTCAATTAATGTTCAATAAGTGGTTAAAACAATGACATAATATAAAGTTGTAAAGTTTGTTGCACTTTATATGTTTGAACAGTGTGAAGAAGCCGATCCACCTGAGCTATGACATTGACGCCATTGACCCTGCTGTCACACCTGCAACGGGGACCCCTGTGGTGGGAGGACTCACCTACAGGGAGGGCATGTACATCAGCGAACAGCTCTGCCAGACAGGTAAATCAAATATTGGAAATTGTTGGAGACGTCATTTTTTTCATAACATTATTTTACTAATGTAATTACTTGATTAATCTGTACTTATTATTAATATTTACAGTACGTGCTGTCAATGTGTTTTCTGGTCTAACCTAATTCCCCCCAGGTCTCCTGTCAGGTGTGGACCTGGTGGAGGTGAACCCGTTGAGGGCTCAGTCCGAACAGGAAGTGCAGTCCACCGTCAGCACTGCTGTCAACGTGCTGTTTGGCTGTTTTGGGCGCCTCCGTGAAGGAAACCACCCCCAAGATTACCAGCTAGCCGAGCCGTGACGAGTCAACACCTGAGGTTGAATTAAGGAAATGATCGGAATACAATTTACGAATTTCATTCTAATTTGAATAACCAGAATAACCAGTTGCTGATTGAGGCAGCAGCCTGGAAGGTCTAATTTTGTTGCTATTGGTTTGACTGTTGTTGTTTTTTCAGCTACAGTTTGGCTGACAATGTAAATATTTGGCCTTAAAAAGAAGAAGTTCCACGTACAGTTTTGTATGAATATTAAAACTGAACGGGCAAAGAATCTCTTAATGTGTGAGAATATAATTATACAATCAGAATGAATTTGGTGTGATGCTGAGAGCAGCTGTCCAGCTGGACACCAACAGTCATGAGACATCCACTGATCCAGGAGAACGCCTGAGGAGGGAACTCCACATGCAAAAAAGAATAGGAAGCTCTGAAGAAGGAAGCTCTAGTTACATTCACAACATCTAACATCATAGGTAATTCGTTGGATTGCCTTTGTTTCATTTTGTCTTATTCTGTTTTTAAATGTGAAGTAAACAGGTGTTAGCTCAGTCAGTCGGGTGTCTTCAGTTTTACCGGTTTTTCTCTTGGCTATGTTTCAACCACAGTTTCGTCTCAGTCTTTAAAAATAGTCCTCGGCAAACCTCTTAGTTTTCATGTAGAATTCATTGATCTATTTCTATTTGTTAACTTCTGCCTTGCCCTGTTAGGGTTGAACCCCAGGGATTAAAAACACATTTAGAAAGGGATATTTTGGGTTGATTTTTTCAAACTTTAATAACAGCCGGAAGGAATGATTGATTTGTTCCGCCTCCACGCTGGGGCTCACATGGCAAATGTTCAAAAACATGACTGTGTCGGTCACAGAGACATTCAAGTTTACCAGTCGCTTGACTACAGAGTGAATAACCTCCAGGCTACAAACATGCACGCACGCGCACACACACACACAAGGTGTCTATTGGTGGACTGGAAGGGAGTGGTTGGGGGGGGGCTCACAAAACAACATGATGAGTTGGAAGCTGTCAATCATCCGGAGTCCTTCATAAAAAGCTCTCACAATATACAATATAAAGTTCTAACAGTGATATTAATGACACTCAAGCAGTTGGATGTTTTGTTCACAATCAAAGTTTATTTTTTGATTTGGGGAGCAAAAACCAAAAGCTTGTTGAGACTTAAACACCACACATTAAATAAAAATGTTGATGGATCACCATCAGCAGCGTCCAATAATGCATTATTAGCAAAATGACAACAACTGTCTTACAAGTGGACTTAAAGGTTTGGTTAACAAACAAAGAGGTGCTGCTGGCGATCCATCAATAATTCAAGAGACCTCCAAAAAACTGTAACATCCAGTGTTGGACAAGTTGCCATGATGTCCATGAACACATCAGTGCGTTTGTAGTGCTACCCCAGCAGTGGAGTGCGCCACTAAGGAGGATATGTTGAGTACAAAATCCATAGTTTCCTGTGACCCACAGGTGGCGCTCTTTCAACCTGACTGGATCTCCAGTGGCACTACCGCTAAACCTATTAGCTGGTTGTGTTGGGAGCAAGGCGACTGTATGTGCAACATTAAAACCAAAACCTTTTTTAATAATGTAGTTTAGGAAGAAAAAGTTCCCATGGTGAGCTGAAATGGTGAAATTAAAAAAATATAATTGCTAAACTAACGTGACCCTTTACAAGACAATAGTGTCAGACCAAAAATGTCACAAATCTAAACTTGACAGACGTGCAGTTGTGACCTGAGAAGTTAAACAAAAGCTTTCAGAGCAAGTGAGTAAAATAAATATCCATTGCATAAGATAATTACAACCCCAACTGCCAGCATTTCTCTTTGAGCTCCCTTATAATCCTTGGTAATAATTATTTGTTCCTCCAGGCTGAAGCATGTAGTGCAAGAGTGAACATTTTTGGCATGAAGTGAAGTCAAGTGATGCCCGAGTGCCACCAATTATAGAAATGTGTCTAATCTGAGGAAATCAACCAAGCTTCTTCCCACCGTGGTGCTTCTCACCATCTCTGGATGCAGCTCCGGGTTTTGTCCAGCTGCTTCTCCCAAAAGACAGCCAGTTGAAGTTGAGCTAGTCGTGGCACTGCCTGGTGACTGGTGAGTGAACACCAACATATTGCATCCTGCTCCAGGTTCAAAAGGATAAAGACGGTGAAGCCACTTGCCTCGTCAGTAGTCTTAAAACACAATAATTTAAGTTTTATAACAAAATATTTCTCTATCTTATTAAGAAAATAATGTTTTGTAACGACCCTGCACGCACAGTCTTCAAAATAAATAAAATGCGCTCAGATGCAACCCAGAGGAGGAGGAAGAGGAGGAGGAGAAGGAGGGAGGTGTCTGAACTGAAGAGCTTTGGGAAGGTGAGGCTTTGAAGAGGTGCTGGTGCTGGCAGGACCAGGAGGAGGTCACTGGGTCTCCTGGAGGCCGCAGGGCCTCCTGAACTCCTGCCCTCGCTCGTGGATCCACTTGTTGGAGACTGAAGACACATGGAGACGACCATGAGGTCCGACTGTAGAGGCTCTTTCATCTGCCCCCTCTTCAGCTCAGGTGTGTGTGTGTGTGTGTGGACTGACCCCACTTATTGCCCAGCAGAACCGGACAGGCAGCGTGCCTGGTGCGGAAGTCTCCCTGGCCGCTGAGCTTCAGATTGTACCAGAAGACAGCCGAGCCCTGCAAGCAGAGAACCAGAGAGAACCAGAGAGAAAGAACTCTGTCAGTTGCAGAGTTATAGCAAAGGATGATCAATAGGAGGCCACATTCCAACCTTTTTGGGCCACACCGACAAGCCGATGTCAGTGAAGACTGTGGCGCCCCCTGCCTGCACGTCGCTCATCTGCAGCATGGAGTGACAGAGACAAGCCAATCAGCCAACCTGCTTCCAAACTGACTCGGACCTCGGACTGAGGGACGCAGTACTGACGTAGAGCAGCCAGGTGGCGATCCGGTTCCCCGTGCCCAGCTGGTCGAACGCACCCATCTCGGCTTTCTGCAAAGTGGCGCAGGAAACAGGAAGTGAGCAGTCGAGAGGCAGCAGGGCTCCATCCCGACCAACTGTCAGTGGCGTAGTTTGCCCATGCCTGGCACACAGGCTGCTTTGGGAAAGTGAGCCCACATCATCAAGGAGTCAAACACCAGGAAGCCAGCAGGGGGCAGTAACACTCTGTGCTGGCGACACAATAGTGATTTCTGACTGTTACCTGTCCAAAGTCGAAGTGAGGTTCATAGTGTCCTCCCACACCGTAGTTGGCCACCTGCCAGAGCGCACACACACACACACACACACACACACACACACACACACACACACACACACACACACACACACACACACACACACACACACACTGCATGTTTGAAGAAGACAAACACAGTGGGGTTTTTTTGAAATCCAAACTGATTTTGGAAAAGAAATGAACACAAAATTGATTTCTTGACGACACGTGATGAGTGTTTAATTTGTCAATCTATCTAAACAGAAGTGAGCTGGTGCAGGATGAAGAAAGCTTCTTTGCTAGGCTCCTCCCTTCAAACAGTCACTGTCCAATCTGGCATTAACAACCAAACAACTAAAACGATAGAAGAAGTTGCACAGTTTCTGCTATTTGACATTTAGCTCGGGCTAGTGGTGGCTAGCTTTCCTACCTATTTTTAGTGTAACTTTTGAAGTACTGGCTGAATGAAGTTCTGTGTACAACAGATGAAGTGCTGTTTCTGCAGTGTTTTCCTCCTCATAGGATGCAGCAAGTGCCTGTCTCTCGCTGGAGCCTATGCCAATAAATATTTTTATTTGAATTCTTTATTGTCTTGTGTTTGGTGGGGGGTCGATGGTCCTTCCCACCCACCCAAACTGTCATTTCTGCCTACGTCAGCGCTACAGGGCGACTGAACCTCTCTGGGTCTTAACAGCAGGGCTGAGTGGGCGGGGCTACCTGCAGGTCCTCCGCCGTGCTGACGTCCAGGCCCGTGACGTCCTCGATCCTCCGGTTGACCTTGGCCACCACTGGGTGGTCCAACAGGGCGAGCCAGGCGCTGACAAGGAGGGAGGCAGAGAGAGAAAGGGGGGTAGGGTGGAGGGAGGGAGGGAGAAATAGAGAGGGAGAGAGAGAGGGAGGGAAGCAGAGACAAGAAGAGAGAGAGGGCGGGCGAAAGAGATAGAGAGGAAGAGAGTCAGACAGAGGGAGAGAGAGGAGACAAAGAGATGTAGAAAGAGAGTTGTGAGAGGTAGAGAGGGAGAGAGAGAGGGGGAGAGAGAGGGAGAGAGAGAGAGAGAGAGAGGGAGAGAGAGAGGGAGAGAGAGAGAGAGAGAGAGAGAGAGGGAGAGATAGAGAGGAGAGAGAGAGAGGGAGAGAGGGAGGGAGAGAGAAAAGAGGGAGAGTGAGAGAGAAAGAGAAGGAGAGAGAGAGGGAGAGAGAGAGAGGGAGGGAGGGAGAGAGGAGAGGGAGATAGAGAGAAGGAGAGGGAGAGAAAGGAGAGAGAGAGGGAGGGAGAGAGAGAGGGAGGTAGATCGAGAGAGGGAGAGAGAGAGGGAGGCTGTCACTCATGGTGACCAGCACGCTGCCCGCCACTCGGTGCAGTCAGCGTGCTGCCGCCTGCGTTACCTCTTGGAGACTCTGTAGCTGGCCGTGGTCAGCTTGCCGGCAGCGTCCTGGACGGTGGCCCTCCTCAGCTGCCTCAGCGAGCACCCCAGGGTGACACAGACGGACGTGAGGCTCACTCACACCCACACACACAGCAGCCGTGTTTGAATCTCTCAGTTTCTGCGAGCGGCGATCTCACCTTGGGCTTCGCCAGCTCTTTGATCTTGTCCATCTCTCGGTCCGACACGATGTCGTGGTACCTGACGATCAGCGGCCGGTCCCACTCGTCCTCCTGCTTCACCGGGCCGATCACATACTGGGGGTGCCAGTTGTTGTGGTGGTAGCGGCAGAAGAGGCGGCTCTGCCTGCGAGACGTCTGACAGAGGGACGAGGCAGGTGGAGGTGATGACGCTGTGTGTGTGTGTGTGTGTGTGTGTGTGTGTGTGTGTGTGTGTGTGTTTCCTCACCATTCTCAGGCCTTCGCCACGACAGAGCTGTTCGTACTTCTTCCTCTCCGGCAGGTATTCATCAGTTCCGCCTGTCTGCTGAGTGAGCTCCTGCTCCTGCTCCTGCTCCTCCTCTTCCTCCTCTGAATCTTCATCCTCCTCCTCCTCCTCCTCTTCCTCAAGCTCCTCCCTCCTCTGCTTGGACAGCTGATACTCAAAGTACCGCAGGTTGCCGTTGGCTCGCTGGTGCGTTGGGTCTGTTCAGGCAAGAAGTGAAGACAAACACTGGGGTAAATCTGTATGAGGAAGTCCAGAGTGGAGGCTTCTTCACGTTACAGCGCCCTCCTGTGATGAGGAGGTCAAAATGGTATAAATGGTATAAATAAAAAGGTTTAATTATCTGAGCGGCAAAGCTCTACAGCAGAGGTAGTAAGTAACGAAGTACAAATACTTCTTACTGTACTTTACTAGTATATTTATTTGTCTGATGACTGTTTACCTTTACTCCCAACATTTTGTGCAGAAATATCGGAACTTTCTACTTCTTACATTGGGAAGGAGGTTGTTACCTTTGTGTTTCAAAGTGTTTCAAAGATGCAAACTCTGTTGGAAGTAATTTACTTATTATTTAATATAGTTACTGCTGCTTGAAGTGGAGCTTTTTGAACTATGCTGTTGTGTAGTTCAATATAAAACTGGATCATATTTTAGAGGGAGACTATTTAGAGTACCTCGGCATTGGTGGCACTGTTTAATATGTTTTCAAGAGACAAAAATAAACAGTGAGTATTGTTATTAAACGTGCAAACATTCAGTAATGGCTCACTGGCCATTACGAAAGTATTACGAATTACAGTTTGGTTGTGCTGCATTTGAAAAATAAAAAATATATATATTATAGAGGGAAACAAAGCTTTTTCATTTTTGGCAAAAATGATCAACAAATTAATTACTTCATTATTGGCAAAAAATATACATTTTTATCTTTAATGTAAGTACACTTCAGAACCTGCATATTCTTACTTTCACTTGAGTAAATGAGTTGAATACTCCTACTTTTACCAAAGTATATCCTAAAACAAGTATCTGTAATTTTACTGAAGTACATAATGTGAATACTTTTGCCACCTCAGCTCTACGGCCAGCGCAGCACGTTGGCACTGACCAAGCTTCAGCAGCCTTCTGGTGTAGTCCAGTGCACTCTTCAGCGCCCCCTGCTGGTAGACCGAGAAGCTCAGGTAGTCCAGGATGTTGACGCTATCCACCTCGGTGGACGTCTCTCCCTCGTCCAGCTGCCTCAGGGCCTGAGCCATCCACAGCTCGGTGTGGTAGTAGTCGGCCTCCGAGTACGCCACCCTGCCCAGGTCGAAGCAGTCGGCCACCGTCAGCACGGTCCACTGGGCCGTGTACAGGGACCAGCCTGAAGGGAGGGGGGGCAGGCATATGCAGGGAGCTTCATTATAGAGTGAAAATGTGGAAATTCATTTTTACAAAATCCGAGACCAGGAAAAGACATTTCATCTGGAAAGACAAGTTACAAAAATAACAATAGAGTAAAGACCAACGGGCTGAATTGGTGTTCAGTGTGTGAACGTAACACATTCACGGTTAACAACTAACATGTAACACATTAACGGTTAGTAACTACCAGGGCGTGGAGACGTAGCTGCACTGTTGACAAGCCTCTCCTGACTTGTTAACGGTGCAGCTTCTTTGTTTTCTTCATTGTAGTCATTCACCTCCGCTTTTCGCCAGTCCCTCACAAATTTGTCACCCACTCCAAACTTTCTTTCTGCTGCTCAAATACCGTTTTCGGCAGCATATTTTACTAGCTGCAGCTTGTTATCTGCAGAACAGGGTTTTCTTTTTGGCTTTTTGAACACTGAATCAGTGTCCACTGATTTCAACAATGATTTGTGTTCAGTCTTTCTCAGTCAGTTGTCTTTAAATGAACGTTTTAATTAATTTTCTAGGCTAGCTGTTACAAGCCTAGAGCGCCCTCTAGCGGCTGTAGGTAATGTTGACTCCTAGGTCATCTCGGTCAGTGTGGATTAACACTTTAAGAACATGTGAGATTATTTATTTTAATATATGAGAGTCACAGCTGAGTATAAGTCGCATGACCAGCCAAACTATGAAAAAAGTGTGACTTATAGCCGGAATTTACAGTAATTTAAAAGTCCTCCCTGTAAAAACAAAAGGGTATGATTGCAGGAAGGTGACCTGGCAGCTGCCCAGTGGACATGGTGTTGGCGTCCAGCTTGTAGGTGTCCATCAGTCTGAACAGAGCTTTAGCAGCTCCGGCCTGGTCCTCATCGTTGGGGAAGTGCTGCCTCTGGGTGGTCAGGTTGGAAATGAACACTGGAACAACCATCAAGGAGGAAGGAGAGCTCAGTCAACTCCTGTGTTGGGGGTTTAAAAATGTTCTGTGTGTATGTTTGTGTGGGTGTATGTGTCTCTGTGTGTGTGGGTGTGGGTGTGTGTACCATCTGACAAGTCTGTGAGAACCAAGTTCTCAAGCTCCACCCACTCTGTATTGAGTCTCTTGATCAGTTTGAAGGCATTAACTGGGTGTCCAAGGAAGCCCTCAGGGTCCGCGGTGGCCGTAGCAGACAGGACATCCAGCCTGTCGGCCCATCTGCACAAAAAAACACCACAATGCGTGCGCTGCTGTGTCTTCAAACTACACAAAGATTGATACCACACAACATCACAGGAAGAACATGTGGCCTCTGTTTCTTAGTTTATAGTTTCATAGTTTGAGAACTGTTAGCTTCAGTCTCAATTTGTCCGCATGCTAACGATGCTCCTGAGCCTCACTGTTTGATCTTCTCCAGCTTGTCCTCCTCCGCCCTGATGTAGTCTTTCAGCGAGGTGACCAGGTTCCGCTCCACTAACAGCAGGTCAGTCATGTGACCTGGCATGACAAAAAGAGACAAGAAAAGGGGGTGAATGTGGACGCTGTGGAGAAAACTTCACGCATCAGTGTGCAACGCTCCTGAAACTTCACAGCCTTCGCATTTACAGATGGAGGTTGGTTGGGTGATCAAGAACAAGAGCTGCTCACCAATGGAGGTGAAGATATCACTGTGAACCAAGGGACAGGAGAGGAGGAGGACGTAGACCAAGGACAGACAGCCAGCCATCAGGCCTACAGACAGACACAGACAAAACAGATACAAACGCTCCAATGTCATGAAGAACAAATTCAAGTATTCCACTGCAGTTGCTTCGTTAGAATTCTATGCTAGGGAATGACATGCAAAATTTGATTCTGTTATTTTTGCAAGTTTTCTGGGATTCGGTGGCCTGGGATGGCAAAACAATCAATCACTTTGTGGATTTGTGGCATGGTTTGCAGCAGTAATAATATCCAGCTGTGTATCTAAAGTGGGGTCGGGTTTGGGAAATTTGTAGGCTGGTTGTCGTGCTGGCCGGTTGTCACGTTTAGTTTCTCTGATTGATTGTGGTGTGTGGTGTCAGTCTTTGTGTAGTTTGAAGACAAAGTAGTGCACAGAAGCAGAGTAATTGATGTCAATTACAAAAGACTAGCAGGATTTTCACCTAGTTGAGGTACTTGAGTTGCTGTGAGCTAATTTTTTTGTTACTAGGTTTGGTTTTGGTACAATTGTACATGCAGAATGTATGGATATCTATAATCAAGATTCATATATTGAACACAATTCTATGTTTATACCTAAATCCTGTCTTGATGCCCCGTGATCAGTTGATTATGCAGTGTATAATCCTCCAGTGGTGTAGGCTACATGATACGCAGGTATACGCCGTTTAACCACTAAAAAAGGTTCAGAATTACCGTACAACCACTAAAAATGTGCAAAGATACGTATCAATTTGTTTTTTAAGACAGAACCTTCACTTTCCTGTTTAAAACTTTATTTAAGAGGGTGTTTTATGTTCAATCTGTTTGAGTCAGGCATTGCTTTAATGCCGCTTTAGAGAATTTAAGCAAATAATTTTGCTGAAACCTTTTTTTCCCCCAATATAAGTGTGTTAACTTGTGTTTTTTTTATTCATTTTTTCTTTATCTTAACAAATTTGTCTAAAATCCAGCTGTAAATCAACGTTATATATCTTGTGTTGCTTACAATACATTTATATTTTAGACAATACATCATCAGTCTTTCGTGATATCACTTATGTGGATTCATAATTAATGCATTACTGAGCTTGGCGGTTCTTGTTTGGTGTTGTTTTGAAGCATCTGCTGCCGGACAGATGTGTACGAGGCTGGGAGTGGTAAACATAAATAAATAAATCAGAGTATAACCAATAGAATAAACTAGACTACACCACTGTTGGACACATACACACATGCGTCACCCTACACAACACCAGGGACACGAGGGAAATGCAAGGCCACGCCCACATCCACTGCTCACCTGCCTCTCTTCTCTGATCAATCAAGGATTACGGTGCTAAATTACACTTCTATTACAAATAAATTATTAGTAAGTTGTCATTTAAAAAAAATCTAACAGAACATACAAAGCCAATTTTCAAATTGTCATTTTTATTTAGGATATATAATTAAAATATTGACTGCCTGAGCGCTGTCAGAAATAAAACCTTAAAGGGTAATTCTCAGCTTTTAATCACTACTAGCTTGGGTTGTAGTTAGCAGCTGTTATTTTCAAAAGCTTTCTCTCTGTCCCACGACGCTGACGGAACTTTCAAGTAGTTGTCAGACTACATTTTTGTGTGTCGTGCCCGACGTTCTTTTGGTGTCAGTTTTCTGAGAGAACAGAGCTCGTTTTATTACGACTTTGTGTCTAACCCCAGCGTGACAATGACACACAACACTGATCATTACACTGAAACCGCATAAAATGAAGGTCGGTGTGACCGAAGTAACTTTCATTAGAACCGGTTCCGTTTGAGAAGCCAGCCAGCAGCGGTAAACAGGTCGTCAATAAAGGAGTGTTTAGAGCGACTCTACAGTAACAGTCAGCAATCCCCCAGGTTTATTGTCAGAGAAATACAACATGGAGAAACTGCTTCACTGATCTACACAAGGAGAAGTGGTGACAGAAAGTACCTGATATCAAATTCGAGTCGAAAGTAATTCCTTCTGTATCTCCCCCATCTGTGGTAACTAACTGCGACACTTCTTCCTCGCTCCCGTCTCGGCGGCGACACGGATGACAACACAGCACTCTGCCGCCACCGGCTGGACGGGAGTGTGACTTCACGGGAAGGAACTTGGCGAGAGTAAAGAATCAGTGATCAAAATTCAGTGTGAAGAAAGAGGAAAAAAATGGGCGGACAAACACAGTTACTGCATCTCAGAGCGCTCAGTCTTTTGTAAAAGCAAATATGTGCAGCTGAACAAGCACACTTGAGCATGTTCCACAGAAGTACTTTATCAGGTGAGCACTGCTGGTGTCCAACAAGGTACTCAGTCATGACTAAAAACCAACTGATATACACAAGATACTTACTTGTGTCACAGATTTCAAAAATCACGCATCAATTTAGGCTTTCAAACAAAAGATTAGAATCCTCAGTGGCTGATTGATTAGCAGCACCTCTCAGAAATAAACTGAGTGAAAATATTCTCAGCAAAACAATATTTTCAGCTCAGTCGTTATTGACCACAGGCTTTGCCAGTCTACTGCAGTTAAAAACGAAAAATCGTCATTACGTGGAGCCTCCATGAAATTTTCTTCAGAAGGCCATTTAAAGATTATTCACTTTTTCCCATGCGTTTCAAGTATGGGAGCTGCAACAAATAATTTACAACATGCAGACAAGTCACATGATAGACTAAATCATATAAATGTTGTTCCTCACGTTAGATTTTCATTAAATAAAGCATCTGTCAGGAGACATTCGGATGGATGATGACGAAACTGAAAGTTTCAGGCAGTCTTATGTCCTCGCAGCTCAACTTGAGCTGGACTCCAGCTCTGTCTGAGGAAACTCATGATGTTTCTGGATTGTTTTCTCCACTTCTCAGAGGTGATGGAGACATCAGTCGGTGGTGATGATGATTCTCTCTGGACTGCCGCCTCAGTTGTGCATGTATCCAGGCAGAGGGAGTTTCTGACCCTCCTTGGCCTCAAAGAAGGTGTAGGACAGAGTGATGGTATCCACTCGTGCCATTCGGGGATCTTCGTCAAAATCTGGGTCGATGTAGAAGAACACTGGCATGTCCACTTCCTCGTGGGGGTTTAGCCGCTGCTCCTCGAAGCAGAAGCACTGCAGCAAGATGATGGAAACAGTTAGCATTGAAGTGACTGGTGAAAAGACCCGGTGATGTGCCCCTCAGTACCCTCTGGATCTACCTGGATCTTGTTGAAATACTGTCCTGCGTCGAACGGGACAACATTGTAGGTGGAGATGCCCGTAATGGGCTTATCTGTGGGGTTCCTTGCTCTGTAGAAGGCCAGTGCTGTCTCACCTGGGACCACCTGAGGTGAAAGACCACAAGAACCGTCACATCACTGAACAATGAAGCTTCAGGACCAGGACCAGGACCAGGACCAAGACCAGGACCGAGACCAGGACCAGGACCAGGTGGGTCAACAGGGAAGCAGGTCTTACAAAGATCTCAGTCTGCTGCGGTCTGAAGTTCCACTGCATGCTGGCGTGCCGATCAGCGTTGAATGTGACTTTGATGATGCGCTCCTTCACCGGCTTCATCGTGGCCACCTGATCGGCATCGTGGCCTGCCACCGCTGTTCCACCAAGACCTGACGCCTGGTGAGACAAAGACACACCTGAGTGTTATTTGCTATCTTTGTAAGGACTGACTCTACTATACTGAAACAATTTTCCATACATATAAACAAACAAACAAACAAACAAATATTTGCAGCCTCACAGCAAGAAGATCGTGGGTTTAATTTTGGAACTGGGACCTTGTTCTCCCTGTGTCTGTGTGGGTTCTCTGGCTTCCTCCCACAGTCCAAAAACATGCATTGTGAGGTGAATTGTGTGTGAAAGCAAATGGTTGTTTGTGTTTGTTAGTCTCTATGGTGGCCCTGTGATGAACTGGCGACTTGTCCAGGGGGTCAAAGCTGCCTTTGCCCTATGACAGCTGGGAGCTGGCTACCCCCTATGCTCTTGCCTTTAAACTCAGGTATTCACCCTAAACCTTTCTGATAAAGTGTGTGTGCCAGCCAGTATGTCTTTGCTAAAGTAGTGCAAGAGTGGATCCACACATGGATACAATACAAGAACACTAGCAGTACAGGTTGTGCTGCTCACCTGACAATAAAGCCTGTAGAGTGGCACAGCAGCATAGGCCAGGCCGATCATGCCTATCCCAGCAGCAGCAATATACGTCAGCACCGTTTTGTTTCTGGTTCTCCACTCATCCTCCTGCCCGCGGAACTTCCTGTTTTGATTCTTGATACCTCGGCTCTGGCAGAAGGGGAAAGGTTGCCGCTGTAGAAAGTGCTCAGCTGGAGAGTGAAGCGTCCTTGCAGCATCCCTAGGAAGCGTCTGGATGCAGCGTGTTAATACGGCTTGGTGGCAACAGAGAGCCCGATGCAGCAGATTGTGGAGCGACATGGCCACAGTTGGTCAATAGCCAGCGCTGAGGGGAGGAGGGGACCGGCTGTCGGCTCTGAAAACAATGAAGTCCTCAATAGTAAACATTGGTTTTCAATTGCTCATTAAAACCGTCTCATTCCAAAATTGTTTAATCACTATATTACAAAATGACATTACTCTCTCAAGACATCAGAGGCCAGTCTTAATGGTTCACACAGTTCATAAAACTCGCATTTCAAAAGGAATTTATTAAATTGCTCACTAATGTTGTTGTTGAAAGTTAAGTACTTTATAGCCACTGTCTTAGGGTAAAACAACACAACTGCAAATCCTCCACACACGATATAAATACAAGGACTAGGAATATAGTTTTCTCACACATAGTACGTGACAAATACCAGTTGGTCTTGACTTTAGTCAGGAAACAGCATGTTTCGTGTAAATGGACTACAAACGTGGACACTCCTGTCGTTCACTCAAGGAGCGAAATTTTTTTTTGGTGTATTCTTATCTTATATTGAGTTTTTTAAAGAAAAGAAAAGGGGCCGAATTTCACAGCAAAGTCTAACGACTCCTGAAATGTATCCAGATATAACACAATTTATGTAGGAATATGTTAAAACCCGGCTAAATCCAAAATACACTACATTGGAAACCTTTCTGTCGTTTTAACCTTCGGATTGTAAATATACGAAACATTTTAAGTGTCATGAGTAAAAATGCTGTTATTTAAAAGCTTTTGAGAGGAAAAGTGAGAAAATGTCATAAAGTTACTTAACAGTGTTAATTCAAATGACATCTGACCTACAGTCTGGAGCCAGCCAAATCCGACCGTTGGCAACCACGCTAAGAGGTCGCTCCGTTCTTTATGCGGCTAGTTCTGTATTACTATTGGGAAAACACTGGAAAATTAATACAATACCTTTGTCGCTAAGTTTCACTGTCATTCACCGCTTGCCAGCATTAACAAACATTGGAGGCGGAAACGTGCATAACACCCGTGCAACACACTAACTTGCCCGCTCATTTGGATTTGACATAAAGGTTCCGCAGGCAGCTACTATTTCACACTGTATTCTATACAGCGTCGCAGAATTCAATGAATACTAATGTTGGGGGAAAAAAAGAGTTACAACAGAATTTTTAAACAAGCAACAGTAAAATCTAAAATAAAGAGGCGTTATGCCACCTTCAAAGCAGAAAATAAGCCCAAATCCTGGAGTACTGAGATACTTGAATAATACACATATGACAAAAATCATTTTTGACGAATTGTTTCGACTGGTCACAGTCATTTTATTGTATTATTGTTAATTCTGGATGATCATATTAACTATTCGATTTTTATTTTTATTTTTTGAAAAGGTGTACATAATGCATGTAGCATAAACTCTCACATTACATAAATAACAGAAAAGAAGAGAACGTGCTACAATGTGAAGGCAATGTGAAGTCTGTGGAAAAAAAAAATATTTTTTTAACCTATTATTCAAGTTATTGGAAACGTGTGAATACAGGTTATCCCTCTGTAAACACGTCCAAGGAAATGTACGGTGGCCGCGCGCGGTCAATAAAGAGAAAACCTGAAGCAGCTCGTTGTGCGCATGCCATGGTTGTGCGGGGCTGCCGCAGCAGTAATGGAGGGGGTCACGGTCGGCCAGGTATTCGATGCGGAATGCATCCTCAGCAAACGGCCGCGGAAGGTAAGGAGAACCGACTGGTGGACACTCTTGCACCCCTTGCTCCCCTGTGTGCTTCTTACGCATTTTGCACTCTTTTTCGTTTCAGGGGAAATTTGAGTATCTGGTCAAATGGCGAGGGTGGTCGTCCAAGTAAGTAGCTAGCTGTGTTAGCCACCAGTGCTAACGGTACACACAGATGCTAACAACCAACAAACCGCTGCAAACACTGCAGACTGCCTCAGCAGTAGCTGCTTTGAAGAGGTTACTCTCTCCGCGGAGCAAAAGCGTCGCAGTCGCGTGTCACACGGTGGCAAGTTACACGGATCTGCAGCATCTGCCATTTGGGCTCTGATTGTTTGGTTGTTAGCGGATGCTAACGTCAACACCTGACGGAACCAAACACACAGTCTTTGTTTCTTCAGTGACCTCGATGGCACGCCACGATAGTAGACTTACTTGTACATACACATTGATCATCCAATCAACATTGCTTCAGCCCTGTTCTCTGCAGAAAAGAGAGTCAATCGTCAAGGCACTCTTTGTGTTAAGTTGCTTGACCGTAGCAAAACAGTCTCGGTTCTTCAAATGGAGCAACGCTTTCTCACATTACTCACCGATACCGGCATGGCTCTATAAGAAACTACTGCCTTATAATGCATGTTGTAAAATTAAAATGTATGAGCCTCTAAAATTTTAAGGCAACAAATTAAACAGGTTCACACATTCTTAATAAAGCAATGTGCTGTTACTTTTCAAAATGTTGGAACTGTGACTATTGTTTATTGTCCCTGACGTTGCCCATAATTAGTAAAATCACTTTGCCATTGATGTGGTGGACACCCAAAACAGTCGGAAATTGTTTGAAACTAGCCTCATTAAAATGGGTGGTGCGGTAACATGCAGGGAACATAAAAATAAAACAAAACAAAAAATGTGATTGTGATCTGACCCCTGGATTCAAAGAGTTTTCTCATGTTTCCAGGCACAACAGTTGGGAGCCTGAGGAGAACATCCTGGACCCGCGGCTGCTGGCGGCGTTTCATAAAAGGTGTGTTTGTGAGAGGGGAATTTTCCTGCACTGACGGTCAGAGTACGATGGATCCGGCGGTGCGTTTACTGACGGGCCGTTTCTCTTCTCAGAGAACAGGAACGCGAGCTTCTCTTCCAGAAGAAAGGAAAGCGGCCGAGGGGACGTCCACGCAAGATTCTGGTAAGGTCTCTTTCAGCCCGACCTGACCCGACCCACTTCCCGCGGTCGCAACCGACATCGCTGAGCTCCTCCTCTCTTTCTCAGCTTCCTGAACCCGCCGCCACCAAGAACAGCCGCTCCCCGTCCTCCTCCTCGGGCCTGTCGTCGTCCGCCTCCTGCACCTCCTCGGAGGACGAGGAGCACGTCAAGAAGGCCAAGTCCAGCTCTCGCGTCCACCCCGGCCCCCAGAAGAGGCCTCAGATCCTGCTGGCCAAGCCGGACCCTCCCGGCAAGAAGAAGCGCGGCCGCAAGCCGCTGCACCCAGACCTGAAGGCCCTGAGGCAGCAAGCCAAGAGCCGACCGCACCCTCCTCCTCCTCCTCCGCCTCCTCCTCCTCCTTCGTCTCCGCCCTCCTCCTCCTCCTCCACCTCCTCCCGCACAGCGTCACCACCAGGTGCTCAGACCTCCTCGGGAGGAGCTTCGGCCCAGCGTGAAGAAGCCCCTGCAGCCGGCCAGCTTCACCTACACGGGGCTGAGTAGGAGCTCCAGGGACGAGGCGGCCTCCTCCGGGGGCGTTTCCTTCACCCACTCCTCCTCCTCCTCCTCCAAGGCGGCGGGAAACCTGAGCGGCATGTGGGCCGGCCGCTCCATGTCGCCGTCCTCCTACAGCCGCAGCAGCCCGTCCCCGCACAGCAGGTCCTCCGTCTCCGAGCTCAAGCGCTCCGTCCCGGAGTCCGGCGGCGCCAGGCCATCCCAGCTGAAGCAGCGCGGCGGCTCTGCCTCGCTGGGGCGACGGCGCCAGCCGCCCGCCGCGGCGCTCCCCGCCAACCCCGAGGAGGCAGGAGGTCGCGGCCGGGTCGGCCCCGCACCGGCAGCAGCAGCAGGCCGCCGGCCTGTCCAGACCGCCGTCCTCGTCAGTGCCGAGCTCTCGGGACCGAACCAACCAGGCGCTCAGCCTGCGGGCGCTCAACCTCCAGAGTGTCAGCAGGCCGTCGGGCGGGGGCGGGGGGATCGGGGGTGGGGCAGCATCCCGAGCGGCGCTGAGGAGCAGCAGCACCATCGTCGTCAAAGGAGCCGTCGCCAAAGACACTCGGTCGTCCACTGGGCCGCAGCGCTCCGCTCTGCCCTCGGGGGGCGGCGGCGAGCAGAGGGGAGGGAAGGACGCGCTGGCCCGGGCCGGCAGCTCCGGCGGCGGGCGTCACGAGGAGAGGAAACTCAGGAGCGTGAACGAGTTGAGCGCCGGCGACTCGGAGAGCAGCAGCAGCAGCAGCAACAGCAGCAACAGCAGCAGCGAATCGGAGCGGGACGCCGCCCTGTTCCCCTGCGACAGCAGGCCCAGCCTCGGCAACGTGGCCACCGACTCGGACGCTGAGACGGACTGGCGGCCGGCGCGCGGCCTCCTGGACCACGTCTTCGTCACCGACGTCACGGCCAACTTCATCACGGTGACGGTGAAGGAGTCGGCCACCAGCGTGGGCTTCTTCAACCCCAGGAACCACTGAGCCGCACGCGGCTCGCACCGTGCTCCTGCTCCCCCCAGCCCCCCCGATGTGTTGGTGCGTGGGTCAGAACCGGTCCCAGAGGTGCAGCTGCACCATTCAGAACCTCTCACAGCGGACTCGGGTCTGCAACCGAAACCTCGGAGCCAATCGGACGGTTGGCGGTCCTTGGCGTTCTCTCAATCGCTCCTTTTCTGTCGGCGGTTCTGGACATTTTTCAGGGCTTTCAGCAACATTGGACGGTTCCGTGGCTGCAGATCACTGTTGAACCCAAACCCGGTGCGGCGTGGAGCTGGTGCTGAGGCAGGTCTCGACAGCTGGTCTGAGGTTCCTCCTGCTCACTGCCATCCTGCAGCTGCTACTCCAGATGTTCTCTGAACTAAATGGGACGCACCCCGACCCCCAAGAGCAGCTTGTAAAAGAACTCAAATCCATTTTGTCCCATCCGGGTTTTTGTAATCGTCTTTTAGTTCTCTTCGGACCAAAGGTGTTATGAATGTGAATTGTTATTATTTTTTTTGTTCCTGACAGTATTGCTTGCACTACGCACAGTATATCCTCACGTGACAAGAGACATAAAGTTGTCATGTCAATTTACCAGTTTTATATCATTTTAATATGTGTGCTGTCTTACTGTCATTTGGAGGTAAAATATGTTAATTTATATATGTACATAGTTTTTTTTCTCCTGTGCCATCTGATACTGATACGGTGCTCCTATTGGCTGACTAGCTGCAGATACATGTAGCCCATGTGCCTCTCTGCCATTTCCAAGGCATTTGAAATAAACTACAAAGTACCAACAGACAAAACATTCTCTTCGTGTCCTGGATGCAGTTCTCATTTTCACCATCAGGCGATGCTGTTTGCACGGTAATCCAGGCCCCCCCCAGACTCCAATATGGCGGCCCATTGATTTGAATGTAGCTGCTCAGCCAGCGCATACGCCGAAAGAGTTTTTCACTTGTAACTCACACGTGATACATCAGGATGCAGCCAATCAGAATGAGCCGAGACATCATGCCAGGAATGAACACTCTTCTGGTGACTTTCTGGCCTTTAAAGACCATTACAGAAAAATCTGCAATAGGAAGATTTGATAGGAACTGCGTTTCAGGTCACAGTGGTCCTGTCAGCTGTTTTAGAGACGTTTGTTTTTGTATTGGGTTCTATGGGAAAAATGTTTTTTGAGCCCACAGGATTTTTAGCTGCAGTACCTCGGATGGCCACTGAAAAGAAATTTGCACGCCGCCATATTGCCAGTCTGGTATCAAGTTCAAGCATTGACATGTCTTGATGAAGTAGGACGTTTGAGTCACGCGGGGCCTAATATCAGGAATATTCGTACATTTTGTGACTAATGATTTCCCTTAAACCATGGAAGACTTCTTAAAGGGGTGGTTCTGAATGTTGGACATAGGACCTCATTTCAAACTCGTTTCTCAGCAGCGATGGAATTCAACTTGTGAGCACTGTCCTCTGCTTCTGTAGCAATGATAGCGGTAGGTGGAAAAAAGGGCCAGTAGTCAAGGGCTAATCGAGAGGCTAGCAGAAACCCTTGACTTGCACTAGCTGCACTAGATGACATTTGTTTAACTGTCTCCACTGATAAATGGAAATTGGGTCCTAAATTGTTCAAAATTCTGAGCCAGCGCTTTAATCATGGTCAAAATGTGAAGAGAGTTCTGCAGTGGTGCTGCTGATAAACCATCTTGATAGAATCAGCCCAACAGCGCCTTGGTGCTGAGAGAAGCCCTGCAGGTTATCATAGATAGATAGATAGAACTTTGTCTGTTTTTAGTAAAAAAAACAAAAAAAACAAATTTGTCTTTGACACAGCTTAAAAAGAAAACCACTCAAGCACTCACACAGATAAAAATAAAGAGTGTAGATTATTTTTTGCTATTCAGAACAGTTATTGCAGAGGGGATGAATGATTTGTTGTAGATGTTTTTCCGGGCCAGTGGGGTTCTGTATTGTTTGCCTGATGGCAGCAGCATGAAGGGGGGGTGCGAGGGGTCCTCCGTGATGAGGGTGGCTTTCCTCACCACTGATCGCCTGTAAAGTTCTGGCAGAGGAAGTTGGGATGTTCTGGTTATCACGCTGGCCTGCTTTATGATGCGGGAGAGTTTTGTTTTGGCGGAGGTGGTAAGGAAGTTGAACCAGGATGAAATATTATAGGCGAAAGTGGGTTCGATAAGTGATCTATAAACAAGAGTTAAAATATCTATGCTGACGTTAAACGTCCTCAGTTCTCTGAGCAGGTGGAGACGCTGCTGTGCCTTTTTGTAGACAGCATCCCTGTGTTGTGCAAAGGACAGACAGGTGTCAATCTCTGTCCCCAGATATTTAAAACTCTCTACCTGCTCCACCAGCTGGCCGTCGATCCTGAGTGGCTGGAAACAGGTGCTCTGGATTTTTGCCTCCAGAGCGACAGCACAGCTCCTTGGTCTTGGAGATGTTGAGCTCTAATGACCTTTCAGCAAAGGTTCTGGCCAGGGCTTGGACTTCCCGCTGATATCGAAGCATTGACTGGGAGTCAGTCAGATGGGCTACCAGGGCCATGTCGTCTGCATATTTTAAAAGAGTCATTCCTTCTTTGCTGCAGGAGATGTTGTTGGTGTACACAGAGAAGAGAATGGGAGATGAAACGCACCCCTGGGGCAACCCCGTCTTTAAGACCATTGTTCCAGATTTTAAAATCTGCTTGTAACTGTCTCCACTGATAAATGGAAATTGGGTCCTAAATTGTTCAAAATTCTGAGGCACCGCTTTAATCATGATCAAAATGTGAAGAGAGTTCTGCAGTGGTGCTGCTGATAAACCATCTTGATAGACTCAGCCCAGCAGCGCCTCGGTGCCGAGAGAAGCCCTGCAGGTTATCATCACCAAGAGCTGCTGATCAGTCGAACAAACGGACCGATATTTAAACATGGAGCATCTTCAGGTCAGCGTAATGTTCATCCATTTTGAAAAAAAAAACAAAACAAAAGAGACTGAAGTAATAATATGAATCAACGTTTATTCAAGAAAATGTTGAGTCCGAGCAAACAGACATGCAGGCGAGAAAAAAAGAACAACACAGCGAGGCACGAGATTTCAAAAATAAAACCGGAGAGAATTTCACAGAGATTGCATAATAAAAACTAAAGTTTAAAACGTCCAAGAAATAGTGCAATTTAAGCCACCGCCACAAGTGGAACAGCGTGAGCTGCGCTGTCCCGAAGTTTGGAGGGAGCTACATGTGACATGCCAAAAGTTAAACAACAGGCTTTAAATGAACTTGACCCTCTTCCTGAAGCAACGTGCTACATCTGCACTGAATCAGTGTTTCACTTTCAAAGAGGACAGACTGCACAGGATGGAAACCTAAGGCAGAACACGTGTGTACATGTGTGTGTGTGTGTGTGTGTGTGTGTGTGTGTGTTTTCGTGGCTCCACCTCACAAACAACTGCCATGAAGAGTGATGAAGGTGTCCCACTGGAGTCCCTTTTGAAAACGCCATCTCTCACAAAATAATTACAATGCTTTCTTTTGAATCAATAACACATGTATTAAGTACTGCACCCCACACTTAATATGCATATATACAGAGATACAAAACAACACACACACATGGGGGGAAACACAGTTTTGTGAGTAAGGGTGGCACGAAGTGGAGCAAACCAGAGGTACATTCGAATCTCCTTGAGGAGCTGCAGGAGGTGACAGGTCGCTATGCTACAAGTGCTGGAGTGCATATTCACACTTTTGCTCCCCATTGAGGCGGCTGTGTGTGTGTGTGTGCGTGCGTGTGTGCGTGTACCAGCATTGCAACCTCCTCCTGGCTCTTTCAATCAGTTTTGTACACGTGCTGCCGATGCCAAACCAGACGAGGCGCTCTCTGTGAGTGTGTATGTGGTGACCAAGAAGAGTGAGGGTGATGTGCACGTCCACACACACACACACACGCACGCACACATGCACGCAGATGATGTGATGACGGAGACTAGAAACATGAAGAGGTTTTTCTCCCTGTGAGGGTAAAAAAATATTAAAAAGGAGTTGTCATTTTTGGTCGCGGCATGCCAGCAGGAACACAGCACCAGTGGACCACCCACAGGGCGGCGCCATTACAGCCCTGAGCCTGAGCACACACACACGCGCACACACAGGCAAGCAGACAGACCCAGCTGTGTGTGGCGCGGTGCAGCGAGGGTCTCGAGGTGGCCGGCCGCCTTCATTGACCCTCCCAGGTGGGGTCGCGTCGGCTCGCAGCTCAGAGCTCACAGCTGGTGCACCACGCTGTCGGCGTGGCTCATCGAGATGGAGCCGTCCTGACGCAGGCGCTGCCACTGGAAGGTGGTGCTGAGCGAGCCCACCTCCACCTCCTCGCTCTCCTGCTCCTTGGCGAACTCCATGAACACCTGCGGCAGGTGAGAGGAGAGGAGGGAACTGCAGCGGCAGTCACATGATCACTAGGGTGTGTGTGTGTGGGGGGGTAACCAGGGTGCATCTCACCTGCTCCAAGGTGCACTGGGAGAAGTTGTACTCCTGGAAGTTGAAGGTCTTCTTGGCTGCGAGGAGGAGGATACAGAGTGAGCGGCAGCAGCGCACGCACACGCGCAGGCAGCGTCGGGAAGATCACTTTTCAAATGTAATTGGACACAATTAGAAAACGTAATAGTCGTGTAGCTTTATCAAAGTCATGTAACTAATTACGTTTGATTACTTTTCTAAATTTTGAATAAATCTTCCCAATTGCTTAGACCTGGCAGTAGCTGCGTTTCCATGACCCCTGGAATTGTGCAAAACCTAAATATTGCAATAAAAAGCCGGTAAAGGAAACCTCAACCTTAGACGTATCGATAGAGAAGTATATCACAAAGTGTCATGAAGCACCTTTTTTGCATTTACGTCACCGGACGAGATGTACGAGGTCACGTGACCAATTCACTTCAAGTGAAAATGGCGCGTCACTGAACATTTTTTACAAGTAATCAAAGAAAAACACAACAACCATTCTTGGCAGCAAACAACATCGAAATGCAGATTTATGGCAAAAATGTTTTGTACCTCCATCCTCTTCAAAGTGGAGTCTTGCAGGACGAGATTTTACGAGAATTACGGCGGAAACACCTGCAAATCGCAATCGTACTTTGTCGAAATTTTAGAAATATCGCTTTTATTTTGCGAAAAACTGTAATGGAAACACAGCTAGTGTTGAGTTACCGGTAGTACTGAAAACAGAGAGGAACAATACAGCTGATGGTAGCTGCACTCCCGAACTTGACAGGAGAACCAATCAGAAGCATCAGAATAGCATCAAACTTTCGTCTATGAAGGGAAACGGAGAAGGACGGCGCTCGTGCTGAGCCAGTGCACCAGAAAACCATGCAAAGCAACAAAAAGAGAAAGACCAGCCCTTTTTTTGTCTGTGTGTGTGTGTGTGTGTGTGTGTGTGTGTGTGTAGACTCACCGTTCTCCAGCTGAGCGAAGGAGCGGGACAGTGATTTGACGTCCTCCATCGGGACCTTGTACACCAGCAGCGTAGCAAAGCTGTCAACAAAGCGGCGCGATGAAAGAGGCTCTCGGCAAACCTTTGAACAGAACTCCCCCCCGCCCCCGACTCCCTTCCCCATCCTCACCTCTCCTGCCGAGTGGCGTGAGGAAACAATCTCAGGATCTCGTCGTGCAGCGGAGTCACCCGCTGCGGCGCCATCAGCTCCTCTCCCAGTTTGACCTCCAGGCTGTAGCCCCGGCCGTACTTGGCCTTCAGGTGCTGGATGGAGCCGATGCACCTGGGGGGAGAATCGAGCGTCAGCGTCAGCGTGTTCCTACGGAGAGCCTCCCCCCGTCGTGGTGGCGGCGGCGAGCGCCGACCTCAGCTGTCCCGACACCATGATGGCCACGCGGTCACACACGGCCTCCGCCTCCTCCATGTAGTGCGTGGTGATGATGGCCCCCCGCTGGCGGTTCTTGAAGGCGGCGCGGAGGGCTCTCCTGCACACACACACACACACACACACACACACACACACACACACACACACACACACACACACACACACACACACACACACACACACACACACACACACACACACACACACACACACACACACACACACACAGGTCAGAGGAGAAGCTCCGGAGGCAACCAGGCTGCTGCTGCTGACGGGAACTCAAGTCTCACCACATGCGCTGTTTGGACTTGGGGTCCATCCCTGACGACGGCTCGTCCAGCAGAATGATCTGCGGGTTTCCGATCATGCTCAGCGCAAAGCACAGCTGGAAGGGACGGCAGGCAACGTCATCCGTGGGCCGTGAGTTAATGTCAGGTGTGCCGTGGAAAATGATCAAATTTCACTTGATTGGTCAAAAAAAAATAACACTCCATTGTTGAGAGACTGTGCTGTGAAAGGGATGTGAGCCTATTTTCCACCCAGGATATCAGCTTTGTGTGCATCTAAGCAGGACCAGGTTTCACACTGAGTGAGTATAAATACATTAAGACAGTATACTGCCATTATTAGGCTAAAAAGTGTCATTTTATAATATTTGTGGTTGCTGGTGTGCCATGGGATTTTTTTTTCAATGTAAAAAATGTGCTGTGGCTCAAAAAAGGTTGACAAACACCATCCTACAGGACACTGGAGTGTTTCGTGTGTGGTTCTCACCTTCCTCTTCAGACCCACTGACAATGTCTTGGCCTGTTTGTCCAGGTGGTCCTTCAGCTCCAGAGCGTTCACTATCCTGAGCACAAAACAGCAATTGTCAAATGAACAGCTGGTGAGATCTGACGGAGGAAAGAGCCGCCTGGTCCGTCCTCACACTGATCGTTAGCACACCAGCACTGGAAGAGCAATATTTGTTCAGAGAGAGAGAGAGAGAGATTCCTGAGATGTTCCTCTACCTGCTGAGATGTTCCTCTACCTGCTGAGATGTTCCTCTAACCTGCTGAGGTGTTCCTCTAACCTGCTGAGGTGTTCCTCTAACCTGCTGAGATGTTCCTCTAACCTGCTGAGGTGTTCCTCTACCTGCTGAGATGTTCCTCTAACCTGCTGAGATGTTCCTCTAACCTGCTGAGATGTTCCTCTACCTGCTGAGGTGTTCCTCTACTTGCTGAGATGTTCCTCTAACCTGCTGAGATGTTCCTCTAACCTGCTGAGATGTTCCTCTAACCTGCTGAGATGCTCCTCTACCTGCTAAGATGTTCCTCTACCTGCTGAGGTGTTCCTCTAACCTGCTGAGATGCTCCTCTAACCTGCTGAGATGCTCCTCTAACCTGCTGAGATGCTCCTCTAACCTGCTGAGATGCTCCTCTACCTGCTAAGATGTTCCTCTACCTGCTGAGGTGTTCCTCTAACCTGCTGAGATGCTCCTCTAACCTGCTGAGATTCTCCTCTACCTGCTGAGATGTTCCTCTACCTGCTGAGGTGTTGCACTACCTGTTGAGATGTTCCTCTAACCTGCTGAGATTCTCCTCTAACCTGCTGAGATGCTCCTCGTAGCTGCTGGGAGGTTCCTCTGCTGAGTATTCTCATAAACCAAATACTACCTAGATTATAATCTACCTGCTGATGATCCAGTTGTTGCTTGAGTGTTTCTGTGCCTGTCGAGATGTTCTTCTATCCTGGAGCTCATACATTTGTCGACCTGAACTGAGACGTCCTTTAACCATCTGCAGTCTTGGATCAGAACTCACTGTGTGATGATCTTTGGAACGTCCTGTCCTCTCATGCCCTTGATGGCAGCGTAGATCTCCAGGTGCTCCCGTAGCGTGACCCTCGGCCACAGAGGGTTCTCCTGAGGACAGTATCCCACATGGTCCAGGGAGGCGTTTGCCTGACTGGACTCTGTGCCGTAGTTGCCCATCAGAACCTGGACGTCAGAAGAAGAGCTGCGTGACTGGACGGCAGAGCTGGTGGCGGCAAGCGGCGAGCCCTGTTCTGAGGACTGTACCTGCCCTGCAGTGGGGTCAGTGTCCCCTGACAACATGTGCATAACGGTGCTCTTCCCAGCGCCATTTGGACCCAGCAATCCCAGAACTTCACCTGGGGAAGCAACATTTAGCATTTCAATACAACCAGGAGGGAAGCCCGCTACCTTCTGATGATTCACAAAAAGAACATCTGTCTGAAGGCACTACTACAGTACTACTACTACTACTCCTACTCCTACTAACAATAATAATAAATTGCATTAATCAATTATTCTTCCACTGTGTACAGACTTGAAAGCAGACGACGCACCTTTGCGAATGCAAAACGAGATGTTCTTAGCTTCTGTTTTCCTGGTCTTGATGACGGACTGACGCTCTGCTTTGCCAGAGTGCTGCTTGCTCAGATTGCTCACCACCACCAAAGGTTTCTGTACAGTGGGGAGGATCTGTCGTTATCATTATCATTCACTTTTCACCAGTCAAAACGCTCACTGTGGAAACGACGCTCCCTCAGCTCACCTCCTCGTGGGACTGACTGCTCAGGGCGTTCTTCACCCTGGTCCTCTCCATCTGAACGTCCTCGTCCTCGTTCAGACCCTCCTCTAGGTTCTTTTCCACTTTGTGTTTGGATTTCAACGAGATCCTGTGGAGATTTGAGCCGTGAAAACCTGCCGAGTCTCCCCGGCTGAACCGAGTGATTAAAGGTCGACGGAGGTCTGACTGTCACCTGCAGAACTGATCGTTCTTCATGGTTCTTCCTCCATGCTTGATCTCCAGCCAGCGCAGCAGGAAGAGCAGCAGGATGCAATGGAGGTAGGGCTGAACGCAAACAAAGAGCACACATCAGTGTCTCAGCCTGGCTGTCTGTGCCACTGGAGGAAATTGAATAAAATAAATGAAAACAATGAAATCGCAGCCGTACAGCGACGACAGAGATCAGCAGGTTCTTCCACAGAAAGTTCTCTTCGTAGTGGGAGGTCATGTAGGCTGCCTGGAGGCGGAGAAACAGAGCGGCGGTGAGACCTGCAGGATGTACATCTCAGGGTTTGGACGGCAAGTGAGACACATCTTCAAGTCCCACCTTTGTGATGCAATCGAGACAGCCAATGAGAGGATACAGAGGGTTGAAGAAACACAGAAAGTTGTGCAGGCCCCTGATGAACCCGAGGTAATCGTTGCTGAACAGGTGTCCCAACGAGGCAGAGACCACGGACACCTGAGACAAAGCAAGGAAAAAATCATGAGAGAGAGAGACTAAAAAAACCAAATCCAGCCATATGACTTATAAACAAGGCAGATTACAGTGCACATACTGACCAACTGTTTATGAAATCACATAAAATTCAAAGACCTGGCATATTATAAAAGAATATAAATAATTTAGAGAGTTGAATCAAATTTACTCCAAGTCAGTTTACAAAGATATTCTGTTCTCAAGAAACAAAATAGAATTTAAGACATGTCTGCATATTCAAGGTACCAAAGGCCAAAAAAGAAATGAAAAGGGAGTGTGTATCTGCGATTGGTGTTTGGTTATGGAATAATGCCAACAGTGAATTAGGAATGAGCAACATTCCTAGTTTTCAAACTAGATGGTGTGCAAAACTATTTTTGAGGGCTACAAGTTTAAGATTTGATTAGTTTCATCATTTCTTCCTTTATTCGAAACAGCGATTATATCAGATGTAATTATTTGTAATTGTATTTATAAAAAAGCTGACGTCCTATGATCCGTCATAGGACGGCCTGAAAATAAGCTTATGCTTCTTTAACCTGTGCCTTTTCAGTCACATTTTCTTCTTTAGGACGACACTGTTAAAAATGTGAACTTGTGTTATTTATAGTTTGTTTGACTGAAGACAACTCAAACTCAACTCGACTGAACTCCGAGCGTCCACTTCAGTTTAATCAGACTGCGGGCTCGCTGTGTCCAGACTCACCATCATCCAAATGACCGAGACGAAATCCCTGTTGCTCTGGACTCGGGAAAAGCAGAACGTAACCACGTAGGTGAGGAGGACCATTGCCGGGCCGAAGCCGCCGATGCACATAACCTGGAGAGGGTCAGTAGCAACATGAGAAGTTGAAGCAGGTTCCAGCCGTATGCATATTGAAGAAGCTGGATCGGTGAAAAGAAAAATGGGAGACGGACCAGGGCGCTGAGGTTGCTGGAGCTGAGCAGGTTCCCCTTGTCGAGAGAGAACAAGGTGATACACATGAGGGACAGGAGGAGGTAGTAGAAGGGGATGTCCACCGCTGCCTGGCCGCACCAGTAGGCCGAGGGCAGCAGACCGGAGATCCGCAGGGTGGAGCGACACTTGATCTGCGGTTGAAGGAGAAGAGAGAGAGACAGAGAGTGAGAGAGAGAGAGAGAGAGACAGTGGCGGGCTAGCAAGACCTGCTCTGCTAACCTAAAGACACTAAGAAAAGTTACTTTTTCCCACAAACATGATAAAAAAACAGTAATTCTCCATAGTCTGTTCATCACATTATATCCACTTCAGTGTGCTGCTTCCAGTGTTGTACATTGGGGTAGAGTTTTCATCCAATCATATTTCAGCTAGCTTCAGATGTCAGGTTCTATGAAATCTAGCAGAGGTCAGCAGAATCAACATTGCACGCTCATGTCTGCTGTAGGGATGGGAAGATTAACCGAAACGTATCGATACACGGACACGCGCTGGCACGATGCGAGTGCATCGGTAGAGCAGCCGTGAATCGATGCAATTTTGGGATTAAATCTGGACGCATCGGTTTTTACGTCCGTCACAGACAGATACAGCACTGCACAGCGCAGTGCTGTAACTTACAGCACAGCGCAGTTAAAATAAAAAATAGACCAGACGCCGAAACGATCGCTGCGCGAGCCGGCCACGGAGGTACGTGCTGCTTCAAGTCTGGCGTGAACGACACCATCGTTCCGCGGCTATTCGTGGAAAAAGTGCCCAACAACAAAGAACAGTGGCCACCGCCGGACTCCTGAATTCTGGCGCAGCGGAAGGGGTGCTGAAGTCATCAAAGATTTCTACCATGACCTATATTTTCAGAGTGTAGAGATTCATCAGCTCTAAGAAAAAACTTTTAGACAAAATTACTTTCCCTACTTTATCCACAGAGAGCAGTAAAGATCTTGATAGGCCAATCACAGCCCAGGAAGTCCTGGAGTCCATTAAATCCCTACAGAGTGGAAAGGCCCCTGGCCCTGATGGCTTTGGACCAAACATGTGGTAGGTCCATTAACTAATATGTATGTTGAGTCTTTTGAAAGGGCCACCCTACCTCCAACTTTAAACCTTGCCCAGATTTCTTTGATTTTAAAAAAAGACAAACCTCCTGATTTGTGTGCATCTTATAGACTGTAAAATTTTATCCAAACGTCTGGCTCACAGATTGGAAGGGGTGTTATCTACTCTGGTTGGACTGGACCAGACAGGATTTGTCAAAGACAGATGTTCCTATTCCAATATCCGACGACCTTTACATGTAATTCAATTCTCTCAAAATACAAAAAATGGGGTACTTGCTGTTTCATTAGATGCAGAGAAGGCCTTTGATCGGGTAGAGTGGAAGTATCTATTTGATGTTTTGGGCAGGTTCAATTTGGGTTCTAACTTTGTCAATTGGATAAAAGTGCTATCCAACGCTCCGGCTGCAAAGATTATGGTGAATGGTTCAATATCTGAGACTTTCCCCTTGGGTAGAGGCACACGTCAGGGCTGCCCGCTTTCACCTTTATTATTCACACTTGCACTCGAACCTCTTGCAGAGACTGTTAGGAGTCACCACGGGCTCTCTGGTGTCAAATTAGGAGATAAGGAATATACGCTTTCGCTATATGCTGACGATATATTACTGTTCATTACTAATCCTGCGAAATCCATCCCTACATTAACATCAATCATTAATGAATTTGGCCTGTTCTCAGGCTATAAGATTAACGATAATAAGTCAGAGGCCTTGCCATTGGGTGTTTGTAGGGACTGGGCAATCCCTGTTGGTTTCCCTATTAAGAGGTCCATTTCTGGTTTTACTTACCTGGGCATACGAGTTTCAGCAGGTATCAAAGAACTATATAAACTAAATTTTAAAAGAACCCTGACATCTATTAAATGTGACCTCGACAGGTGGTTTGATCTCCCTTTGTCTTGGATGGGTAGGATAAGTGTGATTAAGATGAATATACTTCCAATAATTTTATACCCCATGCAAATGCTGCCGCTTAAGATCAATAGGAGAGTCATTCAACATGTTGAAGGTCTCTTGTCAACATTTATATGGCATCGCAAAAAACCTAGGTTAAAGATGAAGACCCTGCAATTGCCAATAGGTAGGGGAGGCCAAGCACTTCCTAACCTTCTTTATTACAATTGGGCATGTCATGCCCGGATATCAAGTTGGCTTAAATATTTTTTGCATCAAGGGGACCCCCCTGTTGATGTATGGTGCAGTTCCCCTCTTTCCCCCTTCAGTCTTATCTCAACTAATATTGGAGAACTCCCAGCAGAAGTTAAAAATAACTCAGTCATTTTATGTACTGTGACTTTCTTCATCAGCACTGCAGCCCCTGATTGAAACCTTAAAGTGGAACATGTCTGTTGAATAATTCAGTATGGACTGAAAGTCACAGACCTGAAATTTGTTTCTGATTTATTTGAAAATGGTAATTTTGATTCAGTTCAAGTAACTCAGACATAATTATTAAATTTTCATAGTCGTGACTGTTTTATTATGACACTGAGGCTTTTGTCTGTTCATATTTTACATTCCCAATTAACCAATTAATTTTAAGGTCAATTGAAAGGTTAATTTATTTTAATTAACTGTATATTGCACTTGAAATTTATTTCTTAATCTATGAACCAGTTGTTCTTTCAAAGACCTTTACATTTAAATTGAAAAATACAGAATGTTTGTATTTTGGTGAATAAATAATCAAACTCATTGAATTGCATAGCATCATTCCTTTGCATCGGAGTCTCAAATCAAATCGCATTGTTCATTCATTCATTCATTCATCTTCTATGCCCGCTTATTCCAATTCAGGGTCACGGGGGTCTGCCCGAGCCTATCCCAGCTGTCTTAGGGCGAAGGCAGGGTGACACCCTGGACAAGTCGCCAGTTCATCGCAGGGCCCAAATCGCATTGTGTTGGATCAAACTGTGCTGAATCGCACCGCATCGTATTAGGGGGGGGAATCGTATCGTAACTTTAATGTATCGAATCGTTGGTAGTGTATCGAGATACGTATCATATCGGCCACAGACCAGAGATGCACAACCCTAGTCTGCTGCAACTGAACGGACAACAGTCGTAGAGGAGTTAGCCAATAAGGCTTCAGAGATCGAGTCTGCGATGTCAAGATCAGGCTGGCCTTACACCTTACGCTGAGCTGTGATTGGATAAGCACTTGTGAGAGCCTGAAAGACTTAACTAAACCTCGAGATCTACATTCCCAATTAACCAACCAATTTTAAGTTCAATTGAACGTTTTCTTCTTAATTTTAATCTAACTGCCTTTAATGACAAGAAATTTATTTCTCTCTTCTATGAAAAATGAATGTCTTTCAACCCTGCTAATACCGTGAAGAATAGGGAGCTCTGGGAAAAGGATCTGGAGGTTGAACTTACTGAGGAGGCATGGTCAGATGCTTTCACCTTCGCTAAGAATATATTTACATGCAACAGAGTTCGGGAGAGCAAATATAGAATTTTACATAGGCTGCAGCGCACCCCTCACTTTCTGCACAGAATCAATGCCTAGGTGTCCCCCCTCTGTGTAAAGTGCAAAAAAGAAACTGGAACATACTTCCACTGTATATGGCAGTGCCCATTAATATACCGATATTGGAACAATATTGCTAAAGAACTTAGCTCCATTTTTCACATATCAGTCGTACTGGATCCAGCACTATTTCTTCTGAATATACCGATGGGGCAGCTCTCCTTATCCTCTGGATGGCTTACTCTATTGTGTAAACTTTTACTTTTGCCAAAGAGATGTGTCCTGTTCCAGTGGATTCAGGAGAAGCCCCCCACAGTCACACAGTGGTACAGAGAAACATTCAAGGTCTTCCCTATGGAACGTCTAAGTGCCATTTTAAAAGGTAACATCAATGCCTTCCAGAACATGTGGCAGCCCTTTCTTGACTATTTACCCGGAGACTTGGTTTATTTGCTGCAGAAAGGCAACCCACCCTTTGCCTTTGAAAATAAGAACGGAGGAGAAATGTTGAATTCCAACACTTGACTTGATTGACTTGACTGATGTAATCACTGTGCACGATCCAGATTTGCTTTGATGTAACCTGTACATGCTATTATTATTATCACTATGGCTATTTTCTGTAACATTGTTAGAACTGTGCAGGCTGGTTTTATTTTTTATTTACTTTTATTTATTTTATTTTATTTTTGTTTCCTTGTTTGTATGAAAAACTCAATAAAATATGTTATAAAACAATAAATAAAAAAAATAAATGTAAAAACTTTTATTTTCAATAAATTTTTTGTTGTTGTTGTCATTGGAGAGTTACAGTCTATGAAACAGCAACAATGTGCAGTTTATTGGACAAACTTGTTTAAGCGCACTTTTGCATCACTTTGTTGGCTAGTGCTAACAATTTTTTTTACTTTATGTTTGTTTATGTTTTGCCAATATTTATGGTATCGTGAGGTGTATTCATTTAGGTAGGACTAAGTACAATGTAACTGAAGGCCTGGACATGAAATTCAGGGGCCGCCAGTGGTCAAAGATAACAATGTGCTGGGCTCGCGATCACACCGCTCACCTCTCTGTCTCGGGTGTGGTCCATCGCAAAGTACGCTGGCATCCCGGCTGCTAGCATTCCCAGGACGATGGCCTCCATGTAGGCCAGGTTGTAGGATGTGGAGTCAGGGACTTTCTGCAGGACGCGAGAAGGAAGAGAACCCTGAATCTTGGTTACCGGCTCCTGGAACCAGACGGACTTCCGACACTCACGTAATCGAAGGGTTCGGTCCAGGTGCGGATCCGCCCGCTGCCGTTCAGGCCCCTGAGGAGAGCATTGCTGAGGACGTTGACCACCATGGGCAGCGAGTGAACGGTGGTGCTGTTGAACGCCAAGCTGTACTTGAAACCCTGTTGGTAGAGGAGCGTTAGCGGGCGGGCAGTGCACGAGTCCTCGAGCCAGAGGTCAGAGTTCAGCCGACCTTGCTGGAACCGGTCACGTTGATGGCGGCGTTGTGAGGGGCGGCGGCCATGTAGTCGTTGTGCGTCATCATTTCCACCAGGATGTTCTGAGACTCGAGGTTGTGGATGAAGTTGGAGATGTCCGACTCTGTTTGAGGGCAGCAGAGGATGCTTAAAGGTTTAATGTGTAATGTTTGGAGTAGGGATGCAAATTATCGATTAAATCATTAATCGTTAGTTGATTGACCTCATTGATCGATTAACGATACATTGATAAGCGGCAATTTTTTACTGAGAACCTAAATTTCACAGTGAAAAATGTGTAAGAAACACATTATTTAACCCTTAAATAATGTTGAGGGGCTAATGTGACCCAGTTTTACATTAGAGAACAGTAGAAACACCCCAAACATTTATCCTTTTTTTGGAAAAAAAAAAACTGCCACTGCACTGTTATAATGATATTAACTACCCATGTAAAAAAAAAATTAAATTAAATGCAAATAATTTAATCAATTAAATTCTTAATTGGCAATTGGCAACTGACCTGAGGAATTCTGGACCAGCAGGCTGGTGGCGTATCTGTGCGGGGCCTCGTTCCTCTTCAGCAGGTAGATGGGCAGAAACTGTCGGCTGGGGGCGTTGATCTGGAGTTTTCCCGTGACCAGCGACAGGAGGAGGAGCGTGGCCACGAACGACAGGAACATGGTCAGCCTGCGGGAGGAGAGGGAGGGAGGACAGGTGCTGGCTTGATTGGCACAAAACAGAATGGATTGGATTTAGGTTGAGCCCAGCTGTGCAGGGAGGGATGCTGACGTGTAGACAAAGGCCTTCCGCTCCCGCCTCATGTTGATCATGTGCAGCCAGGCCACTGAGCTGAACTGCTGCCGCCACAGGGCGTGGCCAGACACCGTGCCCGGCTTGCCGTCCTGGAAGATGAGCAGCTTCTGGTCCACGCTGTCAGTGGAAGCGTCGTCAGGCTCCTCGTCGGCCTGCTCCTGGTTGAACACGCTGTAGTCTGGACACAAAACACACACACATTGTTACTTCATCCCCTTGGACAAACGGAGTTTGTGGATGTTTTCTGTCCCTATTAGAAGGCAACACTGACCGGCCTGGTCCACCTCGGACTCGGCCTCCAGCCGAAGAAACACATCCTCCAGGGTCGTCATGGAAACGCCGTAGTTGATGATGCCCAGGTGCTTTTGATTGTCGAGCTCCGCAAACAAACCTGTGTGAAGGGCAAAGGAACAGGAAGATCGTCTCCATGGTATTGAGAAAATACATGTTCTTCCATTGTCACCAAGTAAGATTCCAGCTATCTACTAAGAGTCCTCAGCCCACCCTTGTAAAGGACTGAGACTGACAAAGCTCTGACCTGGCAACATGCCCATGTTCTCAAACGGCAGCATGAACGTCAGCTCGGCCTCTAGTTGCTGGCGCAGCTTCACTTTGGGAACGTGGAACTTCACCAGTGAGGAGATCTTGTCGGCGTCGCAGCTCTCTGTGACAGACATCCTGCGGGACAAAAACCACTCCAGCAACCGGATCCAGGCAGCAATAAAAAGCCTTGTCAGTTATGATGAAGATATAGAACAAAGTCTCCCTGCCTGAGGTGATAGCCGACTCCGCACTTGAGTTTGAGGTACAGCGAAGAGCCGACGCACTTCAGCAGTCCTTGAGAAATCACGGCTTTGCGATCTGCAGACACAACAACATTGGAGATTCTCATCGCTCTTCAGCGCAACCCTGACCGTCACGAGGACGCGACTGACATATGAAGAGGAATGAGAAGAAAGTCAGTACCAGCCAGGATATCGGCCTCGTCCATGTAGTGGGTGCAGAGGACGATGACCCTCCCGGCTCTCCGGCTCTTCAGCAGAGACCACACCTGGTGTCTGGAGCAGGGATCCATACCTGCTGTGGGTTCGTCCAGGAGGAGGATCTGCAGGAGCAAACATTAAGATGTTAACGGACCAGAGGGGATACATCTGCCAGGACAACATAATCTGGCTTGAAACCAGTGTGTGAAATACTCATCAATATTAGGGGAGGGGGGGGTCCCCATCCTCCTGATTGTTACTCAATACCAATCTAAATTTCCTTAACATGCAGAAGGCCTATGATAACCTTACAATAATTCATGGATGCAAATTCGTAGCTTCTTTGCATCAGAGCTCGTAACATCAACCTTTAATTTATTCTTCCAATCCAATCCACTTTATTTAAAAAGCACAATTTAAATAAACACAAAGGTTACCAAAGTCACGTTAGAAGCCAAAGACAAGAGGTGCGTTTTAAGAAGAGGTTTAAAATTGGACAGTGCCTAATGTGCAGCAGCACTTCATTCCACAGTTTTGGGGCAGCAACCGAGAATGCTTGGTGCCTGGTGCTGGTTTTGGGAGCTCTGAGAAGCAGCTGGTCAGCTGACCTGAAAGATCGGCTGGATGTGTAGGGGTGCAGAAGCTCAGAGAGCTACACTGGGGCAAGACCATTTAGGACTTTAAAAGCACATAAAAGAATTTTAAAATGAAGACGGGTGGCCAGCGAAGTGAAGCTAAAACCGGTGTCCTGTGCTCGAACTTCCTTGCGCCAGTTAAAAGACGTGCAGCTGCATTCTGTACTGGTTGCAGACGTGCAATGGTTTACTCACTAACCCCCATGTAAAGTGCATTATAGTAATCAAGCTGGGTGGTTACAAAGGAGTGGATTACTGTTTCAAAGTGCTGTCTGTGCAGAAAGGGTTTTATTTTTGCCAGCTGCCTCAACTGGAAGAAGCTCCTTTTTACCACAGCTTTAATCTGCCTGTCAAACTTTAAGTGTGCGTCCACTTTTATCCACAGGTCGTTAACAATGGGTTTGATGTACTGCGACAAGGAACCCGGGTCGACTGGGGTGGTGCAAACACTGTCCCTTTTCCCTTTTGTAAACATTTTCTCAAAGTATTTAATATTAGACAGAGTGATCTTAAAGAAATTATATTTTCATTCTTTTTCAGCTTTTTGAAAAAATACGAGACCCCCTTAAAATTTTGCTTTGAGGCTTTCAGGGGCTCACATGGGTTAATCGGGGGTCTGAACCCCCACCCCACCCCGAGCCCCCTGTATTTCACCCACTGCTTGAACCCATGATGCTGCTGAACAACATTATCACAGAGGAAGATGATGCCTGACTGGAGCGCATCAGGCTGAAGATGGCTATCTTACAGCAGAGGTTTATCTCATGAGGACGATCCCTTCCGTACCTTGGGGTCTCCGAGGATGGCAATGCCCACTGACAGCTTCCTTTTCTGGCCTCCGCTCAGATTCTTGGCCTGAGCCTTTCTGATCTTGTCCAGATCCAGGTCCTTCAGCACTTTGTCCACCTTAAAGAGCAGCAGGACACAACCATCAACATCCCAGAAAGCTCAGACTTTTCTTCTACAACCTTAAAAAAAAAAAAAAAAAAATCAATCGCTGTAGATCCCTTATGTTCATCAAATTGATAACTTTGATGGTCAGACAGAGGCGGTGCTCACCTCGGCGTCGACATCCGCCGGCGGGATGCCTTTGATTGCGGCGAAGATCTTCAGGTGTTCCTCCACGGTGAGCACGTCGAAGATGATGTTGAACTGGGGGCAGATTCCCACCAGCCGCTTCATCTCTGCGGCCTCGGCGATCTCCGCCACGGGGGTGCCGTACATGGTGGCCGTGCCGCTAGTGGGCTGGCAGATGCCGCACAGGATGTTCAGAAGGGTGGACTTGCCGGCGCCGCTGTGTCCCAGCAGAGCCGTGATCTGGCCCTCGTAGATGTCAAAGGTCAAACCTGAGGAAACAGAAACAGTCCGGTCACGACATGGATTCACCCAGCAGACATAGAAGCAGAGGACGTCCTTCAAAAACAAAGACTGCTGTTAAAGGTTACTGCTTTTTAGTGTGAAGAAGAGTTTCTTTAACATTTGTTTGTGAACAAAGAGTATTGGATTTGAAGCTCGAAGTCATCTGTCATCAATCAATTTTTTTTTTTTTTTTTTAAAAAGAAACCAGTATTTTTCTCTTTAATTCTTGTAAGCAAATGCAATTAATTAATGAAGAAAAACTTGGAACTAAATGCTTTTTTTTTTTTACACACAAAAAACTTCCTGTAAACGAGATATGATTCCATTTCTATGACTCCCTCTTCCTGTGTGAAGAACGCTACAGGGCTCCTCTCTTGATATGAAAGAATCATGAGGTGTCACCTCTCAGGGCCTCCACCGCGCTGTCCTTCTGTCGGTACACCTTGTGGATGTTGGAAATGCTGCCGCGTGGAACCAGGTGGGTGGTAGAAACACAAATGAAAGGAGGAGTGAGTGACAGTAACCACGACAGACACTCGGCCACTTGACACCCCGAGAACATATTTTGCCCGCTTTGAAAATATTTGTTGCATTCAAGCCGATCTGTGAGCTCCAGTTCGAGGCGACACTTTGGCTTCCACGCCTGCATCCACATCATTCACACCAAGGTTTTTACCGGATCGCCTCCTTCCCTCTGAACTCGGGCGAGACGGGTTCCATGGACTCATCGCCGCCGGGGCCGCCGTTGGCCTCGGCGTCATAGCCTGAGCTGACTTCAGTGTACTGCATCCTGTGTTTGGACCAGTAGGACGGTTTCAGGAAGTACAGCAGTGGACGCCTCATCCCAAACTCACCTGTGGATAAGAGAATTTATTTAAAGCAACACAGGGTTGTTTTTTAATCCTCAGATATTCTTGATTCATTCATTGTGGGGAGAATGGTGCCCCCAGTTAATAGTTAACTGCCTGATACCATCTCATGAGAATAAACCTGTCTACTCTGGGCTGGCACTAGTTACACGGTTCTACATCAGGCTGGCCAGGTGCACTCGGCCAATGGCAGGAGTGCCATTCTGCCGGTTACGAGGCAGTGAAGTTGAAGAAAATGATTTGAAAAATCTTTTGAGGTCAGAAAACATACACACACACACCAAAGAGACGCAATGTGATGGTGTGTTTGCTTACCAGGCAGCACCTGGTCCAGGTAGATGGCCAGCAGCAGGTAAAGGATGCAGTCGAGAATGAGCATGAACAGAGGGACGTAGAGAGGATGCGGGCCGTGGGCCAGCGAAGCGAACACAGCGCCATATCCCTGAGCCTCCAGGTAAACCACCTACACACACACACACACACACACACACACACACACACACACACACACACACACACACACACACACACACACACAGATCAGCTCCTGCTGGCTGACCTCCACGTCCAGGCGGTGCTGATTTGTGTACCTGTGCGATGCCGATGGAGAGGGCGCTCGGGGAGAGCAGACAGAAGAGCCAGACCAGCGGCTGGGGAAAGTCCTTGATGAGGATCGTGAAGAGCGACAGGCAGCCAAACACCACCGTCAGCAAGGAGCCCACCGTGCTGGCAAACTTGGGCTTCTTAAACAGCGGCGTGATCATGAAGGAGAAGAAAATCTGCCAGCAGAGACGAAGAGGAGATGGGGTTAGGTCAGAGGTCAGAGGTCAGAGGGTACTCGGCACGGTGCTCATCGCAATCTCTCTCTACTCACGGAGGATATCCCATAGAGGAAGATGAGGAGGAAGATGACGAAGAAGTCGCTGTTGGGGAAGAGGGTGCTGTAGGTGGCGATGACGGACATCACGATGGACATGACGGTGACCAGGGCGGCGTACAGGACACCCCAGGAGAGCCTGTCATGGGACGACAGAGGAGGCAAGTTACTTTCTCCACAAAAATAACATCAACAGCCATCTGACAGTGGAGCGAATGTCCTTCGCACTCACCAGAAGGCAGTGTCGTACAGCCCCATCATGGTCATGGTGTCTTTGAGCCGCTGCTCCTTCTCAGCGGCCACGTTGATGATGAGGAAGGTGACAAAAGGCGTGAAGGCCAGCACCAGGTAGATGGAGATGAGGGCGTGGGGGTACTTCTGCACCTCCACGGAGATCGGCTGACCAATCATGACCACCTTCACGTCCATCTCGCGCCACACCGAGCGCTTGGTCTGCATCTGTCGGACGAATCTTGAGATGAAAGACGGAACTTGCGCGTTCGTATGTGACTCAGCTGCTGGCAGCGGCGCTGCGGGACTCACCCGAATAATGGCGGCATCGATCAAAGACTGAAGGCGAATGAAACCCGAGTACCAGTAGTTAGCCGCTCGGCAGTTCATGGAGCTGATCAAACAGCTGGCTGCAGATACGACCACAACACACCCCTGTTACACTGGGAAGGTCGATGTCAAGCACCCACAGAGGTGGTGATTAAATGTTGAAATCTTGGTTACTTTTAATCAAGATTATTATTATTATTTTTTTTTTTTGAAGAGTTACCAAACGATTCGGTGTAATCGCTGGGGTGTGGCAGCTGATCGTAAGGGAAGCGCAGTTTGTACGACATGGCCGAGCTGTCCGTGAACACAACGCCGACATAGCTGGATGGCTCGTACAGGCTGGCGTTCTCCAGGTCCTCCTCTGTGGCGAACATCTCCGGTTGATCCTGCATGGCTGAGAAGAGAATGAGAATACGTGTCCTTGTGTTACCTCCCAATCCATTCACTTTGCAAAGAATGAAACCTGAAGAGTGAATAAAACTTTTTCTAATTAAAATATCGAAACAAAAGAACAATATTCAACAGGAATTATTATAATTTTTACTTTACGGATGTACAAAAAACGACAGAAGGAAAAGCTACAAGACAGAACCTTGTGGAACACCATTTATCTGAAATATCATGGAAAGCAATGAAACCTCAGGAGATGGTTTCAAAGAACTTACGTAATCCCTGGGCGACCTCCTCCATGATGTGGTTGGTGATGTTGGTGATGGGTGTGTAGCCCAGTGCCTTGAAGAGGGGAACGGTGCTTTCCAGGTCCGTGGTGGTGTCGATGCCACCATAATAGGTGTGAGGGTTGAGGGCGCTGATGAGGATGAGAAGAAACAGCAGCAGCAGAGGCAGGATAAGCTCCTGAGAGAGAGAGAGAGAGAGAGAGAGAGAGAGAGAGAGAGAGAGAGAGAGAGAGAGAGAGAGAGAGAGAGAGAGAGAGAGAGAGAGAGAGAGAGAGAGAGAGACATCAGAGTCGAAGGAGACGAAGGCTGCGTACAGACTGCAGGCAAATCTGACTCCAATCAGATTCCTTCTCAAATCTCCACACTGTTTTTAGCAAGTGTCCAAATGGGATCTGGCTCTGGCTCTGGCTCTGGCTCTGATCTGGGCCACATTACTGACAGATCTGACAGGTTGCTGTAGCAATGGCGTCAGAGCGGATGTGTCGTCCAGTGCGTGCAGTGTGTGACATGTAATTGAGACAGCGGCACTTGTTGTGATACATGGCCTAGAGCTTGGCTTGAATGGAGCTCGTATCTCCCCACACACCGATGAGCCAATGAGTTTCCTCCTCTGTCCAGGGACTGCTGTTCTCTCTCTTCTGTCTGCTCCATTACGTTACAGCTCCGCACCTGGAATGGCGCCCTCTGGTCTGGTGCATTGGGTCTTGCGTGACTGCGTGACTAGAGTGAAGTCACGGACAGTCAAAACCCATCGGTGTGTTTGGAGCTGTTCAGACTGAGACGCATCTGTCCAAATACGATTGGAAACTACCTCCCGAAGGTGGTTTCAATCCATCTTGCAAAAATTGGATTTCATGTGGTTTGTGACTGTTCAGACTACAAAAGAGCCATCCAGTTTCAATCTGGATGGGCTGCAAATTAGATTTTGGCTGGCAGTCTGAACGAGGCCAAAGAGATGTCAATCAGAGTTGTCGACCACGTGCGTCTGCGGTTGGAAGATCAGTCAACCGCCACTGTGGGTCACCTGCAGGGTCTGCTGCTTGGTTCTCCATTTGATGAGCAGGTTCTTGTAGAGCAGGCTCCTGGTTTGAGGCCAGATGCCGGCGTCTCGCTTGGGCACGGGCTGCATGCTGCTTTTGAACCAGATGACGCAAGAAGCAAAGGTTATCTCAGTGCTGTCTGCTGCCAGAAATAAAAAAACATTTTGACTCAGTGGTTGTGGTGCTTAATTCTCAAGGCTTACCTGTGTGACACTTGCACTTTCTCCAGGTACGGTCACCTTGGCGTTGACTTTGTTGTGTCTCTGGCCAACTATGGAAGCACAATCTGCTCTCTGCAGACTTAAACCATTTCAGAGGCTTTTGCAGCCAACGTTAAGCGCTCTGACTCGATGGAAGCCTGGATCATGAATGGAGGGACTGATGCATTTAGGAGATTCAATAACACTGAATGTGCCCTCGCCCTCTGGGTAACACGGTGTGAGACTGAGATTATTCTCCCATGTTTCAGGCACAAGACAAAGCAGGGTGTGTGTGTGTAAACATCAATTTAATATACAGATTAAAGACATCGGTGTGAAAATTAGAGCCTTCGTGGAGAGAACTGCGAGGAGCACAATTGCCTTTGGAAACAGAACTGCTCACACAAACACACAACCTGTCTGAACCTGAAACACAATGTTTGTATCGCGCCACCTGTGTAGCCTTGCGACACGCTGGCACCAATACGCAGCCACCCCCACCTTAGCCAAGCGTCCGCCCTGTCTTTCGGAACTGAAAGTCGCAACTGAATCAATGTTGCGTTCGATGAAATGAAATAAAATAAGATGAACGAAGCTGATGACTAGCTTTGTGTGCTAACAGCGAGCAGAGCAAGGGTCGCGCGCACTATCCCTTCGAGGAAAAACAACAGCCACCTGCACCGGGACGAGGGACATGCAGACGTACTCACGAATGAAATACGTTCAGAGGCATTTCCCTGTATAGGGTGCTTTAAAACAAATAAATCCTTGCGATAAAGACATCAATTCAGGCAACGCGAGTGAAGCCCTGGCTGTGTGCGCCCCGTTTGTCCGTCGCCACTTCCTCCTGTCAGAGACGAAGCCCCGCCCACAGGCGGGAGCTAGTAGTACACGCTCTTATTAGTGAAAGCGTTTAATGACGACGCTGTGCGCCAAAAACCTTCCGACAAACCGCGTTTGTTTGTCGTGTCATTCACATTTGTGCATCGTATATACCGGGAGTCAACAAGCTTTTTGGCACTGAGAGCTACTTCATGGGTCCTGAGTCATATAAAGGGCTATCAGTGTGCTAGACTCGCCAGAAATAACACTCTTGACTTATATATTATTATTAATGATACTCACCTATGTGAAGACACTTATCAAGGTAATGAGTTCTCAATAATGATCAACAATGACTTAACAAGGTTGGATAAAATTGAATTTTAGACACAGCTCAACGAGTTGTGCAATATTTCGGGTGACCCCTGGTATACACCAAGGGTCGGCAACCTTTACCACCCAAAGAGCCATTTGGACACGTTTCCTACAGAAATGAAAACACTTGGGAGCCATAAAAAGCCTTTTTTGACATTTAAAAATAAGTAACAGAACTAACCATTCTGTTCTGTTTAAACATTCTGACACTTTTCCTCTTTAACAATTCTTCATAGTTTGTCTACCTGGGTTTGAAAAGTTCAAGACAGGTGTCGAACACTGGCGGTTGGGATCCATATTAAAAGTGAAAAGATTTCACAAGATTACTATGATCCTTAAATTTAGAATTCCATTTTAGAAACTAACAAACTAAAATAAAATGCATTTTTTAATTAATAAATACTCATTATCTATTTCCCAAAGGCACAGGAAGCCCCATCAGAGGGACGAAAGAGCCGCATGCGATCCTGCAGCCATGAGTTTCCGACCCCTGGTATATACAATCCACTCATGTAATCCATTCGTAATTTGATAACAAGTAAGAAAACAAAGCAGTTGGCTCTCAGCCATGTAAACAATGAAAAATATATGCAGCATTGATATTTGCATTAAAAAAGTGAACTTTTATTTCAAAAGGGTGATCATGATGAGAACAGGTGTTTAGTCACACACTTTCTTCAAGTGACAAGAAATGATGCCATGTGATGGGGATAACAGGAAGTGGCTGTGTAATTGGTTGTGGTGGTTTCAGCCAGGCTCTCTGATGTCTCTAAATTGGAGGAAGGGATGGAGAATGCGAGGCAAAGGAAGCTCCTGGATGATGTCAGTCCTCATCAGTGCCTCTGATCCCAACATTGCTCTGACTTGCAGTCGACAGATGTGGGCCAAGCAGGAGATGGACTCTGGATAAGGTGAGACAGAAAGAGAAAGGGGGAGAGAGAGAGGGAGAGACAGAGACAGAGAAGGGAAGGGAAGGAAGGGAAAGTCAATCAAAATGCCCTCATTGAAGCTGCAGGGTAGGGTGGCCACCTGTCTGATTTTAGGTGTGTGTTTTTTTGTGTTTTTTTTAAACATAATATCTATTTTATTTTCTATTTTCTAAAATAAACAGACACATGGAATGAATGAACAGCAAACACTGCTTCTCTCTGGCGGTACACAACCTGAAAACATCAAATTTAATAGACCTTTAAACAAATGTGCCTTATAAATATTTGACATTGTCATTGGTTATGAATATGGCCACCATAACTTGTAAATAAATCCAGCAGGCTCTGTGTGTCGTGTCACCAAACCTAAATGTGGACGAGGCTCCCAAGTCCCCTCCTCCCGTCTCCGGGCCAGGATGTTTCTTAATGTGGGGGCAGAGTGGACCAGTTCACAAACTCCAGCAGGTAATTTAACACCTCACTGCCTGCCTGCTCAAACCTGCATGGCATCACAGACATAGACACATCAAGTCCAGTACGAACATACGATACCTTGACCAATATCAGAGTGACAGAGTTGAAAAGACAACAAACATTTGAGGGCCGAGGAGGAGCGAAGGTTCCAGCCCAGCTCGTAGGAGCAGAGGCAGCCAGGAAGGGGCAAAATCTATTTGGCCCAGAGCCACATGGAGGAGGTCCTGCAGCTCCTGCGGCTTCAGTCTGGCTCTCGCATGAGAAGATGGACTGCAGCCATGGCTGGTTGAAGTATCCGGTCCGGAGATCCATCTGTGCTCAAGTACAAGCTGCAGAAGGTCTGTTTGGTCCGTTGCCAAAGCATAAATCCAGTCATCCTTGTTGAACTGTGCTCCTGCCGCGACCAGCAGCCGGACCGACTCACTGAAACAGAGTTTAAAAAGGATCTGGAACAGACTGTTTCATTGTGTGCTGTTGATTAAAGGCGCTTCCTTTCGCACCTGTAGGGTTTGTGCGATGTGAAGCTCAAGGCAAGAGACAGAGGTGAGCTGAGGCCGAGGATGCCAGAGCAATCCTGGGCATCAGGGCTGTAGCCTTCCCTGAGGAGGACTTCCACACATTGATGCTGATGGCTGTTGACGGCTAAGTAGAGTGGACTGACCATGTCTGTGCCTCTGTCACACCCACGATCCGTGACAGCTATCAGCCTCCTGAGAACACTGGGTGGACGACAGTAAGGTATGTGAATATTCAAAGCAAGATAAGTGGATGAATGTCTGCTGAATTATCAACAGTATTTATCAAAACAATATGTGGAAGTCACGCCATGACAGTACTGATAGTGAGCGTTTGTACCCCAAGTGGCCGAACTGTGCAGCAGCATGAATGGCGAGCTGGAACCAGTCGCGGCTGCAGGCTATGTTTGGGTCAGCACCGTTGTCCAGGAGGAGGTCTACACAGGCCTGGTGACCTTCCTGAGATGCAATCAGCAATGCTGTAGCTAGATCAGCAGCCTGCACATTCACATTTGCACCTGAAGTACAAACAGTCACAAACAAATAGCAGAGATTCACTATCTTTATTGCCATGATGCAAGCACAACAAAATGTTCAGGAGTCTCTCTGCGTAAAGATAGAAAGAAAAAAAAAAGAAAAAAAAAGAAATATACATGCAAGTTGTTGTTTTTTTAATATAATTATAACACATAAATACATTTTAAAAAAAGAAGATATCAAATATAAAAGATATAAAACAGCTCTATATTTACAGAATGAAAAGAAGAAGCCGAGAGGGGAGTTGTTATAAGACAGACACGTACCGGCATTGATGAGGATCTCCAGACACTCCCTCTGTCCATACTGAGCAGTCACAAACAGTGGAGAGATCTTGTGGTCGTCCAGAGCCTCCAGGTTGCACACGTTCACCAGGATGCGCACGATCGGGGTGTGACCCTTCAATAACACAGACTTGTGAATATCTCAACAGCAAGGACGCGTCACCAACGTGTATCTGTGCCTCTTTACTCACCTTATAAACAGCCTGATGGAGGCAGGTCCAGCAGGATGCAGTGTGTGTCCCATTGACCTCAGCGCCTTTCCTGACCAGCAGTTCCACAATCTCCTCGAAGCCGCCATCAACAGCTGAGAGAGAAAAAAAATACATAAAGAATTCATCCATCCAAAAATGTATACGGGTGCTGAAATCATGGGTGCATTGTGTACATATGGCATACCGGCATACAGAGGGCAGGAGAGGTCATTGGTGAGCTGGTTGATGTTGGCACGAGCTCTCAGGAGGAGGCGGACCACTGCAAGGTGTCCACGCCTCGCCGCCAAGAAGCACGCAGACTCCCCCTCGTGCGTCAGAGAGTTCACGTAAGCTGTGCAATCGCGGCGGGAGCGAGCTGCTGAGAAAGAGAGGATGTCTCCATTAGAAAATCCTTATCCAGGAGAATTAACACTTAATTACATGATCCTAATTCAGTGCATCTAACAATGCAACCCAGCTATGAAAAGTTTCAGGAGAAATTTAACCAAAAGGGTTTCATGGTTGTGTGGTAAATAGTGTTATAGTACTCAAGATTGATCTTGGTCTCAAGACCGTCAAAGGTTTTTATGCATTTTGTTCATGCTTGGCATGTCATCATTTTCAGTTAAAAAATTTCTAAGTTAATATATTTTTTAATTTCATGAAGTGAATGTGGGAAGGTGCAAGAGGGCCTGGGTGGGCTTCGAACCCCAGACTACCGGGTAATAGTCATGTGCACTAACCAGTCGGCCAAAGGGATATCCCCTTGGCCAAGTAGCCTGGGCACATGATCAATTGGAAGCATAGTGACAGGACTGTCAACTGTCACACAAAGTTGTTCTTTAGAAAATGGTTTGAAATAGCTGGCAAAATAGCAAAATGTTAAAGAAAACTATTGAAAGATACTTTGCTGAAAATAAATAATGCTGCTTCATTTATGTAGAAGTAAACTGGGATTAATAAATAAAAAATATTAGTCATTTGTTCTGTTTTGTTGTGTTTCTTCTTTGATTTGGTCTTGCCTCGGTCACAATACTCTCTGGTCTTGATAATGTCTTGGTCTCGGTTGGTGCGGTCTTGACTACAACACCAGTGGTAAATTCCTGGTTTCTGTACAAAAAAAACTTTCTTACCGCTGACGGCAGACAGGAGCTCCTGCACGCACTCCTTACTGCCAGCGGCCGCGGCCTCATGCAGGGCGTTCCATCCCCGATTGTCCCTGCAGTCCGCGCTGAAGCCGCTCCGGATCAACCTCTTCACCTGCTTCCTGCAGCCCGAACGAGCGGCGGCAGCAATGCTGGACACGCTGTCCTGGTAGCACTCGGAGAAGTCCATGCGCTGTTTCTATTTCAGTTGCTTTTCAATGTCTTACCAGTCGGGTAGGTAGGCAGGGTTAAAATGTGTCACGAAGAACTAAGCATCACTTTAACCAGCTGACAATCCAAATAATTCCGATGAGCAGTTGTTGACGTTGCTCCATCTTCATCAAGGATCACGTGTTGGCTATAAATAACAGACAGCAACTTGGGAAAACATACAATTAATTTATAGTCTCTGACCTGATCTGACTGAAGTCATTTATAGTCAGATAAACAAACGAGACTATTTCGAGTCGCAGTTAGATGACGTCATGGGACACAACGTGTCCCTACTTTCATGCGTAACAGTCGCAACTAAAATAACGTTGGCATTTATTCCAAATTTAATCCTTAAAAAACATAAACCAGTGATTTGTGGTGATAAGAAACAATAAAGTAAGTAAACCTTAGTTTAAATACCATGTGTAAAGTATAGTTCTTACACTTTACATTTCATAAAAGTGCAATAAAACACATCAACATTACATTAACGTTAATATTTATGTCAATATTACGTAGCTAACTTCTTAATAATTCAGCGGTCTATAAACTCTACTCTATAAATATTTTTATTTTATTTCTTTATTTATTTTTAAATTATGTACTTTTTTATATTTGCTCTGTATTGTTGCCGTAATTAGGGATTAATAAAGGCATTCTATTCCATTATATTTTCTTTCTAAGGCAGAGATACAGAGCCAGGTATGACTTCTTCTGGAATAATATCTTGTTCTTTTAATACTTTGTTTTCTTAATTACTAGACGCAGACATATAAGCTACACAGGAGTCGAATCCATTTTGCATGCAGAAGTTTGTGGACTATCGGTTGATTCTGGTTCAGTTTATAATAATTAAAGTGAATTCATTTCCTGTCCTGTGTCGACAGGGGGCAGGAATGCATCTAGCGGTCTCGTCTGCAAAGGAAAAAAAAGACAACGAAGAAGCTGCAGCAGCTAAACAGACAGCTCTCAAATCAGACTCTCAGCGACCATCGAAATTGTTAAATTGGGTGGGATTTCACGTTTTAACGCTACGGGTTCATCGTGAGCTAAATCAGATCAACTCACTCTTTATTTCTACATTACATACAGCGCCTCGCTTATCGTGGGCTCGACCTTTAATTTGTCGTGGACGTCTGAAGACATGTTCCGGGGCACTGCAACGAGACGAGAGCTGACCAGTGCTCACTGTTTGAGCTGAAGAAGCTTTTTCACAGCAAAGGTAATAACGGCTTCCTGATGGCATTTCTTTAAATAATGCAATGAAATAAAAATATTGTTGGCTGCATATTTTCCATCCATTTCCTGTTCTGTTCACGTGGTCTTGGGAAATCACGACATTTTTACCAGAGATACCCCAACTTTTCAGATTGCACAGAGTATTTTAGTGCCTGCTGAGGACCTAAACCTAAATACGTCATTCATAACTCGCATAAAGGTAGCTTTTGGGTGATAGCCAGTATTTATTTATTTATTTATTTGTTTGTTTATTTATTTTATTTTTTTTGTGAACGACTGACAATTTAATTGTATGTTTGATGTATTATAAACATGTATCTCCACAATATTAATGTGTGCAGAATGTAAGATTCTCACCATTACATAACAAACCTAAATGGTCATCTTAAACTGAGATTAACTCAGATTAAGGGATTGCAGAGAGAGACACCACTTCACCAAATACTGCCCACTAGGTCCTTACACTAAGTTTGCTAAATGCTGAACCAAGGACAGTAATTAATCTCTTATTTAAAATGCATTTTTTAATGAAAATGGACAAAAAGTCCATCTAAGAATAATAATAATAACAATCCTTCATATTTATATGTATATTATTAACCCTTTTGCAAACTTTTTATCCCTGATTTGTCCTCTGTCTTGTGTCGCAGCTGATCTACCGACTCGCAGCATCATGGTGGACATCTCTGTGAAGAGTTGGCTCTGTCAAGCTGAAGGACATCACTTGTCCGACGTCCTGCAGCCCGTTTACGTCAGCGATGAAGACGGTTGTGACGAAGACCTCAGTCAGTTGGAGACGGACGAGACTAAAAGGTCATTCCTCAACAATAAAAGCCACACGGCAGCACGTCGTGAGTGTTTCCAGGGGCTAAAACCAGCGTTTTCCCTTGGCAGGTGCAGCCTGGTGCAGCTGGAGCAGCCGGAGGACGACTGTCCGTGTGTGCTGACGCTCAGCTGCAGCTCCTCCCCCCTCACTTCCATCAGCCGCCTGCTGGTCATCAGCCAGGCTCGCACCATGGAAGTGTACAGCCATGAGGGAGATTACTGTGGGACCGCACGGGGGGAGAGAGACGACAGGGTCCAGACAGACAGGTGAACACTCAGGATGCCACAATATTGGGTATTTTACCGAACAGTTCGGGATGCCCTGTTCGGTTTGATACACAACGGCGAACGACGGTATTTCAGTATGTTTTGGCCAATCATAAAACATTAATAAACCTTGCCACAGCCACGCGTGTTGTGCAAGTTGATCCACGCAAGAGCCGAGACTAGTGGTGCGTGGCTTTTTGAAGACCCGCGGGTCCTGCAGTCATCACTAATTTGACTCGTTCCAGCCGCCCAGCACAACTGAGTCAATGATCACAGCCTGCCTCGACCTGCAACCTGCTGCCATTAAATAGACCAACTTGTCTTTGAACACGGCTTATTTATTCCGTCAAAAAGGTGGTTGTAAACAGCCTTGATAAACTAAAGTCGCTTCCAAGTGCCAAGTGCATTGAACAACAACCAACAGAATACAATAAGATAACACATTGACCACATTAACCTACCCAACCTGTCAACATTACAACATTACATTGCTTTGCCCATTTTCTAATATCAATGAGTGTCCTAGTATATCCCTATAATAGTATCCATATAAACAGATTTACTTTCAGTCTGTAAAAAATACATATTTCATCATTTAAAAAAAACAACAAAAACAAATCCCATTCTACATTATTTGAGCTGGCCCAGTCCAATCAAGTGAAAATGTCTCGTCTCGGCTGTTAAGTGGATTAAAATGTTGTATATTTTTATTGGATAGTCATAAACTTCAGATTTATATTTAATTTGTGTGGTTTTATCTTTGTTTAATTTGATCTGATAGTGCACGTTTTTAAAATAAAATTTGTGGTTTGATTTTATCTTTGCTATTAATTCTTTTGACAATACAATATTGCCTTTGCTAGTCAGAGTAGTTTTATATGGCCAAAAAAAACTGTACTGTTGCGTCCCTTGTGAACATACACACAAGCGGCTCGTTTCTAAAGTCTCTGTGCCGTCTGTTGGTTGATGGGATGTTACCTCACTGCTCCGCCCACAGTCCAGACGGAGGCGTGTTCTACAGGAAACAGCTGACCCTCAAGCATCCATCCTCGGCCTGTGAAGTCAAGGTGATCTCTCGCTCTCCCTGCCTGTCTGCTATGCTCTCTTTCCTCTTCTTCCGCTGACCCTTCCGTCGCCGTCCCAGCTGCTGTCTCTGGGTGGACGCCGCAGCATTTCGCTGCGCCGAGTCGTCGTCGGCATGTGGCAGGCGCCGTCCAGCCCGGCGTGCGGCGCCACCATCGACATGCAGCAGGTGCAGAGTCTGGTGGAGGAGATGGGGACCAGTCTGTCGCCAGGAGCCCAGAACCTGATGGACATGGTCCGTGTCCAGCAGCTGGTCAGTGGAGATGATGGCTGAACACCATCGACCTCCTCTTCCTCCTTTCCACTCGTTAACATTGAGCCTTGTTTCTCTGCAGAACCAGAGCAGCGCTGTGGGGGGGTTCCTGCCTCTACTGATGGGCGGGGGGCTCTTCTCTGCTCGGATGTCTCCAGCTGCCACCCCGGCCCCTCCCCTGCTGGCTGACCCAGTAGCATCACTGTTATCTGTGAATATGGAATCACCTACTGTTCTGATCAGGTCGCACAATGTCCACTGTCGCTTTGAAATAGAAGAGCTTTTAATTGTCTTCGTCCTGTGTCAACAGCTTCCCCCACACTCCGTCCCACGAGCACACGAGGCGCCACCCAGTCAGAATGGAGCCGTTTCAGAAGGCTCTTCCTCCCCCGAGCTGCATTCACCACTCAATGGCAAAGACGCAGGTAATCAGATGAGATCAGGTCAGAGTCAGGGCTACCAATCAGACGATTACAAGTTTCTGATGTTGGGGAGCATTTTCCACAGTCTTCTCTGCAGCTCGTGGCGAGAGCAGCGGCCCGCTGAGTCGGGACAAGTTGACGGACATGATGTCCCACATCCTGAAGGGCCAGGGAGGCAACAATCTACTTCCTGTACTCCAGGGCGTCTGCGGTCAGGTGACCAAGCTGAGACTGGATGACGCGGCAGAGGAGAAGATGAGGAACGGCTCGTGGTGGGTTCTTCCTCTCAGGTCTTCACATTACTATGGTCTGTTATCATCACTTCCTGTCACACCCTGACAAGGTGAAAAGTCCCTCTTCAGTCTCATCCTGAGAAGATTCTGAAGTGGAGCTATCGGAAAAAGAACAGTCACATTTCAAGCTTGAATTTTTGATACTTTAAAATGATAACTTTAGGAGGTTGCATTGAGATCCTTTGGTCAGAGGGCTCACTGTTTCTCACTTGCTCAGTGATACATAAACATTCAATTCCCAGTGCTGTTCTGCTCTATAATAGCACTCCTAGCGTGTCTCTCATCAAAACACATTGCTTGTTTAAACAACCATATAGGCCCGTGTGGATTGGACAGAATGTTTTGTGTCGAACACTTCTTCAGTTCTTGGATTTGATTGTGAAGCGGCTGAAGGGAGCGGCCGTCAGTCTCTGACGCCATCTGCTTGGCTGCACATTGATGAAAGAGGTTCTTTGTGGGACCGTGGTGACTCCTGTGGGCTGACAGGACATCAGCTGATTGTGAGGGGGAGGCGGAGCTCAGTGCTTTGTCTTCATGACAGCGGGACAGTGCCAGCACACTCACACATACAGGTCTAGAACTCAGAGATCACAAGTTTGGAGAAGGTAAATGTCGAGGAGATGGTTTTGTGCTTTTTCTTAATCTGGTGGTGTGTTGCGGGCGATGAGATGAGACACGGAGGTGGAGGAAACTTTCAACATCAAGCTTGTAGACTTTTGCAGTGCATTCTGGGTCTGACCTGCAGAGAGGACAGTTTTTTCAAGTCCTCCCTCCATCACTGTGTTTTTTTTCTTGATATTGTCTGTTTTAGCAGCAAAAATATCTTTATCTGTGTTTGTGTGGCGCAGGGAGCTGGACGCAGTCATGGATCGTCGTCTTGAGCAAATGGAGAAGCGGCTGAAGGAGCATCTGGACCGCCGCCTGGACGCTCTGGAGCTGAAGATTGAGACGCTTCTAATGAACGTCCTGCCACAGATGACCACTGGGGGCAGCACAGCAGTGGAAGGACCTGCCTCCTGCAGACCTCCAGAGGCAGCAGCAGCAGCAGCAGCAGCCAGCCACTGAGCTCCTCTGAAGGACTAACCCACCCATAACAGACTAACCTGTAATGGTTTGTTTTATATATGTGAAGGAAGGATTTTCTGCACCAGGCCCGATGGAGGTCCAGCCAACACAGAAACACTGGAAAATAACAGCGCTGTGTGGCGAGCGAGCCCCCTCAAGCTTTGGACAGATTCAGGTCAGTGTCTCCTGGTGCCGTGCTTGAGGGCCAAATATGAGTCAGGACCAACTGTAGCCAGTTCAAAGTGCTGAGTTGTGGATATTCTGTGTACACTGCCCTCCGCTAGCCAGGCGTTCTGGCTGGCAGTGCTGACTCATAATGGGACTGGAGAAGTGCAGTTTGAGGTTGAGAACACAGCACAAATCCCAGGAAATATGGTTGACTTGAAATTTCCTTCAAAGTGGATCCAGCTGGATAAACTGCAGAGTGCGTTTCATCCTGAAGACGACGGCTGGTATCGAAGTCAAAACTAAATTTAACTTTAAACAGCAGCTTTTTGAATGTTTTCAGCTCTGTTTTAACAGTTGCCGCTGGCTGACCCCCTGTATGAACCTCATCGCGTCAGGGTAACTGACTCAAACCTTATGTAACAGACACACCCAGGTTGTATCACACTCAAACGTCATTGTTTCAGCACAGATGTATGTATGTATGCGTGTATGTATGTAACGGTCTCTCTGAGGACGTCGCTCTGCTGCGGTTTCTTAACCTTATTACTGTGTAATGCCTGCCATGAATTGTAATAAAACCATAATTTTATTAATTTTTATGAGAAGGACCTTCATCCAGGTTTAAAAACGGCAGCAACACTAAGCCTGCAAATAAACAAAACTTTTCAAAATAGTTTTATTCTCTTCCATCTTTTCAAAAAACAATTATAAAAATATTCATCAAGTACAAACCAAATAAAAACAGGACGTTAGCCTGCTGCAGCCACCACTAGGGGGCTTCATAATGAAACAAACCCTGATGACAGGGAGAGGAAACTAACTTATGTTAGAAGTCTGACATGTCAAGACTTCTTGTCCCAGAGTGAAGATGAATGGAGGTGGAAGGAGGGTGGGAGGGAGGAGGACTAAGAGTCAAAGACAACAGTGGAGGTCCTTAAACACACAAACATCTGGCCACTGCTGGCGTTTCTCAAAAGTGTTCGTGTTCGATTGACTGAAAAACAGGACGAGCCAGCTCGGATCGTGTCGGGCCTCAGGGTCAAGGTCAAGGGGTCAAGGCTCAACCTCCTCCGGGACGATGGTGAGGATGACGTCCTCGTTGCCCCGCCTCACCACAGTCCGCAGTGTTTCATCCCGCTTGATGGCGGCGCTCACGTCACTGGCAGAAGTGACGGGTTCGCCGTTGATGCTGATGATGACATCACTCTCCCGGAGGCCGGCTCTGTCGCAACAGAAATCAGAGGGGAGAGGGGGGAAAAAAAGCAAAAGAAATGTCAAATTTTGATTTCCTTGAAAATAAAATCCAACAGTCGATACTTTGCATGATCTGAAATGAGAAGGAGACACTTGTTCTTTCTTTGGTCGTTTTGGTTTTGGATTATCTAATTCAGTTTAAGACACATTTGGGTCAAATTTTCTTAAATTGACGCTACACTGTAGCTAACGGCGCTATTAGCATCACACCGCAGTTGGGATCGATTAAGTAACGCGACTCCGGTTAATCAGCACCAGCTGAAAGTGATGAGGGTCTCCGAGGAGGGAGGCAATTGACGGGGGTGGTACTTTTAGAAACAAAAACAGGGATCTGACCTAAAAACCCTCCACAACATCGGAAACAGCGAACAAAGACAGGAGGCACAACCAGACACGCAGGAAGCACAAAGCAGAAACACCTCCAGACGTTGTTCACACACTCCTTCACCCGCAAGTCATTTCTCAACATTCTCCCTGTTCTGCCTCCGTCTGCGTCGACTGGACCGTCTGACCTTCCTGCCACGGGAAGTTTGACCATTTCAGCAGGAAAAACATTTGCGTCTCTACTTCTAAAAAAGCCAAACGGAGGTGAAAAAGACTGCCAAGGGGAACTTTCCACTCTCGCAGCAGCAGGTTAATGCTGGAGAGTCGCGCTCTCAGCGGTTTCAGGCTCTCACCTGCCCAAACATACTTGACAACAGGAAAACACACAGCAGCTGCCGTCAGAGCGGGAGCCGCGGCTGCGTCTTGACTTCACCAGGCTGTTTTTAATAAATCTGCTGCCAGTGTAACGCATTTCATTACCCTCTCGTCCTCACTGGCGGGGAAATCAAACAAACCTTTGGGCGATTGATGTGGAGATGCAGGTCATCTGACCATGGCGGACCACCAGGAGGAGGTGGTGGGCGTAAGAACTCAAAGCAAAGGTGAAACTCACGTCTCGGCGGGAGTCCGGCTGATCACTTCGATGACGTACGCCCCAGAGGTGACATCCGGGAAGTCTGGCTGCCTCTCCTGCAGCTCTGTGGCCAGCCTGTGGAACAAAGCAAACGCACCATCACATTTGGATCCGGCTAAACCGAGCAGAATTGATTTGATTCTGTTTAAAGGTATTAAATGTATCGGAGAGCTTACGCTGACGTGAGACTCATCATTCTGACTCCGATGTATTTCTTCTTTGCGACAGCTTTACCTGCAGAGCAGAAACAGTGCCTCAATCAGAGAAAGTCAACATCACTAAGAATATGTGTTGATCCTGATTATATGAAGTGACACTGTGGAGGATTTGAGGCCCAAAATGTGACTAAAATCTGCAAAACTCTAATTAGATTTTGTTTTTTCATGAATTTGTATAAAGATTATTTTGAGTATTTGGTTTAGCAAGACAAATAATAAATAAAACGACTCAACTAACTCTAAACAACAGGCTATAACCGACAACCAACAAGCTGGGGAGAAACAATCTTTGATTCCTTTGTGAAGAATTAGATTAAAAACTGTTGTGTAGTCCCTGGAGTCTTGATTTCAAACAAGAAGTTACACAATGTGTTGTGTTAAGGATCTTGGCTCGCAGTTGGAGTTAAAATGTTTCATAACCTTTGGCCTGGCGGTCGTGGGACTCGGCCAGAAACTGCCGGATCTTGTCTGATGGGATGGCGAAGGAGATTCCTGCTGTGACTTTCAGAGTGTTGATACCAATCACCTCCCCGTCCTGAAGGTGGCGTCACACACACACACACACACACACACACACACACACACACACACACACACACACACACACACACACACACACACAAAGTGAAAAGGCTAATCAGAGTCATCTGTGGGTGGTAGTTATGTGCCAGCTTTTTGCGAAACTCTGGGTTTTATGACCAAATGGGAACTTTATGAGCGGTGCTCAATGTTTATGTTAGATTATGGTCTTCTCTCCCTTTCTATTTTGTAATGTAATCACACTCTGGAGAGAGATGGAGGTTAGTGACGTAAGTATAATTCTCAGGCTGATAATAAAACCCGACTCCACCTCACTGGGTCCGAATGAGCTGAGAAAAACCCATTAAGACACTTCAGTCGTTAAAGAATTATGGGAAGGGACAGTTTTACACTGACTCACTAAAACCCAGATTTTTTTAAAACACATTGTTGGGTAATTCATTTTAACTGTTTATCCATGTTTTTTTTTAAACAACACTTCACCACCAGGAGGCAGCCTGAGTTCTTACTCACCAAATTCACTAGTGGCCCTCCAGAGTTGCCGTACTGCAAGAAAAACATTGATTGATTTTTTTATATTAAACTCTGTGTTTGTAGGAGGTTTTACCAAAGTCTTGTGACATATGTGTCTGCATCTGGACTTACGTTGATGATTGCGTCTGTCTGGATGTAGTCCATGTCTGAGTTGCGGAGACCCAGCTCCTTGCCCCCCCTCTGGGTGGTGCTGACAATACCCGTGGTGACGGTGTTCTGCAGGGAGAACGGGCTACCAATGGCAACCACAAACTCGCCAGGGCGCAGGTCCGCTGAGCGTCCGAGCAGCAGCACTGGCAGCTTAATCTGCACCGCAAGGGGGGACAGGACAAGAGAGAGAGTATGGGGATGAGCTCATTGTTGAGCTCAACTGTTTGGTTGACTGTCCTCTGGTCCAGGTGGTGGCGCTAGCTGCCACATGCCAAGCTTAGTGATGGGGAAAATGACACACTTGTGTAACGATGATACTTATTTTGAGTGCGAATCACGAGAGAGAAGTTTAGCATGCATGGAGCTTGTGTCCTGTCGCGATCTTAGCGCTTTGCATGCTAGCTACTGGATAGCATTTTTTCTGTTCTTAATTAAACAGTAGAAGAAGAAGATCCACGATAGAAGCATCAGTCCACAATGTTCACAGACCTTTGGAAGGCCTCAGGGGAAGCACAGGTACCACTAGAACACACAACACTTAATTTTTAAAAGGTGTTGATTTCCTGCAACGTGCTGACTTAGTTTTTCGTTTCTCAAACTTCCACCCATAAGATGATTTTAGGCCTGAGGTCTTTTTGGTCTCTCCAGGTTGACTGTAACTCTGTTCCACAGAGTCTTGTGATTGGCTGACTCTTTACAACCTTGCACATTGACCCACTTCAACTCCAGATGTGACACCATGGCGTCAACGTATGGTAGTTTTTGTGCATCTCAGTGTATGTGTATGTGTGTCATGACACATCTGTTGCCAAGTTCTTCTCTTTAAGAACGAACAGAGATTCTGACCAATTTGAGATCATTTAGTAATGAACTGCAAAACTGACAGATGCCTATGTGTGTGAGCGTGTGTGTTTTAGAACAAACAAACCTTGAGAGATGAGCACTTTATCAAGACACCACAGAAATGCCCACCACACACCAAGACAAGTGTATGTGTATTACAAATGATGAAGCAAAATGAAATGTGCAACTTAAAACAAACATTTGATCAGTGTCACGTTCTAACATGTTGAAATATTCTGCTGATGATTCTGCTGATAAAAGGTCTCCAAAGATAAAAAATAATTTTATTAATTAAATTGCATTTAAAGAACAAAAATCAGTTGAAAAGTTCTCCTATGCTTCACTTCAGGAGTTCTTGTGACTCAAGGTATTCAGTGAAAGTCTAAACTTCAAGCTGACCCAAACGTGTGATTCATACTACATCACTGGCGACACGTTTCTACACTCAAGACAGTGCGTTTTTGTTGGAGAAAATGAAAAATAGGCAGCTACAATAATCCAAATGTACTTAAGTTTACAAGTTCTTTACTCAAACAAGCTTGCAGCCTACAACAATGCCTGCAAACTACCACCCATGCTCATAAACCCAGTCAGTGAATAGTGTGGCACTAACGTCATAATTCAAACTGAATTGGCAGTTACGGTATTTTCAAAAATTTCCACCTAATTACAATGCTGAGAGAGCAGTACGTTATTGTTGACTTACATACCAATGTTGTAATTACATTATTTAAATAAGAAGTAAGGGTTGGTTTGAGGCATAATTCTTGAGAATGTGTCCCACCCTTGTCCTGGCCTGGGTTTTTATCCACTTAGCAACACCGGTGCACCGCAGGGGTGTGTCTCAAGTCCCTTCCTGTTCACGTTTTCCACAGAGGTTTCCGAAATCTGTTGCCACAACACAATTTCACAGCCACCATAAGTATGACATCAGGAGACTAAATATATCAGATCCACAGGTTTTTAAAGTTCAGTTTGTATTCTGCCAGATTATATTTTCACATACTCAGTTTCCTCTCCTCTACCAAGATGTGTAAGGTCTTAAATTTACTGTTTTCCTCAGACAGAAGGAGGACAGGTGTTAACCAAAACAGCATTGATAAATAAATTCCATTTTATGCAGGTTACTTTATTACAAATTGAAGGTTGGCTTTTGGAGTTTGCAGTTGGCTACTTAATAACCACTGCAGTCAGAATATATCTTGTCTGTTTACTGACATAGATGCAAAGGTGTAGATGACAGTCTGGGGAAATAAATGTTACTGGAAGTACTGTGCGACTTCTACGTGAGGACATGTTGCTTTTACACTGCAGCTCATAAATGTCCTGTTGTCTGCTGACATTATCTAGCAGCGTGTGTGGATGTCGGTGCACAAGTCCTTACATGATGTTTGAGTGATACACCCATGCCGACTGTTGACTCATGCACATGTAACTCGCGGATGACAACAGTGGAGGCGTCCCATTTTGGTTTTTCAACTTGTGCTCTGAATGGGGTCACAAAAACTTTTCCAGCATTGAAGCAGCAGTGCTTCTGCTTCCCAGCTACTCAGAATACACCTTTCATCCCGCTCAGACAGAACCACTGGGTTATGTGTTCTCTCTAGACCAGTGCAGTGCAGGACAGAATGGCTGCTATGAGGACAAAGTGGTGTTTTGCATAATAGCAGATGTTTACGCCTTCGGTGAGCACACTCTCCCTCTCACTCACTCTGCGGGCTGTTTTCAACAGTCTGATTAAATATGGATCAGTTGGCCTTCAGACATACTGCCCTCTTTAATCCCCATAATCTAACTAGATCATCCGACGGTGTTCTGCACACGTGCTGTGAAGAGCAGTGTGCACTGAGGAGGAACCGCTTGGTCAAAACAGTAGCACATCGTGCCGGCACACGCTCAGAGCAAGCAGCTCCTTGGTGCTGGTTCTTGTCTTACTGATCGTCATGCGTTCTGCCACGTCCTTATTAACCTGCCATCCCTTCGTGTCTCACAACCAGCGTGTTTGTTTCTCTCTGTACTTTGAATAACTTCAGATTCTGCAATGAGGCGGGACTTTGCTGCTTTTATCTTGTAAAATTGTTGGTCCGGCCCCCTAAAAGCATCTCTAACGTCCAGGCAACACTTGGTGCTTCACTGCAAAAGCAGGTGGCAGGAAGGATATGTGTGTCTGGATGGTGCCTTGCAGGTCTGAACATGCAACCACCAGGAGTCAGAAACACACCATCTATCTGCTAGAATCACCTTATATGTGATTATAGAGGATGGTGTTGTGTATTTCTATCTAAATTTCTAAAAAATAAAAATCGAAAAAAAAAAAGAAATCTATGAAATTATCCGCTCTTGGTATTTCACATTTTGCCTGCTCCTCGTTTAGTCCACACATGCTCTTTTTTTCTGAGACCATTTACTGTTCTTTTTGTGGTCGTTAAACTGTGGCCCAGATGGCCTGACACTCCATCTCATGTCTGTCCTGTTGGTTTCAATCCAATAAACGCTGTGACCTCATGTCCCCGTCTGACCCCCTGGACATCGAGAAGAGAAAAAGAAGAAAAAAAAAGTACACTGAAGGCAACACAAGAACCAGACTGGAGCCACACCACCAGACTTTTCTCCTGCCCTGCTCCACATCCCGTCTTGATGAGTCATCGCACTGTCTCTCCACTGAGCCGAAACCGCGTCTTCATGCTTTCAGAGAGGTCAGCAAGCATTCCGGTTTTCTAAAAGGGAAAACATGCTGCTGGTGGAAATTAAAAGGAGCGACTAATCCTCTCAGAGACAACCTTTGTGACCGGAAAAATCAGGGTCGTTCAAGTAGAAGAAGTTTGCCGTTACAGTCACGGGGGTTTTGCTGAAACAAAAACTCAAAGTGTGGATGCTGCAGTTTTACCAAAATGAGACAGGATTCTACAATTAAAAGATTAGCAAACACTGACACTAAAGGCTTTTCTCTTCTCCTGGTTGGCTTTGACAATGGGACAATGTGACGCACATCAGGTCTTGCTCCCCACATAACTAGGAAGCAACTGGCTATGGAGAACTGTGATTGGATCACTATCAGTGTGACAGACAGAAAGTTTGTCGAATTTAGATAGATAGATAGATAGATAGATAGATAGATAGATAGATAGATAGACAGAGGGAGAAAGAGGGAGATGTACATTATTTACGTTACGCTGTTGCAACACTGAAAACATACAAAACAGTGAACTATACAGCAATTATAAAAAAGAGTAAGAAAGAAAGAGAATCCAGTAAGAAAGAGAATCTAATTCCAGTTGCCAAAAGGATCTCCCCCTTCCAAATATTTCTTATGGACTCTTTCCAAGATGTGTAGTACATCCATCAGATATAGGAAATGTTCTGACCGGTCGGCCAGGTTAGGATTCCACAGCCCACTACCCCCCACTGCTTACCGGTGTGTCGATCTTGATGAGAGCGATGTCGGCCTTCTCGTCCACGTCTTTGATCTTGGCGTCAAACATGGCTCCGCTCTTAAGCTCCACCTGGGGAAAATAAGAATACTTTCATCTCGCGATCGTACACAGTCACCGGTCAAGCATAAGGCTGAACACAAAAAACCCCAAAACAGAGCCCCCTGCCTGCTGGCTGTACCTTGACTCGTTGCTTGTTGGCCACTACATGGGCATTAGTGACAATGAGTCCATCCTCGGACACGACAAAGCCGGAGCCGCTGGCGACGGCCACCTCACGCTTTGAGAAGGCCATCCTGAGCAGAGGGACGGGGACGTCAATGTCAAGTAAAGCAAGTAAAGTAAAATGTCTGTGCCAGCAGGGGGTGATAGTGTTAAGGAGAGACTGAGAAAAAGGCATCAAAAATAAAATAAACAGCATTATGAAAAACAATGTTTTTTCAATAGTGTATCACATACAAGGCTTATCTAAAAAAGAAAAAAATATTGCGAACACGTGCAAGAGATTTGGAGTCCTTCTTACTTGCGAAAAAGTTCGATGTGAACGACGGCAGGCGCAATCTTCTCCACCACGTCAGCGATGAAGTTATACTTGTTGCGGAGACTGTCAGGATTCTGCTGAGCTGCAGGAATCAGGCAGATTGCCACTGTTAGCCTTAGCCACTGTTAGCCTTCGCTGCTATAGGTATTAGACGCTGTTTGCATGAATAAAATTAATAAATGCGAGAACCACTAACCTAAATTCATGGCATTGGTGATGAAAGCTGTTCTTTTATGTTACTGATAATAATAATAATAATAATAATAATAATAATAATAATAATAATAATAATAATAATAATAATAATAATATTGGTATTATTATAATTATTATATTAACTGTTGAATTTGAGCCTTTAACTCTGGATCTTAGATTAGAGGTTCTTTTTATTTCTGAAAATACCAGTATCCACTATGTACATCAGTGCAACACTCTCATGTGTGTATGTGTGTGTGTGTGTGTGTGTGTGTGTGTGTGTGTGTGTGTGTATAGTGTATGTTCATATTTGGCTGCAGCTCCAAGATGAGCTGAATGGAGGCAGTCAGACGGGCAGAGGATAAACACACTGCAAGTGTAACTACACACACACGAGCAAACACATACCACTTAATTTAGTTGAAAACATTTCTTCTGCATGCTGAGTGAGGTTGTATTGATGAATCTGCCCCTCAAAACATCTCCAGTAAAATTGCTGGAACGTGTGTTTATGCAGCATTATTTTTTTAACTGCTGATAGATTAGATATGTGGACCGCTGTCAGACAAACTATAATCAGAGCAGGACTGCATGTTAGTCCTGACACCGAGCCAGAGAGAGAAAAACAATCACCATCTAACAATGTTTTGCCCACATATCCTCCCCAAGTCTTTACGGAGAGTAGAATTGAATAAAAGAAAAGAAGAAAATAGTAACAACAAAAATCAGGGTAAAATGTCTGTCTGACCTACATCTGCGCTGCTCAGGAAGTTACACAATTGAGAACTCGGCTCCAAGGGATGAGTCATTGGAGAGGACTTGTTTTGTGCGTGTGTGTGTGTGTGTGTGTGTGTGTGTGTGTGTATTACTGACATCTTCCAGACTTGTTTTTTTCTGATTGGATCCAGTTGGACTGTGGTGTGGTGATAGACAGATCAGAAAGGAGACAAGATGAGTCGTGTCAAAGAGAGGTGGGGGAGGTAGAAGAGGAAGCAAGGGTGAGGAAGAAGCTCGGATGTAAACAGGTGGAAGGTGAGAACATCCAGACTGGCTGGAAAGCAGGAGGATGGGAGTCAGAGGTGAGAGAAGTCAGAAGGAAAAGCCTGTTTGAAACGCATGCAATACTTTTACGCTTCTGTCTAATTGTCTATTTCTAGTGTGTGTTGTGTTGTGCTGTTTGGCTGTGATCGTCTGTTGTGCTGAAATAATTTTTTTGTAAGACTCAGGAGTTGACAGCCAACTTCCAGATCTCTCTGAAAGAGTAGTTTGGAGCTTTGTTACATTCAACTCAGCGGGTCCTCTGCCTGCATCTGTTACACTGTCATCTGCATTATCTCACGGCAGCTGGCTTTATTTTAGATCTCGACTTGTTGGCCTCTAGAGGCCAACACAGGAAATGCCTCTTAAAACATCAGTTCCACTCGACGTTGATACTGACAGCAGATTCATCGCTTCTTTCATCAGCAAGCAGAGGTTGCAAAAGCGTTCACATTCTGTACTTAAGTAAAAGTACAAATACTTGTGTGAAAAAACTCTGGTAAAAGTAATGATTCAACTCTATTACTCAAGTAAAAGTAAAAAGTGCAGGTTCTGAAATGTACTTAAGTAAAAAGTATATATTTTTTCCATTAATGAAACAATACAATCATTGATAATTTTGCAAAAATGAATTTCTTTTTCAACTGCAGCACAACCAATGTTTACACTTCTAATAACAATAACAAATGTTGTTTCCTACATGTTTATTTTTCTCTCCCAAGCCACGGTACTCTAAAATAATCTCCCTGTTTGATCCACTTTCATATCTCATGACAGCATAATTCAAATATCTCAAATTCAAACATCAACATCTAGAATAAATAAGTGAAGCGTATTACTTAGAACAGAATTTGTATATTTTAAACACAAAGGTAAAGAGCAAATTACAGAAAATTACATTTTCCTATGTAAGGGGAAGAAAGTCCAGATATTGTGCACAAATGTAGAAAAGTTGAAAGTAAAAAGTCGTTGGAAAAAAAAATACTCAGGTGAAGTACAGGTATCGGAAAAATCTACTTAAGTGCAGTAACGAAATATTTGTACTTCGTTACTTCCCACCTCTGTCAGCAAGTGATTTATCATCTTCAACCATTGTCACGGAGAACCTGAGGAAAGTGGATTTCTAATTGTCCCCTCTTTGACATCACCGACATCTTACATGTTTGAAATAAATAAAATAAAATCAATCAAACCACACACACACACACACACACACACACACACAGAGGCTCACCTTTACCGCAGGCTCCCCTCTGGATGAAGATCACCGGTGGCTGCTGCAGCTTTATCGCCCGGTTGCTGACGCGCTTCAGCTCGCAGACGTTCCGGTAGGACACGCCGTCGCTCCCGCACACCGCCTCGGAGCTGCGGCACGCGCACACGCCGGCCGAGCCCCTCCGTCGGACGGTGGCGGACACCTCCACGCCGCCGGTCACTTGGCACTCCATCCCCTCGGCGCACTCGCTGTCCCCGGCGCCGCCGCACGTCTCGCCCTCGCCAGAAGCGCACACCGGGCAGCAGTCGCAGCGGTCCAGCACGTCCCCGGCCAGGCAGTCGGCGGGGATCGGTGCGCACTGGGACTTGTCGCAGCGCTCCGGACAGCCGATGGGGGAGCGTCTGACCACACGGGCCCCGTCCAGCAGAGAGGGGGTCAGGGCGCAGAGGATGAACCAGAGCCGCATGATGGAGCAGAGTTTGGAGCAGGCTGATGGAAGTTGTCAAAGTGATCCCGTTCACAGAGATGTAAGTGCTGAACTTCAATGGCTCCGGTAGGACCGTTTATAACGGCCACGGGCTGAAAACAAGGCGCGATTGGTTGATGTGCGTGACGTCACGTCGATAGTAGGAGGAGATGAGAAGTTGGTGTGCTATCACAATTTATCCTCACACACATTCCGCTGTACACTATCTTTTTCCAAATATCCTGTAGCGCATTCATTATGTGCCAAGTGTCGTCAGTTGTGAAGGAGCTGTGGGCATGATTTTCAGCAAGTCTCTTATTAATAAGATAAACTAATTCATTAATGGATGAACAAATGATTTAATGATACATTCATGAGGATTATTGATTGATTGAGATCAGATCAATAACTACAGAATTTCCATAAGATCCAATGGACTGGATGGCTTGTTGGACGTACAAACATAAAAAAACAAAGATGACATAACCTGAAATTCGAGGCACAAGCAGCAATGCCAGACGTAACTGAACCTGTCAGCAACTTTCCATCGGACTGTATTTCATAATCACCCCTCTGATGACTCTCTGTCAGTCAGCGCTGGTGGGCAATAATTGATTTTTCCAATCAAAGATCAATTGAGAGATGGAAGAATTAAAAATGTTGAAAAAAAAATCAAGATAATGAAATTCTGGACTCTGAGCAACAAACCTGATCAGTAGTCCGCAGGTGAGCTCCTTTAAAAATGAAACTCTCCTTCTTAACTTAGTGATGTTTGATGTTGTACATTTGGCAGGCTGATGTTCAGGTGCGACACTTGAAAGCTCCAGCGCTGTTTATCGACAGAATTTTTATTTGGCAGAGAGGCGTCATGGAAAATGTCAGACCCGAACGGTGCAACACACGTGACATTGTACATGACATCACATGTGTCGTCACATGATTTTTAATCACTGGAAAAGGCAGTCAAAAACAAACATCATTCTGTTGGATAAGACCGATGGCTGTTAAAATAGTACGTCATTGTATTGTTACACACTCCCACTGGCCAAAAACAATGAGCTTGGCTCAGCTTTGAGAACTGGATTATGTTCTTGCTGGTGAAGCAATGAGAATATCAAAGCCTTCAAACCACCAAAAGAAGAAATGCTCTGCAAAAGAACTATGACAGAGAAGATGCAGCTGAACCTTAAAAATTGACATGAACATCAGAGGGGAGGCTCACTGTGATGTGCAGTAAGGAGAAGAAAACTTGGTAAATTTCCCCAAAAGGCTTCACGTTGGACCTCTGCTAACTTCCTGGACTCTTGCAGCTGCTCATTCTCCACCATCTGTGTGTTTATTTCAACTCAAACACTCGCTCACGAGTCCCTACATAGCAAACTGTTGGACTGAAGGCTTGTTGAAATGTCCTTCATATGGTTCCCACCACCAACATTAAACGAAATGGATCCCAGCAGGTCCACAGAACCGTGAAGAGGGAACCAGGAAGCAAGGCAAGAGCCATGGTCAGGGACAATGTGTAGAGCCTGGGTTGGAACTTCAAAGATTCAGCTCATCATGTGTCCTTGATGTTCTTATCACAACTGTAACCATTGGAATAATTGTTCAAGCTTTCAGGAAATGAGTAAGAACTTCTCTGAGCCACGTTACCTTGGGATAAAAGAAGACTGTCAGGCATCCAGAACCCAGGGTGACCTCATCATTCTGCTGTTCTCTTCTCCCATCAGTCCAGGAGAATGTGTGATGTGAAGGGGATTTCTCCCCACGTCTCCGCCTGTATTTGTGTATGTTGTCGTCTCCACCTTCATTGCCATGAAGACACTCCTCAGAGGGTGTAGATGATGATCTCAGGGCTTAGCGAGGAGATGATTGTGTGAAAGCTCACTCGAGATGACGAGATGATCCACCTCCTTTGGTCCACTGAGAGCTCCAGGGAGTGCTGGTGTTCTTGAGAAAGGTGTTTCTGGTCGTTGAGGGGATTTTGAAGTTCATGGAAGGAAGGAGGTTCCATATGTCCTAGAGACTAGAAAGACCGATCTTCACATGGGGCTGGAACTCCTTAATTGAGTTCTCAAAGGTTGTGCTGGGCCTCTGCACAACTGCAAGTGACACTCAAAATGTTTCAGTTGCAGATGTGATCACTGGATGACTTCAAGATTCTCGTGATTGCTGAGGGCCTGAAACAGTTAAAACCTTCTTGACAGGGTTCCTAACATCTTACCAAACAGTTTAGCAGAGACAGACCTCCGCATGTTCAGAAAACACGGTTAGCTCAGTTACGCAACTGTGAACGGCTCCGAGGAGAGAGATGGTCCACTGACTCTTCTTCTCTCACCTGACTGTTTGACAACGTGCCACATGATGCTTAGTCAGATCTTTGGCCTGCCCTGTAGGAAAACTCTTCACGTCTCATCTGATTATTTCCATTTCTGATCAACAAAGCTGTGTACGTCATGTTTGGCAATTCCGTTTTGACTCTGGCAGGTCTCGTCTCTTTTCCGTGTCACGTCTTGCCCTCAGATTAGCTGGCCCGCTTCCTATGTCTCCTTGCCCGTTTCCTTCCTGCTGCGTTTGGACACCTTTGTTAGTAAGCTAAAGTGCATCCTGGGAGTTTTCAACTCTTCTCACAAATGTTAAATATGTTATGAGGACTTCAGAGTTTGTCGCTTGTGTGCAACGTTGTTGCAGAAGCAGTCCTGACACCAAGATAAAAGCCTGTCAGTGCTAAGCTCATGTTCAAACCTTTTATTGATTTTGGATCCATCAGAGTAATTCAATATCTTGGAGCAAAGCAGCTATCTTGGGAGGTCTGGTTGAACGTGACTGTGCCTCTTTATGTCCAAAACAATCCATGTGTCAAGGAAATTGCCAAACCGCTTCACAACATGAAGGTATTTGTTGTCAGAGGTCTCATCAGGACAATTTGGCCCCTGAAACAAGAAATATACTAAAACCATAATGGTTGACATTTGTCTTTGTGCACAGAAACACACATAATAACAGCTGCTGAACAGAGATGTACAGTTGACAGCTTTACTCTAAAAAAAAAAAAAAAAGGTTTAAATTTAGAGCTGACTTTGTGGGGATAAATCCCGTCTAGTGCTGTCTGGCAGATTTAGTGAGAAGCTCTCAACTTGATCAGCTGGAGTTGCTGAAAAACATCTGGATGAGGCGTTGCACAATAAATAACTGAGGGTCATTCTGATTTGATCAGAGCTGGAGAGGAACGGGGGTTACATAAGGGAGTGGAGCCGGCGTTTCGACTCAAATCTGAAGTCATGTGAACTGTCGACAGGAAACGTTGATAACTGCCAGTTCTTACTCCTCTCATGAAATCGAACCTTACATATCCCAATAAGGTAAATCCATGGGACTGTACGGCCATGCAAGTTCTGCATGGCCTGCATATCTTGGGGTTATCTGGCTAAAATAATCTTAGTCAAAGGTAAGTGGTAACATGACTGGATGCAGGAAGTTTGAATCTGGCTTTGAATCCACGTTAAGAAAAATGTCATCACTAACACGATTGCTTGTGCCAAAGCCAGGAAGCACGGCTGACATCAAGTCTGCACTGACGGAGAAAACAGCATAGTGAAGAGATGAGGAAGACAGGTGGTCACCCTCCCTCCCACAGGACTTGGCTCCGGCTGAGGAGGCGGTCCTGTTGTGACAGGAGCGGAGGTGGACGTTTCTTCAGCAGCTCCCAATCTACCACCTCTGTGCATTGTTAATAAATGCATTTATCATCGTAGAAGTAAGAAACATGTGTTGTTTTAACTCTCTGTACAGCTGACAGAAGGGTGTAGCTGCATGTTCTCTCTGTGTCTTTCCACTTGTATTCAGGTCCTTTAGATTCCTCTCACTGTTCAAAGACATGCGCATCATGTTAACTGGTGACTCTAAACAGCCTGTAAATGTGAGTGTGGATGGTTGTTGTGTTGGCAACGTGTCCAGGATGTAATGCTGCCTTCACCTCACAACGCAGCTGGGACGGACCCCAGGAAGCCCATGTGACCCTGAATGCAGGGGAAGCAGTGATAGAAAACGAACAAATGAATGTGACGAGGCACAGTCAGCCTGCTCAGATGGAATGTTGCAGTTATGACTGATGGTTTTATTCAAGCTGTTTTCAATTTGGAGATCTTAGCACAGCTGGTAAGTGTAGCAATTCATTTCTCTGAAACTGCTTGGAATTCAGGCCACATCATGGGCGCAAACAATCTGAGCTGGGCTGAGTTGTTTGTAGCCCATGAGAAAACCTTGCTCGCACCCAGGTGTGGTGATGGTGGTCCTTTTCTCTTTTTTGTTAACTATATTCGTTACTGCACTTCATAATACACTCACTTAATCTGAAACTGGTTTATAGTCTTTGAAAAATAAAAATAATAATAAAAAATCTGCTTGTAAAACCTCTTCTGGGGAATAATTGCTTCTCTTGTCCAACCATGCCTGGCCCCATAACCCCAAAAACTGAATTATTCTTGACCTATTCATCTGTGAAGATGACTAATAAAGGGTAACACATCTCCCTATGGGCACATTCGGTTGAACCGTTCATGTTTTACAACGTGACTCTCTTGGTGACCGCTGACAGCATCCAGTTGCGGGAAGACGAATCATGCACAGATACAACAACATGTCCAAGTTCCCTGCAAAAATTCTGGGGCCGCAACAAAATATGCGAGACAGCACATCACATTAAATCACCCGGCTCTACCTCGCGTCTGCACAATTGACTGCTAACATGACTACGCCCTACTACACCCTGCTTAGGCCTCCAGCTATTTAAATTGTTTCTTTCAGTTCAATTTCAGCTGCTACCCTGCATGTGTGTTTCCTCTTTATGGGTTGAGTAGCAACATACTCGTACTCAGTGGTGGGCCGTCAGGGCCAGTGAGGCCTGTTCTGCTGGCTTCACGGGAAAAAGTACATTTTCCCGTTAATATGATAATAACGTTATTCTCCATAGTCTGTTCTTTTCACGTCATATTATATCTGCTTACTTGCGTTGCTTCCATTGTTGTTTATTATGATAGAGTTTTTAATTCAATCATATTTCAGTTGGCTGTGCTGATGATCAGGAATTTAGCCAATCAGATCTTAAGGCGATGAAATAGCTAGCTGGTCTCACGCTGAACCACATACACGTCCTGCACTCATAATTCATCATCTAGGATGACCCAGACTGGTTCTCCAGCACGGCCCACCACTGCTCATAATTCATCATCTAGGATGACCCAGACTGGTTCTCCAGCCAAGCCTGCTAACAGCAGATCCCAATAGCAGGGGGCCACCGTCGTCCCACTTCAGGAGATAAAGTAGGGCCCTCCGGTGAACACCAACCCTCCTGGTGCCTGCTGGAGCAAACAGCCCCATGCAGTCTAACCCTGACAGCATCGGGCATCGTCCTCCTGGCATTACTTGGGTGCAGTGATGATGGAGAGGCCCCTCGTTCAGGGGGCAAGCAAGAGGCGCAAGCAGCTGCCCAGCCAAATCTGTGAGCGCATACCGGCGCCTAACCACTCTTTTCCTCCTCGGCTCAGTGTTCAGATACATTTGTTTTCAAACACGCAGCCGGGACACGTGCCAAGGGCGCAGTTACATATTGAAAAAGAAAAAAAACAAACACACAAAACAAAACATACCTGTATGCCACAAGAGGGTGCTAGTACCCTACTTGGAGCGCTTTGCTTTCCAGCCGCACTGTTCTAAGGGGCAGAATGATAGCTACTCCATCACTGGCCATTATAGCAGCGAGAGCGTGTCCAGGCCAACAAATAGCCCGAGCACAAAGAGTGGCAGCGGCAGATTGGGGTAATAAGGACTGTAACCAGAAGCTGCAGACTGCAATTTTTGGGAGCCGTTGCAGGCGCGGGGAGAAACAGCTGTGGTTTTGAAGGGGAAAATCACCACACTTCAGAGCGAGCAATGCTATTTGAGCTGCTGTCAGAGCGAAGCCAGAGCTCTCAAAGTATTTTCTGTTCCTGATCAGTTACAATTGCATGCTCTGAAACAAACACGAGAGGCAACACGTTTGGAATGTCGGCTCCCACAGGTCGAATGTGCTTTGTGCATCTTGGACACATTTTTTTTCCAGCACACCCAAAGGTTACTTACTTTCGTCATAGGAAAGTAAGTAACCATTGGGTGTGCTGTAAAAAATGTTATAGGATTCCTAATGTTATAGGAATCCTACAACATAGTGTCCACCTTGCAGAGTGAAAGTTATCCTCACCTTGAGGTCTTGTGTCCACGGGTGTTTGTGAAGCACACCCTCAGGGGCTGTTGGTGACACGGTTACCCCAGCAAGCTGAAATGCTAAGTGACCTTCTCACATCACATCTGGCACCACTGGGCTTCACCATAAACTGGGGGAAACAGTTTAGACCCAGACCAAAAACATTACATTTTCCTGTCCTACTCTGTAAGTGGGCAGCGTAGAACTTTGAGAAGTGTCTGGCTCTCTGTTCCCCCAGAGAGCTGTTGAACACCGAGTTCTGCTCTTAATGAAGTGGCTCATGAAGGAAGTGTCTCCGTCTGTGGCCAGCGACAGTGTCAATAGAGAATAACACTGGCAGGAAGTGAGACGTTCTTCTAACTCAACCGTTTCACATAACGTACGTCCTTCAGGGTGATGATCTCATGAGCAGTGACTGCTAAGGGGGTCTCTCTGCGACTCTATTTTAAGAGAAGACATGAGGCAGTCAAGGAGACAGTGACCCCTAGCGGATCTAAAGAGAGTTTCTTATACAATTGTACATCAGATGTGTGTGTAAACCGAGTAAGAACGTTGACAGCAGGCTGGTTTAGGAAAAGCTCATGGGTACCTCCTGCACGTTTACAGACAATAAAATGTTGAAAAATATATCATATGATCGTCTGTTTAGCGCTGAGCACGACGACCCACGAATAACAGAACAGCTTTATCTATTGCTTTTTATTGAATGCGTCACATGGTCGCACCAACCCCTGCAGGCAGCATTAACAGGAAGACCCGTGGGAGGTAAATGAAACATTGCGCTATTATTGAAAACATAACTTTGTCAGAAGTGTCTCATTGCTGCTTAAAGACACATCACCGTTTAAAAAAACCAACACCCCAGCTGTCTCTAACAGAGTGCTGCTCACAAATTCAACAACAACAAACACAAACTTGTCATGTGACAATAGAGGTGCTGACATTCAGAAGCCATATTCAGCTCAGCATTCGTTTTGTCTTCAGGAACTTTTCAACCAGGAATACAAAAAAGAGAGGAATAAAACACACACACATGCACATTTTGAGGAAGTTTGAAGGAGACATCAGTTGTGTGTCCATAATCATCAAATGAGGGTCATCTCAAGGTCGGACATGTCAGCGGCCCTGCTGTTTAGCACCTCCTCCACCTCCTCGCTGCTGACCGAACCCTTCCTCGTGACCTCTCTGTGCCGTTTCCACGGCTCCTCCGTCACTCGGGAGGCTGGACCATCTCCTGCAGGGACAGGCGGGAGCGCGCTGAGGGGAGGGGCCTCGCGGCGGACGGGACGCCACTCAGTCTCCACGGCAGGAGGCCCAGGAAGTTCTCCTGGAGATGCGGCTCCAGCAGGAGGCTGTGGGCCCGCGGGGGAGGGGCTGGCAGCAGACCCCGCGTCTGGTTCGATCGGGTAGTAGAAGGTTGAGCCGGATGCTGGGAGGGAACATGTGGGGTCATTGTGATCCTGACGGGGAGAAGAGGTGGAGGAAGAGAGGGAGAGGAGGATGGTTAGATGAACAGACGGACGGGTAGGGTAGGTAGGCGGGTGGATGATGGCTATGCTGAATCAATGAATCAGTGATGGGGGAGTGAGGAAGTGGGCGGAGCCTGATCAGTGCTTGACGTCATGGAAGTTCATGCCATTACAACACAACATGTACAAAGAGCTGATGCTCCTAATGGAAGGTGCCGCATCCATGGACTGTGATTGGATGATCCTGCAGCGGGTGAGAGGTAGTTAGTGGCAGGAGGAGGAAACTGCTAGTGTTCTGAAGAGAGTCCAGGGCCATCAAGGTGTGAGGAGCAACACGTGACCAGAAGGTTGGAAAGCACAAGCTGCGTTAGAAGGGGCCGTGTGACTGATGGGTGGGATGAGATCAGAAATGAACATATGGGAGGGTGATATTTGGTGGGTGGCAACAAGGCTGCTGATTCATGAATACCTCTGTACATACGGGACAGACGACCTCCTGCTGTGACGAATCTGAAAACAGTTCACAGCACATCTCAGAGGAGAAGAATCCAATGTCATCACCACCATCCCCATCATCACCGTGTCTTAAAGCCCTGATGGAACGCTCACATTTGATACTAAGGCAGGGGGTTTAAGTAGGACTGCATTACAGTGCCGTGTCAAAGCTGAAGTTTTGAGGTGCAGAGACACTGCAGTGTGAAGATAGAGAACAGATTGAGGACAGGGGCCCCATCAAAGCTGAAGGAGACCAGGCAGAGAACTGAGTGCTCTCTCAAGAGAGCCGGCAATGTGAATACAAAAAGAACTGACGGCTTTTTGTTGGTCCACTTAAAGAGGACTGAGGTTTTGTTATATCAATCGAATCTTGTAATGCAAATGCAATGTCCAGTGGAGGAGTGACCACTTTGGAGCCATCACCATAGAGCTGATACAGAAGAGAGTCCTGGACACTTCTCAAGAAGAACCACCTCACCCAGAGGCTACTGTAGGTAGGTGTGGAACACTAGCAGACTGCAGAGGGCTTCAGAGGGACTGCCAAGACAATTATCAGCGACTCTCTCCTCTCCTGAGATGAGCTACATAGTTCCAACTGCCCACAACATCCATGCCACCTCGGAGATCATCTGCAGGCTCTGCTACCACCAGATGCAGCACACTTCAAACAAGGAGAAACAGGTCAAAAACATCATATACCCCAAAGCAGGAACTGTACTAAATGATCCGTGATGCAAGATCTGACATGAGGAATTGTTGCCAGGGGAGCAAATGCACCCTGTTTGTAATTATTTTTTTTCAAGTTTCAGTTTTTTCCAGTGTCTTTTTCATTACATTTTTTTTTACAGTTTTATAAGCTTATTTAAAAATGAAATGATTAAGGAAAAGTGTAAGACAATAAAACAAATCGGCAATGTTTTTATCTGAATGAAATTGTTGCTTTTGACAAATCTATTGAGCTTAAGAACATGAACTGCATCTGAATGTTAATGCGATGAACGTGATGAATGAATGCGATGGGCGCGATGACTCTTGACGATTGATGGCTGTGCTAATGAAGGTGCCGAGTCGCGCTGGCTCGACTGCTCTGATGTATGTGATCACCGTGGTGACTGTGAGTGTGAGTGTAAGTGTGATGGTTGCGACAGGCGCGGCGGGCGCGACGACCTTCCCGAGCCTAACGAGTGAGATGAGTCTGGCGACGGTGAGCAAGTTTACATACATTACGCAGCAATGTTCCACCGTTGACCCAGTTCAGTTCACAGTCTTTGTGACAACCTGCCACGTTAACCAGTTTATCCCCACTTGGGTCAAAATCAAAAGTTTGCCAAAGTCCACTTGTACTCTCTCCTTCCACTGTGGAGCAAACTAGGCAGAGCAAGAACTTTTAGTCAGATAAGTGTGACGGTCTAATAATCGTGATTATTGTCATTGAAGTGATGGCGGCGACAGCTGTGGTTGTGATGTGTGTGATGGCTTTTTGCTGGATGTGTGCGATGCCTCTACTGTGAGTGTGTGTGCGAGTGTTTGAAGACTCCTACAGTGCTGGCTGAGCGTCCAGGGCCTCTCTGGGCCACGATGGCCCCTGATATGGCTTTGATCCAGCTGTGCATGTCCTCTGGGCTGTCGGCCTGCCGGAGACACGGCTTCAGTATCAAGGTTCAGGTTCAAACAGTAGCGGAGGCTGCTGTGTGTCACCTCGCCTGCTCGTTACCTGGATGTAGAAAGTTCTGAAGCTGGTGACCATCTCGAACAGGTTGTCCCTCTGCATCGGCTCACTGCATGACACATGGGAGGGGTTACAGCCGGGGCACTTTGTGTGTGTGGACAGGAGGCAGCAAGCTCACTGACCTCTGTTTACATTCCTGGACCTTGTGAATCTCCTTCAGCGGGATGATTTTCAGCGCCTCCCTCTCCTGCCGTGATGCAAAACACCGATCAGGACACACAAACAATGTGTCCACTCCCAACCAAAGGTACTGAGGACTGGAGGAGAGCAGATGGCGTGGACGGAAAGACGTTTCCCCCCTCCTATCACCGCTAGGACGGTCTAATTAGGGAGCCCAAATTCTCTTTGCCAGATCAGTCACAGTAGCAGGGTCGCTAGTTAGCTTCTGATTATCTTCCTTTGGCACGGCACCATAAAATCCCTTTGCCCAATCTGCCCTGTCAAATACCTGCGGTGGAAAAAACTGCAGGCATGATCTCACCCACATCAGTATGCTGGGAGTGTCTTTGTGTGCAAAGACACACACAGACAGCACGGTTCAGACTTGTTAATCTGTCCAAACGTGGATCAGTTAGAAGGAACTCATGATGCATGTTGTTGCGTGTTCACTGTTCAGACACATGGATTCAGCACACACACAGAGCTCTGGGCTGATTTATTGTTAGCGGGCAGCAGCCGCATTGTTGCAGTTCTCACCAAGTCTGATTTGAAGTAGCTGACGGCGTTTTCATCCAGCAGGAAGTACCGCCTCTTCCAGTTCTTCATCTGTGGAGGACACATTAAACTGCTGCTGGGTGTTTTACCGTATGCGTGTGTTTGAGTGAGTGTCTGCACGCGTGTATATTTGTATGCATGTGTTTGTGTTTGTGTGTTCTCACCACTGCCCCCTGTTTGACGCAGTAGCCTGCCTTGATGGTAGAAGGGTCCTGAGCTCCTCTGGACAGGAAATACGGAAGCTGATTCTGGGTTCGCTTCAGACCCCCTGCTCCTCCATTCTGCCCCTCTCCCTGCTCCTGGACACACACACACACACACACACACACACACACACACACACACACACACACACACACACACACACACACACACACACACACACACACACACACACACACACACACACACACACACACACGTCAACTCTGATAAAAGAATATTTAAAAACTGTGCCGAACATTGAGAACTGATTAATGAGGACAGCTCCATTCTACTACAGTGTTAAACCACTTTAATCTTAGAAAATATCAGAAAAAACTTTTAACATTGTGGCCATTGTTTTTTTGGGAGACTGTCAGACTCTTAACGCCGTGTTTTGGATTCCAAACATTCTTTAACTTTGTCAACACCTGCCAGGTGAGCTGTCATGGCTGACGCTTGTTTCAGTGTGCTGCTTCATGTGTGTCAGGCAGAATTCCATCTCTGGCAGGATCAGACATGCTGAAGCGTTTCCGCTGTCAACCGGTATCACTGCGTGTGTGTGTGTGTGTGTGTGTGTGTGTGTGTGTGTGTGTGTGTGTGTTACTTGTGTGGCGGTGATGATGGGGACCCCTCCAACGATCTCTGTCCTGTAAGACACTTGCTTCAGGCTTCCGAGGGCACCCTGTGTAATCTCTGCCTGGGTGTCACCTGACTTTGGGACCTGAAAACACAGCAGAATTACAACGCAACTGTTTGTGCTACTTTATGTACTGTTTTCCCGAGTGGAATCCTGTTTGTTTAATCCAGCTGCAATTTAACACATGTCGCCTGAGTGACCGTGTGCTGTAGTGATGTGTTAACAAATCAACACGTGCACGCGTGCACGTGCACACACACACACACACACACACAAATAATTCTTCCAGCCTGAACAGTTGGGCCTGATGGGTAATTTTCCATCTGCTGCAGCCTGAAGCACAACAGCAGACAAACGGGGCCAACGATTGAACGGTGTGTGTGTGTGTGTGTGTGTGTGTGTGTGTGTGTGTGTGTGTGTGAGAGAGAGAGAGAGAGAGAGAGAGAGAGACACACACACACACACACACACACAGAGAGAGAGAGAGAGAGAGACAGTGAGAGAAACTCACGGTGATCTTGGTGGCATTGTTGAGAACACTGATCCACTCCACCAGATCCTGCTGGTCATTGGCCTGCAGGTAGAACTTCCTCATTCCTGCATTTATGACTATGAAGGGAGAGAAAAAGAGAGTCAGAGAACAGTGTGTTTGTGAGCGTGTGTGTGTGTGTGTGTGTGCGTGTGTGTGTGTGTTTGTAATATTGTATAGTTTCCTCCCATTGAGCGACAAACAGCATCTGCCACCGGAGGCACGACAACAACCAGCGCTGGACAAAAGAGAGGAAGTAAACCTAATGGGACAGGAAGTGAAGGACGGGGGGGTGAGGAAGGGCTCAGGGAAAGAACTGAGGAAACGAGGAAACAAGGACGAAGGTGAGGTGCAACAGGAGTCAGTGCACAGCAGACTCCATGTTTGAGACTTTTGAAGAGCATCAGGTGGGCAGCTGTGAATGACATCATCAGGGGGAGGTAGAGACGGAGGGAGGAAGAAGAGATCAGGATGGAAGCTAAACTCACCGAAGCAAAACTCCACTTTCGGTCTGAGTTTGGTGGCATCGCTGACCTGGAGGAAAGAGGGGAAGAACTGCAGCAGTGCCATAATGCTGGTGTTGATCTCCCGCAGCGCTGCTGGCTGAAACGACAACTGACCTTGGAGATGTAGGCGAGGTTGACAGAGCCAACATTCTCAGCGCCCACTGGCAGGTTCTTAAAATACACAAAAATACAAAACTTCAGCATCGCAACTGCCGAGGATGCCGCTAGAGCACGTCACTGCACGTGAATCGGGAAAGAGGTAAGCACCTGCGGGTTGTCCATGTACCACAGCAGGTTGCCCCGCTGCGTGTCCAGGATGAAGTAGCGGCGCAGGAAACGGCCGCTGCTCTCATCTTCCTCAATGTCCAGGAAGCCACACATTCGATTCTGGCGGTCCACGTACGGCATCACAACCCCGAGTGGCCTTGCCTGGCCTGGGGGGCATCACAGGGATGCTGCATGGGGGAGGGAGGTGGAGGGGGAGAGTTCAGGGTCTGGTCACAAACTGAAGAGGACCCAGAACGCACAACTCAGTCTGTTTGTCTTCATGATCTTCCATCATAAACTGATGCCAACTAGAGATTTCCAAATGCATAAAAGACCTCAGCAGTCACATGGTGTGTGTGTGTGTGTGTGTGTGTGTGTGTGTGTGTGTGTGTGAAAATCCGCTGCAACCATCACTGAACACAACACACAGCCAAGAGTAATACTATATCAGTTTTTAAACATCGTTAGTTCCGCAAAACTATGCAATGGATTGCTTCCTCCCACACAGTCGGGCCAATCATCGCACAACCATCGTATAACAAAACATCAAGCGCTAAACATCCTACGTAAACTTGGCCGGGCCACTCCCATCCTGAAGTTGACAAGCAGGACATTCAAACTCAAACGGTAATAAAATCGTTATCTGAAAACGCATATTACCCGGCTGGTGCACGTTTGTTGAATTTACGCGGCTGTGCCTCCGTAACTGACGTAGAAACAGACGTAACCGTGTCGCTTTGTCGGTTAAATTAAGGCAGCGTTTCACGCAGGACTCCTCGGAGTGAGAATGAAAGTGTCGCAGACCTTAAAGCAGTGACTGACTGGTTTCCTCATCCGCGTCTCCGCTTGACTCTACTTTATTCGTTTTATCCGGGTTATCGGAGTGTCCAGGCGGTGGCGCTCGGGAGGCACCACGGCTCAGAAACTCAGAGTTCGGTCTTTACTTACAGTTTAGTCCAGTCCGGGTTCGGAGAGGCAGCTCTCGCGGGCTCCACAGTCAAGTCACACAATACACATTCAAACCTACTTCCGGTCTCACATTAACTGCGACTCTTTACGTGTACAAACGCCAGCAAGGAGCGTCAGTCAAGAACAATGTTGTGCGTTTTCAAAGTTAAATACTTACATGGAGACCAAAGCGCTGAACGTGTTGAGACATATTATCCAATTACAGTTGAGAAATGCACTGAAATACCAGGATGTGAAAGTTGTATATTGTATGTTTACACTGCCCCATTCTTTTTCAGTTCCCAGTTTAATTTGTCCTTTAACCACATGGCATTCCTTTTCTATCCCCAATTCACTAATGAATATTCTTGAGAATATTTGTTCTGCAGAAGTGATTGCGCCTCAGGCTCCTCGATTCAGCTTTAATCTATTGGATTTATGTTGAAGCTCTTCTCAGCTACTAACATTTAGAGGTATCTTGTGCCATTATTCTCACGTTATCTTTTCACTTCAATTCAGTTTCACATCTTGAATCTCGAGTCAGTTTGCGCGTAGGCGCCTCATGCTTTCATTTTGAAGGCCAAAAATACATACTCGCCCACGCACTACTGGATACTTGACACATAAGACCATTTTTTTTCAACCTTTTACTTTTACGAAGTATCAAGGGAGATGCAGTCACAAATGAACTAGCAGGGAGTGGACATTTCTGGGCCGACAACACCTGAAAGCACGATTATATTATTATTATTATTATTATTATTATTATTATTATTATTATTATTATGAAGCTAAATTATGTTTTATATGGAGCTAAACAACAGTAAAGGTGCTGACATCAGACTAGATTAGATTTGTGTATAACTAAGGCATTTAAAAAAACAAAAAATTTTAGCACATATTAACCTTTTGGCACGTGGTGCTTAAAAGCTGGTTAAAAGTAGTTTTCTTCAGGAATCCAATGTCTCCATGGTGGAGGTGCATATTAACCTACAGTGTGCTTGACCCAGGCTTTCATAATTTATGCACCAGAGGATCAAAACCTTTTAATTTTATGACACTTGCGGCCAGAAAGCCACTAGGACTGAATTACACAAGTATCTCGTCTCTTTGTGTGCTCCTCTCTCATCCGTTGCCTCCAGGAGATGGGAGGGTTGGAGGTGCTTTGGCTCAGCATTCTGTGCCAGAGTGGATTCTCCAGCTGCTCCCTCGACTCCATGTCAAAGACCCAATTGTCTTCTGAAAGATGGCCGGCCAGCCCTGGTGCCAGCCACCACGCTGCTCTTTTCTGCAGACTCTCCATGTGCTGGCAGGAAACTCTGCCAGGTCCTCGACCAGCAGCAGCAGCACCAGCAGCAACTCCAGGAGCCTCTTTCACCGCAGCGTGTCAGTCATTATAAGGACGCGGAGGCCCTGGTGGTGCAGGAACATCAGATTGATGGCTGGCAGGATGGAAGCAGAATGCCACGCAGGGATTGGAGCCAGGCTCAGAGCTAAGCAGTAACACGTCCGTGAGGTCTGTGCCAGGTAGACCTGAGTGGGGTGAAGACATGGCAGGAGGGACGTCACAAAGGTTCCTGTCAACAGCTCCTCCAGTTTAAATGGGATGTGGAAATTGTGATTAATGCCACTTTGAGATGAAAGGTAGATCAATGAAGGACTATTGAGAAACATCTGTGCACACACAGCATCATTCCATTCACAACCACGGAGTCTGTTTTGAGTGAAAGTAGGCTTTTTGTTTGAAATAACAAGGGGAAAAATTATTTTGTATTTAAATAGGAAACAAGACAAACATTAACATTTTAAAACAACCCAACATTCTGACAATGGACAAAGCTGGCTGGCTGGTGCAGTGGGCAATGTGATGCAGCTATGGCATCGTTTTAATGGCATCCAAATGACCCATAAGGTTTTTTAAAAGTTTTGAGTCAAATTAAAGAATAAATAAAGATTGCGTTTAAACTGGTGATTCTTAAAGGTTTTCAGTGTTCGATTGGGCAAGGACATAATGCCGGTGGAACTGATTTATTTTGAAGGCTGAAGATGATGACTCCCGGTTGTTGGCGTTGGATCCCAGCAGCATTTTTTTGTTTAATATGTTTATTCAAAAGTGAAATAAAAAATGTCAGTTTCCATTTTAGTTGTAAGTTTAATGCGTTTAATTCGTATTTTTTTATTTATCTCAATAGGACATTATTCGAACACAATATCGTGTCATTTACAATTAACATTTTTTCGAGTTCAATCGATGTCCTTGAACGCAGCATGACGACAGGATTAAAGGAGTCTTCAATTTGAACTAGCATTTCCGGCTCTGATTTTGCAAATAAACATAAAGGTAAAAAAAACCCAACATCTTTCAAAACAATTGTTGAGTGGTGAAGTTAACCTTAATATACTTTAACAGGTTACATTTGGAACAAAGTTTTGATATTGTTATTTTGTATAAGATATTTCCGTGCCAACTGAGATTAAAGACGTTGTTTTTACGTCTATCTGAATTTAGAATTTCATTTTGAAGTCTTGGTTGTCCAAATTCCGGTCCCGTTATTCTGCGTTCAGTAAACTTGACGCAGCGAAAGAATCCAATGGATGTCTCCGTCGTAGCCTGGATGAAACAATCGAGTTCGATTTAACCTAAATACAGATGCAGATTGTTGTCTTTTACTGTTCTAAAGATCATAGCTTCCTTTCCGCCCGGATATTCTCTTATCTTGGCTGATCGTGGATCCCGATATCTTACCGTTCAGGGCTCAGATCTGCCTTGTTTATACTGTTGAGGCTAGCTGAAAGCAGGGACTCAGGCCCGGTCCTGAGCAAGTTTAGCGGCTGCTGCGGCTCCGGAGAGTTTCGGGTGTATCGGACCTTTAGCTCATCAAGTGAGTATGGACACACACTGCAGTGTTGGATCATTTATTACTTCAGTTATCCCCATGTCCGTGTTTTTTTCGTATTGCCGTGACAACACAGTACTTATTGTTAGCAGTTAGCATACCACTAGCAGTTCGCCTGAGTGACGGACGGCTCCTGTCTCCTGTCGAGCTAACGTTAACGGCTAAACTCGCGCAAACGTTCACGGTAACTGGATGAAATCTTGTAAATATGTTTATGTATATTTCCTATTTGTACACTTCTTGTGCCACTACACTGACCTTTATCTCGCCGTCGTATGCCATGATATTTGTGGCGCGCTCCGTAAACATTAGCGCCCTTAGTTCGGCAGTAGGCTAACACTGCTAGCCTTGTTTTGGCTGGCTTAGCTCCGACCGAGCTACTGTGCGTTCTCTTTTAAAACGGTTGCCCACTTTGAAGGAGAGTTCGATTATTTATTTATTTTTAATAAAGGAAGACATTGCTCGTAATAAGTTCAAACCCAAAAATCGACTGTGTAGTAAATACACGAGTCATTTTTTGCAACTGGCAGCAGCTCCAGCTCAACGTCAACCCTACAGCCGTTCCAAATACCCAGTGCCCTATGGATCTTGTTGATATGAACCATGGTTTTCTGGTGTCTTTCCTCAGAATATGATCCATATGCAACAATGACGTCCAGATTTGGGAAAACCTACAGCCGCAAGGGAGGAGAGGGCACGTCCAAGTTCGACGAGGTTCTGTCCACCAAGAGGGGAACCCTCAGCACCAAATGGGGGGACACCACCTACAAGGCCAAGGTGGGCTGCAAACGTGCCGGGCCCCCCAGGAACGACTCAGTTCTCGGGACCAACAAGAGGCCCTGCCCGTCTGGAGACGACCTGGAGGATCCGTTTGGGTTCGACAGCGATGAGGAGTCCAAGCCGGTCTCGTCCCGCAGCAGCAACAAGGCATCGCCTGCCAAGCCCGCCTCGGCCGAGCCCCCGAGAGCAGAGCGGCCGGGGATGTCCGTGAACGCGGGGAACAGCGTCGCGGCCTCCGACAGAGGGGCGTCATCCTGGCTGCCGGTGGACAGGAAGCAACCCAGAGCCGTGGAGGACACGGCTCGCTTTCTTAGCAGCAGCAGCAGCAGCAGCAGCACTGGCTCAGGTAGAACACACACACACACACACACACACACACACACGGTCAGCAGTTGAAACCTGCCATTATCAGCCGACCACAGCTTGAGCTGTTGACTCGGCTCATAGCGATGCTGAATGTGCATCACTGCTTGTTGCCAAATTCAGAAAAACACCTGAAATAAGTGCACAGGAAAGCTGTGATGTTTCCAATGTGCGAGAACGGCAAAACAACACTCGCAACTCGCAATCAGAGAGCGTCTGATTCATTGTTAGGCAGAGGCCGCACGGCTAACCTCACTCAGTCAGAACAGTGAGGGCAGGGGTGGGCAAACTTTTGGACTGGGCAGCAGCAGCAGGTGGATGGAGTGTTCTGTGACCCACCTCATAGGAGAAAGAAATATAGCGCGGGATAAGTAGGAAACATGTTGCTTTAGTGTCAATTGAAAATGAACAAAGGCAAAGTTCCAACATGATCTGTGTCTTTGAAGCGCCACGGTACTTTAGCTCTTTATTGAAATGACTCTTAAAGCACTGTAAAATGGATGACATACAGCCATTTCATGACTTATTTGCTATTGATATTATTTAAAGATCGGCGGGCCGGATTAAAAAGCTTAACGGGCCACATATGGCCCCCGGGCCGTAGTTTGCCCATGCTTGAGCTGGGGTTTCGTCACGAGCGAGCAAGTAGTCGTTGACAAAGTGTTTTGCTTGCACAGGATTGTCTGCACAGAACCAGCACAGCTACTCGTGGTACCAGAACGCCTCCGAGAGCGACAGGAAGCCGCTGGCGCAGACGACCACCTTGAAGACGGGCTCCAAGGTCGAGGCCACCACCTACGACTCCTGGGACGCCATCATGGGCCTCCGCCCGCCCTCGCCCAGCCCCGAGCCCTGGAACCCGGCCCCCGCGCCCTCCTTGGTGTCGGCAGGGAGCTGCGAGCGGGGGTCGGCCCGCCGCGAGAAAGCGCCCTCGCCGCCCCACCCGCAGAGCCCCAGCAAAAGGCAGGACGTCCGCACGGACTCGGACTTCGTGCTGGAGACGACGGACTTTTCTCAGACGTCCTCGTCGTCGCTCGGCAAAAACTCGAACTGTCGGACGTACAGGCGGCCCAACAAGCAGGGCCCCGCCTCCAAAGCCTCGGCCCTGGACCCCGAGCCGCCTTCCGCCCAACACACGAACAAAGCTGGGGGACGGGGCCGCGGCCGGACGAGGGACTACACCGTGCTGCATCCGTCCGCCGTGTCCGTGTCCAACATCACCATCCAGAACCGAGGGGTGGACGAGTTCCCCACGGACGCCGCCGCCGCGTCCTCTGACGGCGCCGCGGGGCTGGGCAGCGCCACCGAGCTGGGGGCCGGGTGGCAGCGGAAGAAAGTGGCGGAGCCGCAACACGGGAGGTACACACAGACACACACACTTGCGTTTCCCTCCCGCTAGCCAGCGCAAACTGCTTATCTGATCTGCTTACACTCGAGCAAACAGTGGGCCAACGTTCTGACTTCCGGTCTTCAGCTTTGCGATGAAACTTTGTGGCTTCAACTTCTGCAATAATGTTCCCTGTTCTGAAACGGGGTTAAACTTCAATTCTTTGAGAGAGTCTTTGACCTCACCGCCTTCCCAGGTCAGCCAGCTCTCTCTCTCTCTCTCTCTCTCTCTCTCTCTCTCTCTCTCTCTCTCTCTCTCTCTCTCTCTCTCTCTCTCTCTCTCTCTCTCTCTCCTCTCTCTCTCTCTCTCCCTCTCACTCTATCCCTCTCTCTCCCTCACTCTCTCACTCTCTCTCTCTATCTCACTCTCTCACTCTCTCTCTCCCTCCCTCGCGCTCTCACTCTCTCTCTCTCACACTCTCTCTCTTACTCTCACTCACTCTCTGCACCAGCTACCTGTCGCAGGCATCTGCAGGCTCGCTTCTTCACAGGTACAGCAGGCTGCTATACCTATTAGCAGCAGTCTCGTGCTTAAAGTCGCACCTCCGTCACAAGGCACTGGTGTTTGCTGACATGCAGGTGTCGCTTCAGACTCACGCTACCGTCGCCATCTAGCTGCAGCAGCCTTGATGGTCCTGCTGTTTGTTCAGTAAAATGGAAAAATGGAGGTTCAAAGGATGAGTTTGTTAGGGTCTTGTCTCTTTATAAGAATGGATTGGATTTATGTCGCGCTTTTCCAGGCCCTGAAAGCACTTTACAGTGAAGCCGTTATTCATTCACACCACACCACACTCACACTGGGGGTGGTGGTGAGCCACATGTGTAGCCACAGCTGCCCTGGAGCAGACTGACGGAAGCCAAATGGCTCCTCTGACCACCAACCGACATTCACTCACATTAGTTAGAAGGCAATGCGGGTTGAGTGTCTTGCCCAAGGACACAATGGCAGAGGATGGAGCGGGATTTGTCATTGGACAACCAGCTCTACCTCCTGACATACAGTTAATATAATAACTTAAATTACAAATAACAGTGAAGTCTGGCGGTTGTGACGGGGTTGTCCGTTTCTCTGTCCATGACAGTTACTGCTCACTCTTGGTCTAGTTCAGATTAGATTAGATTAGATTAGATTAGATTAGATTAGATTAGATAGAACTCCATTGGTCCTCCACACTATGTCGTCGGGGAAATGAAGAATTCTATTGGCAACAGAAAATAAGTTAACTGCATTCTGTCAGTTCTGTCCCTGCTCTCCCCTCCCACTCGTCCTCCATCCCAGCTAGCAGCAGGGTGATCGGGTCTGCGACATTGCGAGGTGGTGGTGGTGGTGGTGGTGCCTCTGCGTTTGCGTTCATTCAAATGTTTTCCCCTCGCCCCAGGTCCAGGCAGACCCACAAGTCCAAGAAAGACAGTAAGATGGACCTATTTGGTTTTGAGGAGGGTGACGCCCCGCAGGACAGCAGCAGTGGCGGCGGCGGCGGCGACATGACGGACGGCGGCTCCAGCTACAAGATCAAATACTTCGGTTTCGACGACATGAGCGACAGCGATGGCGCTGATGACGACGACGGCGGCGGCCTCGGCTCCTCGGAGGAGACCAGGAGAGCCGCGAAGCCGCCGTCCCCCAAACCGGCTCCGGTGGTCACAATAGACGAAGTGCAGGACCTGGACCCGCCAGACTCACCAGAGCCTCCGGACCCCTTCGAGAGGCTCCGCCTCAAGGAGAAGCCAGCGGCCAAGGAGGAGAAGAAGAGCTCGGAGAAGCTGGAGAGCAGGAACCGAACAGGTATACACACAACCGAACAGGTATACACACACACACACACACACACACACACACACACACACATGTTGATTAGGGATTTGGATCTCTGGGTGTTTCACAATTTGATTCCAAATCGATTCTTGATTCAAACATCGATGCTGTGTGTAGTGTGTTAACAATTAGACAAATGGTGGCATCAACGCAGAATGCAGTTTGTATATGTATAACCTGCTTTTTACATTTGAAAGTGGTATCAACTGATTGATGGAAGCAAAACTTCTACTGCTAAAGTTAAGACAAAAAGGTAACTTTAATTCACATGTAACTTTCATGTACAAGATTTATATGTTGGTGCATAAGTAAAACTGCACAAAATAAAACCTTGCTGCCATTTTCTCCCAGAAGATTACAAAACCAAATTGTGTACAAATAACACAAATTAGTGATTTGTATGATTTTTCACGGTTAAAACTTTTTTTTGAGTATGTCTCAATTCCCAGTAACTAAGAATAAGTTCAAGATATGCCAAACAGCTTCTGTTAGTAGATTCAAAAAATGCTTGAACAAGCTTAAGCTAGTTAAAGCTAGCTCAGGCTAGCAGGGAGGGAGGCTCACGTCGCTCTGGCAGCAGGACTGCAATGATTAGTTGACATAATTGATTACGTCGACAACATAAATTTGTTGAGGCGTGGACACGTCGTGTTGTTATTCTAGCCGCTAGGTGCTCATTAGTACCTGCAGTGCAGTACTGAGCACTGAGGGTGGCAGTGTCGCTCCTTAGATAGGGCTGTGCGATTAATCGATTTTAAATCGAAATCAGATTTTTTTTTAGTCATAACGATGTTAAATAGAGGAAAATCCATTTTCCTCTTTCATGCTTCCGGGTTGGCGCCTCTTGGGTACCGTAGTACCCAAAAGTACCCCCCCCCCGCTTACGTTGAAGCGTTGAGGGGCAGGCTGTGTGGAACGAAGCGCAGAGAGACGAAGGAAGAATCGTAGCGGATTAGATTTGCGATTCTTATTTGAATCGCTTCTCCCCCTCTGCAAATATTGATCTTTGCACGCACTTTATTGACTTCATCCCGTCGTGGGCGTGTCCTCCGTCCCTGCAGATGTCATGGACTTCTCGGAGGACGGCCTCCGCGTGGTGGCCGGCGTGGTTCCTCGCAGGCTGCCGCCCAGCAAACCACCTGAGAAGAACTCTGACACCCTGCGGAGGATCTTCAGCGCGCACAAGAAGGTGAGGCGCTCCGCTAGTTCAGTGTCGCTCAACTGGTGGGTTGCGACCCAATGGTGGGTCACAGAGCTGTTTTGATTGGGTCTTCGTGGGCAAGCCCCCTGCTTTTATTTTTTATTATTTTTTTTTGTAAGGGATTTTATATTTTTAGTTTTCTTCTTCTTTTCTTTTTTTTTTCTCTACACAATGCTTGTATATTGTTGCCAGTTGCTCTCCCTATCCCCCATCTTGCCACTCACTTACATCCTCTCTCTACTGTCTTTTTCACTCCCTGTCCCTCCCTCAGTCCTACCATGGCCAGAATATCACTCATCCATAGAAATATAATGAAGCCACTCAACAGGTAGTTCCAGAACCGACCTGTGTGGCTCACACCCTCTGGTCACAAGCCATCATAAAGACATTCAGACACACTTCTGCTTCTCATTATGGCCAGACAGGACAAGGGGAAAATATAGATATGTATATATATTTATTTATAGAGAAAATGTTGTAACATTTATTTTTGCGGGACACCAAATTCAATTCAATCATTTCAATAATTTATTCACTCGACATGATGGAAAGTGGGCCAACATTTTTGTTTTTGTGCAATAAATTTGGGTCGCGACTTCATGCTGCGGAGTCAGAATGTGGGTCTGGAGGCTCCACCTGTTGAACCGCTGTTCTAGTTGGACTTCCTGGACGATGATGTCACCAGGGGCAGAGTCGCGTGGAGGCGGCGTCTTCGCGCGCGCGCGCACACACAGACACTTGCACTCGTGTGTGTGCGTGTGTCGCAGCGGGATGTTGGCCCGCATCGCGAGCCCTAACCCCGCCCCCTCTGCCCCCGGCACAGTGGCAGGTGGGCGGGGCCTGCAGGGCCCAGTGTCACTCAGACTGTAGGTGGCTCCACTTCACCCCATGCGCCTCTTTTTGTCTCCTCTGATTAAACCCTGCGGTGTGCGTGTGCGTGCACACACACACACACACACACACACACACACACACACACACACACACTGACTTCTAGCTCATCCTGCCCCTCCCTCCTTTGTTTTTCTCCTCTCCCGGTCTTGGCAGCAACAGGTTGGCAGAAACGCAGCAGACGAGAGAAGCCAAAGGGTGGAGAGTGTCTCCCTGTGTGTGTCCTTGTGTGTGTCCTTGTGTGTGTCCTTGTGTGTGTCCTGTGTGTGTGTCCCTGTGTGTGCGTCCTGCTGTTTGATGTGTGTTGGCCCAGTTTCACCACTTTAATGAGACTGTGTCTTCCTCCTCCTCTTGCCCGGCACCACCTTTGTCTCCTCGTCCTCCTTCCCCTCCAGCTCCATCTTTTCACACGTTTCCTTTTTAATCTTCAGAAACCAAACCTCAGCGCTCACAGTCGTGTTGTTTTCATTGGGGTCCTATGATGAAAAACCTACTCAGCTTTTCAGCTTGTTAACATGTCTTTTTGAGCTACTGGCATGCCGACTAACACACCAAGTGTGAAACATGACAACTTGTTCCTCTCTAAGTGGGCTGACGTTTTTTGGTGTTTGGATTTTGCTCGACTCTACGTCACAGCACACTTATTTTGATAAAAAATATATGTGGCCAAGGTGTTCATCCATGTTCCAAAGTGGAGCCATGGATGGAGCAGGTGGGCGGTGAGGGGCTGGGGGGGGGTACTGAGTGAGAGATGGTCTTGTTTTGTGAAGCCTGCACAGCTCAGATTGGGAGTTTGGACCAAACCTTGGTTGTGTGTTGTTGGAAGTCAACCAGCAAAATTAATTTGTTTCATCTGGAACTGTACATGAGGGTCCCTTTAAACATCATTATCATTTGTGTTGCAGTCTCCCACCAAAGCTGTGTACAACGCCCGACACTGGACAGTGGAAAGCGAGGAGGAGCCTCCACCGTCGTCCTCATCGAAGCCACAGACGACAAATGTAACACACACACACACACACACACACACACACACACACACACACACACACACACCGGTCAGGCTCCACATGACGGAGGTTCCTGCTTGGCGTCTCCAGGCACCCAGCTCATCAGGAGCGTCCAGCAAAGAACCCGCCAACGCTCAGAAGGACGACGGCGTCTTCAAGACTCCGCCCCCTCCGCCCAAAGTCACCAAGTGCGTGAACATCCCCACCGACCTGTACCAGGACACCGTCACCACGCTCAAGTGCCGCAAAGAGCACAAAGAGGTAAGGTGGGGGCGAGCAGCGGGGGGTTGTCCTCACGGTGCCCCGCCCGTCTCAACTCTCTGCTCATGAACTTCTCTGCTGACTCCACCCCCCTCGTCCCCCTCCTCCCCACCTCCTGCTGCCCTCCAGCTGTACACGGTCGTCCAGCACGTGAAGCACTTCAACGACGTCGTGGAGTTTGGGGAGAACCAGGAGTTCACCGACGACTTTGAGTATCTGGCGACAGGCCTGAAGAGCGGACAGCCGCTCAACACTCGCTGCCTCAGGTGAGGAGCAGTGAAACAAACGCACCCTTTCCACACAGTTCTTCTTCTTCTGCCCTTCTTCTTCTCCTTCTTCACCTTCTCCTCTGCCTCCTTCTTCTTCTTCTTCTTCTTCTTCTTCTTCTTCTTCTTCTTCTTCTTCTTCTTCCTCTTCTTCTTACTCTTCTTCTTCCTCTTCTCCTTCTCCTCTGCCTCCTCCTCCTTCTTCTTCTTGTTCTTCTTCTTCCTGCACTTTGTTCAGACTAAAATGACAGTTGTGTGTGTGTGTGTCCAGTGTTATCAGCCTGGCCACCCGCTGTGCCATGCCTGGCTTCAGGATGCACCTGCGTGCGCGGGGGAAGGTGGCCCAGGTCTTCAAAACTCTCAACGACGCCCCCATGCTCCCAGTAAGGCCGCCCGCCTGCCCGCATGCAACAGTCCAGAGTCTTTCAACCTTTTTTTGATCCACGGCGCACTGTATACATTGAAGGAATCCCACAGCACACCACCAAAGATAAAATATCATGAAATGACACCTTTTAGCCTGATAATGTCAATATCGTCTCTTCGTTTCAGCCTGTTTAGATGCACACAAAGCTGATATCCTGGGAGGGAAATAGGTTCACACTGTTTAAAACACTGTCACTCCACAATGGAATGTGACATTATGTCACAGTACACAAGTGTGCTGTGTCGTTGAAAACACTGCAACAAATAAAACACACCTCGTGTTGTTGGGATTACTCCATAAAAGTAATCCAACTACTGATTACTGCTCAAAAAGTAATCTAATTACTTCTTTAACTACTTTGTTTCATAAGTAATTTACTTTATTTAAACAAGATAAAGTAACAGTTGCTCAGTGCTTTGGAATGAACTTTTTCAAAGTGCAAATTTTGCAGTGGCAAATATTGCCTCTGTCCTCTGAACATGAATGAAAGTTTTGTTCTCTGAACGCAAACGGCACAATTCACAGAACGATCTCATGTACAGCACTGGTGCCCTCTGCACAGCCCATATTGTTAAAATAATTAGAAGCACACTAGTTAAAATATCTCTACTGTACAGAGTACTGCTGACTTACTTGTAAACTTGGCTTTCCAAAATGTAAGAGGTTCGACATGGATATTTTTGAAGTTGACAACATCTTGTTTCCTGCACATAACGTACAACGAACCACAATATTCTTTGTTTTAGACGAGATGAACTCAAAATAATGTTTGTATTTCCAGCTATCAAACATATCAATGACTTTGCGTGCACAGCTGCATCATCAATCTGCGACATCATTGTTTTTGGTTGCTTTTTCTAGATTTCAGACATTTTGTGGGTAATAAGACATTTTTAGCTCGCAAATGATTTTGGAGAAGTAATGGAACTGTTACTTGATAAAGTAATTATCATGTAATTACCATGTTTGCCGCAGTAATCCTGCTACATTACTCAGTTATTCAAAAAGTAGTTTAATTACAGTAGTGGATTACTTGGTAAGAGATTACTGGCCAACACTGCTGACCATGTCCCCCCCCCCGCAGAACCTCGCTCTCTGCACGGCATCCCTCATGTACATTCTGAGTCGGGACCGGCTGAACATGGACCTGGACCGCTCGTGTCTGGAGCTCATGATCCGGCTCCTGGAGCTGGACCAGGACCAGGACCAGGACCAGGAGCCGGAGCAGGACTCGGAGCAGGGAGGGGGCTCTTCCAGCACTGACTCCACCCCTCAGTTCAGCGCCAGGGAGATCGCCAAGATCAAGGAGAAGATCCGCAAGCTGTGCGACACGGTGCACAACAAGCACCTGGACCTGGAGAACATCACGGTGAGGCCGTCGCTGCGTCACACCCCTGCCCCTCCCCCCTCCTCACTACTGTGTGTGAATTTGACTCACCCTCCCCTCCCCCGTGTCCCTGCAGACGGGTCACCTGGCCATGGAGACGCTGCTGTCCCTGACGTCCAAGAGGGCCGGAGACTGGTTCAAGGAGGAGCTGCGGCTGCTCGGGGGTCTCGACCACATCGTGGACAAAGGTGAGAGAGGTTTCGAGGGGTTCCGCTGTGGCCCGGCGGGAGGAACCGGTTCTGACTCTGCTTCTTGTCACGCCGCCCACAGTGAAGGAGTGCGTCCACAACCTGGACCAGGAGGACGACCAGGAGAAGCTGGTGTCGGCCCTGTGGGGAGCCGAGAGGTGTCTGAGGGTTCTGGAGAGCGTAAGTGTGGTAGACGGAGAAGAAGCAGGTTCTGGTCCTGGCCCAGCTCAGGGTTCAGGGGCTTGAGAACCGGACTCCAGTGGTTCTGTTCTGACTGAGAGGTTGATTTGTCCTCCAGGTGACCGTTCACAACCCAGAAAACCAGAGCTACCTGATCGCCTACAAGGACTCATCGCTCATCATCTCCTCTGCAAAGTGAGTGCACACACACACACACACACACACACGTGCCTGTGCACACACGCGCACACTACTGCACAGTGTTTTAGTGTCCCTAATACTCAAGATGTCCATCATTATTGCGGTTTTGTCGTCCAATTTCCTGCACTTGACTTGCTGTCAGTCAAAGTGCTGACCTTTGACCCCTGCCCACCAGAGGGAGATAGAGCGAAGCAGAGCAGAGCATGTCTGTCCCCTCACTGGACCCTTCTTGTCTTTCTGCCTCTCTCACTCTGTCAAGTCACTCTGTGTGTAAGTCACTCAGTGTCCAGGTCCCAACGCTGCAACCTCTCTACAATGGGAGATTTTATGACCAAAAAAAAAAAAATCACATTATTAATTTTTTTTTAAAATCATCTATTTTATTTATTTTATTGTATTTTATACTTTTTCTGTCTGGCCTGTCTCCTCCTCCATCTGGCGCCCCCTGTGTGACCCCGCCCCCCAACAGAGGTTGGGGGTGAGCACGAAGGATAAATGTGGGAACAAAGAGCTGCTGTTTGAGGCAGTGACGCTGTCAGCTGCTGCCTCTGCTAACTCAATTAACCCCCCAAACCACACACACAGCTACGCTCAGACGCCCGTATTGGTGCCACTTGTACTTCTGTTTCCACTTCTTTCTTTTATTTTTTTTTTCAAAATCCATTGAAAATGACATAAAACAATTTAGGTCATGTCTTCACTATAGGAACCACGCCACAGTGCCTCAGTTATATCGGAGACCATAGTTCATTTGATGAAGAACCATGTATCTTGTTTGTAAACTTTATTCTGAGTCGTCTCATATCATGAAAAATCCAAAAACTTTCCCCAAACACAATGATCTTCACCCACCTGAGGCTTTGGTGGAGCATCGGTGTTACTGTTTTTTTTATCATGCCATATTGTTTCAACCCAACTCTCTCTGTGCCTTTCGGCTGTGTGCACAGTGCTAATTATTAAAAAAGCAAAGAAAAAAATTCTAAACTCACAGAAAATACAATCCAGAAATAATCAATTTTTATTCAGGCTGCTCCTTCTCAAACCTCAATTTAAAGACATTTAGATTGTTGCAAAGTGAAGGGGTGAAAGTTTCAATCTCACTTGTAATTGCACTGTGACACACACACACACACACACACACACACACTCCTGTCCTTCCTGTTGCTTCCTGCAGTTGGCCAGACTCTGCTTTCTGCTCAGATTTAATCTGGTTATCTACATCAGGCTGGTGACCTGCTTCACCCTACTACTGCAGCTGCCATCCGTTTGTGTATGTGTGCGTGTGTGTGAATGCTGTTCTGTTTTCTGATGACACATTGAAGAGGATGACATTTAGATGCAACTCCAGCTTCTTTCTTTTGCCGACTCTTAAGATAAATCCCCTGAGAAATAAAGACAGTTAATGATGACTTTGCAAGCCACGGTCGAGGATAAACTTTGCTGACTGTTTTTTGCTTTTTGTCCATCAGGGCGTTGAGCAGGTGTGAAGAGATGATCCAGCGTTACAGCAGGGAGCTGCACACAGGTCGCACCGCGGTGGCCAAGGCGGTTGAGGACTGCATGAGGGCCATCATAGGAGTTCTGCTCAACTTGACGCACGACAACGGTCAGCGAACGCTCAACGGTCGACGCTGACGATGCACGTGATCATGTGTTCACATCTGTGTGTTTCTGTTGTGTGTGTGTGTGTGTGTAACACAGAGTGGGGAAGCACCAAGACGGGAGAACAGAAGGATTTCCTTGTCACGGCTCTGAATTGTGTCCTTAAAGTCCCTCAGTACCTTCCCCAGGAGCGCAGGTTCGACATCCGAGTGCTGGTGAGTCGCACGCTCGCACACAGTCTCTCTGAGGTGCAACACAATACAAACCTCTAACAGAATTAAAGATGGCGGCCCTTGTACGTCAAATAAAGTTTTTCGCTACTTCTGCATTATGCCGTCTATAGAGCATGCGCAGTAGCCTCACTTCCCATCACGCCTCTGTAAGATCACACGATGCGGCTGGATGCATTAGCCAATCACAACGGGCTGAAACACAGCATGTAATGTGATGTCACGCCAGGAATAAAGTGTTCTCTGCGGATTTTCTTTCCTAGTTTTTAAAAGTCCGTAAATTAAAAGTATACTATAGAAACATTTATTATGATCCTTGACTTTGGCCAGAGGCTTCCTGTGAACTGTTCTAAAGGCCGCATGGAATTTTTGGCTGCAGTACATTAAGTGGCCACTGAGGAAAAAATGCTGCGCTGCCATATTGAAAGCCTTGTATTTGGTTATAATGACACATTCATTATACAAACATCAGAGCTTTTAATGTGAAAGTATCACAACTCGGCTTCATTTAAAAAAAACATCCGGTTGGTTATTGTGCTGTACACAACATGAGGACAAATAGATCACACCAAAAAAAATGAATACACGTCTATCAATACAAATATGAGATGGGTAAAATAATGGTTAAAAGCCAATGAGGAAACACAGAAAGGCATTGCGATAACAAATTCTGAGTCAAACGGAGCAGCTGAAGCAGGTGACCTTCTGTTTGTGGATATTAAGCCCATGAGTAAACCTGCAACCAGCCACCAGGAGGATACCAGGTGTCTAATGTTGTGATAACAGTTGTCCAGCGTGTGTGCTAACCCTGCGTCTGTGTTGTGTTCAGGGTCTGGGTCTGCTCATCAACCTGGTGGAGTACAGTGCCAGGAACAAGTACTGCCTGATGGAGATGGTGATGGAGGAGGGCCCGGTGCCCGGCGACACCACCGTGCTCAGCCCCCCGAACGGAGACGGAGACGGCAGCAGCGGCCCGCTGAGCGCCATCGCCGCCCTCGTACAGGTCCGTGCCAACTGATCCCCCGACCCGGTTCGCCCTGCCGCCCCAGGTCCGGTGTCCCAACACGTGTCCTCCTCTGCGTCCTTCCCAGCTGTTCATCCAGAGGGAGCGGGCCGCCGTCCTGGCCGAGGCGCAGACCGACGACCTCATCAAGGAGGCGCCGAAGCCAGCGCTGGACAAGAGCGGAGAGTGGCAGGAGACGGGCGGCGAGATCCAGTGGGTCGCCAACGACAACACCGACGCCAACCGGCAAGACGACGCCAAGGAGAAGCAGAAGGACGAAGAGGACGAGGAGCTGGATCTCAACAAAGGTGTGGTGGTGGTGGCGGCGGCAGGTGGCTGCCATGCTGAAAAAGCTTATGATGAAAAATGATCATCATCATCGTCATCTTCCTCCTGCTTTTCAGCTTTGCAGCATGCAGGGAAGCACATGGAGGACAGCATTGTGGCCTCGTACACGGCGTTGCTGCTGGGCTGCTTGTGTCAGGGGAGCCCGGTAAGACACCACACACACACACACACACACACACACACACACACACACACACACACCCCTTCACTTTGTTTTGTTGACATTAGAATCCTGTTATCTTACCTGACCAGAGCCTTTGCGTGTCACAAGCAACCAAAGATTGGCAATAACTTGGCAAAACACACTTTAGAAATAAAATCACTGTATTCTTGACTTTAATTCGTGAAATCAGTCTGTCAGAAAATATGCAGATCACACACCAGCCACTGGGAGCCTCCCCAGGCTTCTGCTTCCTCCAGCTTTTTACTCAAGACTCTCTTTTATCAAAGGAAGTTTGTTTAAAGTTGCATGCTGGTTTCTTTTTATTATTATTTTTTTGTCTTTTGACTTGATTTCTCTTTGCCCCCAGCTGAATGTGACTACTGTGAGGGAGAACCTGCCAAAAGGAGATTTCTCCATAATGACTGAAATGCTGAAGAAGTTCCTGAACTTTATGAACCTCACTGTGAGTCAAGGAATATTGAAGAATCGCCACAACATGGTGGAAATATAGAGATTTAGTGTTGGAATTGAGTTTCAAAATGAATTTCTCCATCTCCGTTTGAGTGAGCAACACCCCTGCTTAGTCATTCAGAGAGAAAAAACATCCCTTCATGAACCCACATACCAGGGATTGACCAGCTAAATGTAAAGCACCTTGAAAGAAAAGCAAATGAATTACACAATGTCTGATTGGACAGATTTACAACAAAACCACGAAACAGAACTCTCTGTGATCAACAAAATGTGTTTGTACGATAACGGACAAAACCAGAGTGCAGGATGTTGCGAGACGTTGTGTGTCTGTGCGCATTTATTGATGCCTGTGCTAACCGACCCTGTCGTGTTTTTGCAGTGTGATGTCGGCACCACAGGACAGAAGTCCATCTCCAGGATCATCGACTACCTGGAGCATTGCTAGACACGCACACACACACACACACACACACACACACACACACACACACACACACACTTAGGCACACTCTCGGACCACCCTGTTGCCATTTATTCTCCATTTAAAGCAACATTCCGCCTCCGGTGATTTTGGGTAGATTTAAGGTGGACTATGACATTTTCCTTGTGGCCGTGTTTGCTTCCCTCGCCCTGTTGGGAGAAGTCTCGTTTTTTTCCATTTTCTTGTTCATGATGAGACGATCCACCCTCCTTGGCCGCAACACACGTCATCTTAGTCGGGACTTCTTTCCAAAAACCCTTGGCTTCAACAAAGGGGACGGGAGAGGAGGAATCAGGGGTGAACACAGGCCCTGTCTCTTCTCCAGCTACATTGTTGAAATAATAATATTCACTCATTAAAGTCCACATAGTTGTTCGTGGAGAGCCGTGTTTTAACTTCCCGTGGTCGAGCTGCACCAGGGAATAGGAGCTAAAAAATTGATGACATCGAACTGCTGGAAAAAAAATGTCTGCAGCTGAAGACGAATAAATCCGAGCATCAGGTCTGTCTGAGAAGCTGCCGATGAATAGACGTCCCGGTTTCCACGGCAACGACTCGTTTTGTTACCATGGTGGAATCACTGCAGTTGTCCGCGTCAATGCCGATGAGCTTGTTTATTTTAAGATACTCGAAGTGGCTGCTGAAAGAAGAAGGCAATGCCGCTGTGCCGATGTATTAAAAGGCAGCGACGCTCCACATCTCCCCACTGCGGAGCTGGATTGTGGCCGCCTCCCCCTTACATGCATTGGCAACGTAAAGGCAACATTCAGGCATGCGGTTGGGCAAAAAGTGGTGTTTTAAAACGTTTTAACTTATTGTATTATTATTGCGTTTTTCCAAAGTGTTGCCGTTCCCGCCAAACTTTTAGTTTTTTAGTTTGATGAATAATTGAAACAAGTTGGATCCTTGACTTGAATGTGTTTGTCCTGGTAAAGTCGGTTTTTTTCTCCCTCTGATTGTCGCAGACACACACTCGCCTACACACACACACACACACACACACGCCCACACCTCTCCTCTTACCAGAGCTTTATGGACTGATGTGTGATTGGTTGATTGAAGAGCTTTCTGTACATACTTCCTCTACTGTATATATGGACTGATTTCCTCACCTCAGAGGAGAAGATGCTGGGTCATGTGGGGGTGGGGTTGCAGGAAGGAAGGGTGGATGAATTTAAATGTAGGCGGTAGACTCTACTTTTCTGAATCTGACTATATTTTTCCTTTTCTAAAGCCTTCTGCTGCGTCGTGTTGTTGTTGCGACTGAGCTTCTTTGAGCCGACTGCAGGAAACTTTGTACTGATTTCAGACGGACGTGCTTGTTACCTGTAAATACTTTGAAAGAATAAAAAGTTGCTACTTTCAGTTAATCCTCCTCCTGCTCTTTTATTTCTCTGTCCTCACGCTAATTATTCAAACGAGAATTTGTCCTGGGTTTTTGTTTGAAAAAAAAAGAATATGAAAACAAATGTAAAATATCAAATTTTATTTACAAACTTTGTAATCCGAGTGCTGGAAAACAGAGAAAAATCAAAGTCTTTGTGGCAGTGGTCATTTAGTCCCGCTGCTCCTCTGCCACACCTCCTCACTGGAGATCCTCCGCTGCTCCCCTGTGCGTCCCGCCGGACCAACGCTCCCAGCCGCCAGCCGCTCTCCGGACCCCGGCGAGGCCCCCTGCGTGGGTGGAGTGGCCCCCGGGGAATGCGACGCGCGGCCGGGCGCCTCCTGAAGTAGGTCGCTGAGGGTGGTGATGTAGATCTGAGCCATTTGGAGCGTCTCCGACTTGGAGAGCTTCTTGTCACTCTCCAGGTTCGGGATGACGCTCCTCAAACGGTCGAAGGCGACGTTGAGGCCGAGCATCCTCCTCCTCTCCCGGGCGTTGGCTGCGAGGCGGCGACGCCTCTGCGCCCGCTCCAGGGCGCACTGGTCCGGGTGCAGGTAATGCAGCGCGCCGCCGGAGGGGCCCAATCGGAACTCCACGATGGTGCAAGGAGTGTCCGGGTGGTCGCGTTTGTTCCGCTCCCTGGTCCGCTGAAGCAGAGCGTGGACGTCGGCATGCAGAGAGCCCGGGGCCGCTGGGCCGGAGCCCGGGCCCTGGCCGGGCCCTCCCTCCAGGTCTCCAGAGATGAGAGGCGCTAGGAGGCTTTTACTGGGCGGCATGGCAGCTCCTCTGAGTCGGGACAGATGTCCGAACCGGTCCGGTGTGTGGTGGTCCCTCCACGCTGATGAGGGGGATTTTTATGGAGGAGGCTGCAGGCCGGGGGATCTGGTCAGACTGGAGCGTGCTCCGGAGGCGTGGCTAGGGTCGTGCGCTGGTTGACGGCTGCAGGAGGTCCATCCAGCAAGTTCATCAAAAGAGGATTAGACGCGTCTCGGTGCGCAAGGATTCAATTGACACCTTCCAGCCGGAACAAAGCTACCACACAACTGAATGGTACTTTTATATGTAAATAAAACCTGGCCTGAAAGCAGGGAGAATCCATATTCCTTTATTAGGCCTACTTATTGAAGTTATAAAGAGATTCACAAATTATCCTAAAATAGATCTGTAAAAATAAAGATAATCTTAGAATGATAAAAAGTAGTAAAGTCGTTTGCGTCCGTCCGCAATAGCACAATTCCGATGTACAAAATAAGGAATTGTGGTATTTGTTTTGTATATTTTATATGTACATACAAATAAAAATGCATTGAATTATGTGGAATACATAACCGTGATGAACAGTTAAAAGGGGTAGGCATAAAAAGTGTATACTTCCTCCTACTTCTTTTCGAGCAAGATACTGTTTTGTTTGTATACTTGTTCATGAATAAACAAACAAACAAACAAACAAACAAAGAAACTTTTTTTTTTTTTCCATTCAAGTCCATGCGCAGCTGCATTTGACTTGAGTCCCTGGATTGACGCCGACGCCTGAACTCAACACTGAGTAAATTCGATGTGTTCCGGTCCGGCTGACCAAGTTTGAGCGAATATTTAAAATGAATTCTCTTGCCTCGTGTACTTTTGAATATAAGAAGTGTCAAAAAGAAAACAACCGAAGACAACTCTAAACTTGCGACAGTTTGCGCCAAAAGTGCACGAACACAATCAGGAAAGTAAGCTAACGAACTTTGCTAACAGTTAGGACACCACAGCAACGATTCTACACCGAACTTTGCAGTGGAGTGAGTGGAAAAACGTCAATCTTAACCAAAAACCAAAAGCATGGAAGTACAGCAAGTGAAAGACTGGAGTTCAACCTGGCCGAGGAACGAAGAAATAGCTAGTTAGCTTTGGGTAATTAACAAGCAATGAGACCGTTCGACCTTCAAAATTTCCATTGAAACGTTGAAGACAGAGAAAAGAATATGTTACCGAACGATGTGCTGGAATTAAATTCTCCTGAGTGTGTTACACAAGTTGGAACAACTGAGGTCACAAAACTCATCGAGGAAGGAACTGGGTCGGAGCATTTTTTTTGAATCTCAGAATTGTAATCCTTTATGAGCCATCACAAAATGTTAATGATAATTCTGCACTAGAATGGCTTTCAACAACAGTGATGGCAGACACTTCGCTGTAAGAGGGAAACATTTTGGGCATGCCTGACTATTAACAAGCACAGGACTGCTGCTTATTATCTCCAAAGTCTCCTCCTCAAGTGATTCAACTCTCCATTTTTTGTGCCATCTTGGATAAAAAGAGGCCACCAGTCCTCACCATAAGGCTGCTGGCAATTCTCCTGATTTCAGGTAAGAGGCAGCTACAGATGTTGTGCGTTTGGGTCGGCCCTGCTTTTATTTACCATGACTGAGTTTACTTTTGCTATGAGGAGAACTAATATGCATCTTATTGATCACTTCATTACATATACTGTGCTAACACCAAATAAGACCCCCCTTTGCCGTCAGAACTACCTACATTATTCTTTACATACTGTAAATTCAACAAGGCGCTGGAAACATTGTTTAGAGATTTTGGTCTAACCCCTACTTGAAGCTCTACATGTCTCAGTAGCAATGTGATTATTTGATTTGTTTGCTACCTAAAAAAAAAAAAAAATCTATTCTACTCTGACATCTGGCACCAATGAGGTTTTTTGGCACAGCCAACTGCTGCTCATTTTCTCTTTTCTGGCCTCTTCCCTGTAAAACTCCAGAGATATTTGTGCATGAAAATTCCAGCAGATGAAAACCTTGTGAAACACTCAGACCACTTCGTCTGGCACCACGGCCATTCCACGTCCGAAGTTATTAAAGTCACCCTCTTCTTTTTGCTTGGTGTGAACTTCGACAGGTGGTCTTGACAAGATCCATGTGCGTCCCTCACTGCACTGAGTTGCTGCCGTATGATTGGTCGATCGGAGATATGCAGTTAAACAGGTGCGCTAAATAAAGTGGACTTTGAGGACTGTTTCAGCACCATGGAAAGCACTGTGCGTTTGGCGGTAACCAATTACAGTTTCCTGGTGTGCTTGCTTTTGTGGGTGTAAATGTTTTGATCATAATAGGATTTAAGTGGTTTAGGGTTTATTTAATTTTCCATTTTTGAAAAATTTGTGAGAGAGGGGTCAGAGACGGTCGACAACAGAGCAGCAGGAGGGACAGAGGAAGAGAGGAAGCTGCCAGCTGTTAAAAGCTGCTTTATTTCCTGGTGGTTAATAAATAAAAACAGATTTAGCGTAATGATGCAGACTTTTTCTTCCGTCGATCTGTTGCTCCTGTAATATTTGGGATTGTTGTGTTGTGTTTGTAGCCATCCAGGCTATTAACTTGTTGTAATGTCTTTTCTGTGGACCTATTTGAAATTTTACTGACCGTTTTATCGGCTTACAGCATTAATAGTCAAGTGTTTTTCCACAGTGACCTGCTCACTGGCTGCACTTGTGCAGATATGTTTGTTTGTGCACAAGGCTTTTAAAGTCGAGGTGCGCATGAGAAAAAATAGGGCTCCCTCTGGGACCTCGGAGTAAGTCTAACACTGAGAAAGTTGTTGTTGCTCAGGCACTAGAACTGTGAAACTTGTGAAGCATCCTTCCACCCACTTTTCTGGACATTTTCAACTGATGGGATTTGTTGACAAAGAATTTGAAAAGATATGCAAAGGATTGTTGAGAACAAAATGTCGCTGAACCTTGTAGTAGTAACTATTTTGAAGAACTTTTGAACCTTTTGGAACAAGCCAGTCAGCGAAACAAAGCTGGCGGATGCTAAAACCAGAGCCCATCGAATCGAAGCAGTCGTGCAAAGTTCACATTTGAAACCCCCAGCTGTCCCAGACCGCGTTGATCAGCAGTGAGATGGAGTGATGTCCTTTGGGACGTGAAGACAGTTGTGTCTCTGCAGGTTGTGGGATGTTTGATCTGTGGCCCGTGTCCGCCCGCTGGCTGCAATGAGCCGTTTCATTGGCTTTAATAAGGCGGAGTGTGCCAACAACTGTCACTGGAGGCGGGGAGCCAAACCTCCCCACCTTTCCCCCACTGACTGAAGACCCCTCCCCCTCACACGGCGAGGCCCCCTCCGCACCCTCCCACCTCCTCCCAGAAGGAGCCCATTATGTCCCTGGCCAGCCTGCTGCTGTGCTGGGGTGTGTGTAAAAGCCGCGGCCGGCGGTGCGCTGGCAGGCTGGCAGGCCCCGCGGCCTCGCTACTGATCCCCTCCACAGTGGCCGAAGCCCAGATTCTGTCAAACTCCTTCGGCGAGCTGAGCTGACGAGCAACAGGGGGAGCCAGAGAGCATCCAAACTCCGCCTGGCGCCGAGTGCAACCTTAAGCTCTGGCGTACGGCAAGGCGAGGGAGAGAGACTCCTGGATGAAGTTCAAAGGAAGATTAGTTAAAAAAAAAATTAATTAAAAATAACATTGCAATGTAAACAATAAGAGAAATAAATGAGCAGAAAACTGAACACATACAGCAGTGTATAGAGATGGATTCATATATCTCAGCCCCCCCCACAAGGTTTTTATTTGTTGCAAATGGCCTGTGAGTACAGGCTGGTTGGACCAGGGAAAAAAACCAAAGGTCAGTGGGTGGTGCCGAGAGGTTTGGCTTCACTTCTTATTGTCTTGTGCCTTGTTAAACTCAATGAAACGGCTCGTTGGATGGTCGCGGGCCGCAGATCAAATCAGCCCTTGTCCACTGATTGAATCCAGCTGTTTTGTCTCTGAAGAGCTGAGAGACGTCTTGCATTCCGGTCGGCAGCGGCAGCAGCAGCATCAGGCCTGAAACCTCTGCTACCTCTGTAGGACACGGAAAGTGTTGAAAATCTGCTTATTTGAAGTATGCATTGGACAGTGGCTAATTTTGCTCAGCTCAGACACTATCCACGCTCCCCCAGCTCCAACCGTCTCCAGGAGCTCTGCCTGTAACTGCAGCAGCTCAGTTGCAGTGTGTTGGTTAGAGTGGAAGTGTGAATGTGATTCACCAGGGATGCACCGATACCACTTTTTTTGCAGATTGAATAGAGAATGAGTACTTGCATTTTGGTCGTCACCGATACAGATGCCGAGTGCTCAACATCGTCATTACACATTATAGAATTACTTACATTTTTTGTTGTTTTTTCCTCAGACGTTCTGTTATTTGAACAACATTCTCTTTTCTAGAACAGGGTGACTGTCACAAGTTTCACTGCAGTACAAACACAAATTTGACAAGCTTTTCATGTGCATATAAATACAACTGATATGGGTGTCGTGGTATCGGCACGTATTTTACGATTACGAGAGGCGTACCCAACCCCGATGTCGGTACCGATACCGATACTGACATCGGTATCGGTGCATCCCTGTGATTAACGTAAATGTCATCCTTGCAGATGTTATGTCCACATCTGATATTTGTGCTGAATTTAGTAGACACGTGCCCAGTGAAATAAATACCAACGAACTGGGCTCATGAATCAGTGTCACTATAGTTGTAGAAGAGTTAAACTGGACTCCAGTTGCTCCAAGCTTTTCCGTTAAGATGACCTGGATGACTGAGAAGCTTCGCAGACATTTCATGCGTAGGTGTCGCTGATGATTTGACTTGACTTGGGGAAGGGGTGGAGTGGTCGCTGTCCCGCTGTCAGTTTCTGGCTGTGAATCCAGGTTGGAATCGGAGCGCCGGTAGGTGCAGGAACCCCTCGCACTGACCGCTTGTCGTCCCCGTGGGGCGTCCCATTCAACAGATCAAAGGCACTTTGACGGTCGACGCGTCGGGGCCGGGCCACAGCTGACGGCCGGCCACGCGGCTCAGCCCTTTGATGCGAGCCAGAGAACACACACATGCTGCACGCTCATTGGTTTGATTTCACACGGGCGACCCTTCCTTCCTTCCTTCCTCCCTTCCTACCTCTTTTGTGCACCGCAGGAGCCCTCTGCTCTCCCTCTCCCTGATCGCTGTATCGATCAGGCCGGCTGCAAGTGTGTGTGTGTGTGTGTGTGTGTGTGTGTGTGTGGCCAGGAGGGGTGTAATCGGGCGTGTCGCTGCCCTAATGAAAGATCACCCCCTCAACCCCACTCCCTAACACACACACACACACACACACACACACACACACACACACGGAATCACAGAGCGTGTGTCTAATAGATGTGGAAGGCCTCAGATCCAGTGACGGCAGACACTTAGGGGCTGCGGTGTGGAAGCTCTGTCGCCCCCCTCTGGCTGAGAGAGGGAGCGCACATTCTAGTGACGCTTAAAAAAATAATAAATAGTGGCTGTGCTGTTGCCGTGTTGCCGCCCTGCTGCCCATCACTGCCGATTATTTCCCCCACAGATACAGTAGTTTTGGAGCATAAACAAAGACAGCGCACTAACCAGCAAGCAGGACTGTGTGGCGGCTGACATAAGGTCATTATAGTAACTTTTCAGAACTGGACTGACCTTTACCTGCTGCAACACACACACACACACACACACACACACACACACACACACACACACACGCTTGCGTTAAAAGACTGGTCCGCTTAATTTAATAATGTGGGCTGCAGTGAGCTTTGACGCCTCTACGTGGCAGTGTTTGTCTCCCTCTTTTCAGATGAGCGTTTTTGCTTTGTGGAGATCTCAGTTTGTCCCTCAGATGTTTACGTGCGCGACGTTTGGGGAAAAAAAAAATCAAGTCACATATGGAAAGGAACATATTTAAAAATTCAGCCACGATTTAAAACACATGAAGGTGGTTTTTGGTTTGTTTGAAATGACAAAAATGACCTGAAGGTTTACAACCACGCTGTTGGTCGCTGAGGCACCAACACTGTCACCGGAGATTTCTTTTTCCCTCCCGCTGTCCCTTGACTCGGAGGCTTGGTGGGATTTCAGTCGGGAGGTAGGGGGGGTGTTCATCAATAATTTATCCTCTCAGCCGCCGCTCGGAAACCTGCCCCCCCTCACAGAGTTCCTCCTGGGGAAAAACTTTCTTCCTGCCTGTGTTCTCTGCAATGAACAAATGGAGATGCAGGCAGCCGGAAGATGGAGGAGGAGGTCCAGGGATGTTTTTCAACTTTACTGCAGAGGATGAATTGATATGAAACAACAACAACAACAACAACAAAAGATAAAAAAACCCCAAAGAGGCTGAAATGTAGAGCTGCAAGTCTGCCAACCTCCTCCAGGATTTTCAAACCTTTGCTTGCAGCAATTGAGTGTAGGAACTCGTTCTTCCAGAAGAAGCTTTGCGTGGTCTCCAGTTTGGGCATCTGAGCTGGATAATACAGCTAGCATACTTTTAATGCTATATGTGATCTTAATGACTGCTTTCGACTCCGTGTGTGTTGTGTTTCATGTAGCGGGGTGGCGTTAAAAATAAGGTATTTTTCTGTGTGTTAGCAGCTGCAGCTCATTTTCTTGTTTTTTTTTTTGCTTCTGCGGAGTTGCCTAGAATCCCATTGTTCCTTTCAACAAACACTTCATTGATTTTCTATGCGTGTTGCTGCTCATTGTGCCTCATTACAGTGTATTGTTGTCCCTTCGAAGTAAAAGGCTCAAATTCAGCAGTGAATTATTTCATGCTGCAGTGGTGCTAAGAACTCAGCTATTTTTTTTTTTTTTTAGCTCTTGCTTTGTTTCGTAGCGCTATGTGATATTTCTTAAATTCTAATACATCCACCAAGATAGCCACTGCAACATGCTTATATAAGAAAAAATACTTTTTTTTCTCCATTAAGGATATTTAGGACCAGATCAACTGATAGCAAAATCAGTTGATCAGTTTATGGCATAGTTCCAATTTTATTCCAAATTTCTTCTATTTTCTTAATCAATACTAAGATTCTGTAGCATTCCAAATGGAAGTAACTTAAATTTTCATTGTCCAGTTTTTCCTGATATGAAAAACAACATTACATGTTAGTTAATGCCGATTATAACTTACATCTGGGCAAAATGTAGCAAATAAGCCAGCAAAAACTGCATCAAGTGAATCTTGTTGACCGCGGATTTTAAAGTTCAACATCGACTCTGGCTGCGGTACAAATATTACGATCAATATCTTCCAGCCAAATTAGAAAGTTTGAAACTTCTGCTGCAGCTCTGTGATCAACTTGGTTCCGGTTTCACTTGTTCATCGATTGACAAAATGATTTCTGTTAGGGAAAGCTACCAGCCACTGCAAGCCAAAATATAAAGTGATACGATAGCGTCAGGGCGTCGTCTTGGCTGCAGGATCAGCGAATCGTGGAGAAAGTAAACACACTTGGTGGGATGAAGCTATAGGAGTTACTTAATCAATAATTCATTTGCCAGATTTGTTCTGCTCTGCGAAGCCAGAGCTGCAGCCGGTGAGGTTTTTTTTTTGTGAGTGTGTTTGACAGCGTCCGCGTTATGTAACCGTCTGAGATAAGGGTGTTTACACGCTACTCACCAGTGTGAATACAAAGAGTGAGTAGGACCTTTTTAGGCTACGAGGAAGCGGACCAAACTAAACTCAAAGAAAAACCAAAGAAAAAAGAGATTCTCAGAGTTTAAATGCCGTAGTGCAATGTATGAATACAGAGGATGTTCGAATAAAAATATTTTGAAAACACACTTAAATAAAAGTTCTCTCAAGTCGGAATGAAGCAGTTCACCTCCTTTCTGTTTAATTCCCTCTCAACTTTGAAATACTACTTTACTCTGTGTGTGTGTGTGTGTTCACTTTGATGGTTTTGAATGAGATATTGTAAAAGGGGGGGGCGACATGGTGGCGCAGCGGTGGATGGATATTGTAAAGGTTTTCAGCTCAAGGTGTTTTCCCCATGAGACACATTAGCTTCCTACTGTGCCTGGGCTCTCCAGTCCACCTCCCCCAGTGGTCCACTAGCTTGCTTTCACACCAGTGGCTGGTTGTTTGGCCGGGAACGCTCGAACACACAGCGCACGGTCAGTTGATTTCCAAGCCACGAACGCACAGAAAGAGCAATGACAATTTTAGCAGGTAGTCGTCTCCACGCTGTGCAAGAACACAAGGCCCTTGTGTCCATATTGATGAAGGAAGTGCTGAATTGTGCGTGTGAAGTGTGAAATATTCAACAGAAGATGTAAATGTTGACTTCTTTGAGGGGATGACATTCAGTTGGTTGCAGTCTGCAAACACACAACTAGACCTTCAAGTCACGTGTGTGTGTGTGTGTGTGTGTGTGTATGCGTGTACAGCAGCATCAATAATATGTTATAATATAATATAATATAATATAATAAAACAAAAGCAAAAATCAGGTTGTTAACGTAACTTTTTACTGTTAGCCAACACTGTTGTGTTTGCTGTCTTTGCACTCAGTTGACAAAAATTGCACCAGGAGCACCAGAGTATGCTGTTTATTTTGATGTTTTCTGTGTGTGTGTGTGTGTGTGTGTGTGTTTGTTTTTGAGTGCTCGGTCTGACCCCCTCTTCTACTGTTTCAGTCACAACATTATTTAATATTTCAGAAGACGAGCCGGCCTGTCCTGCGCCGGTCTTGATGTTTTTCTATCACCGCTAGAGACGGTGTGGATGCAGTGGACGTGGCCAGACTCTAAATGAGATTCTCGGAACCCTCCCTCCTCCCTCCCCTCCCCCGCCACTCCCCCGCTCCCCTGAACTCAAACTGGGTTGTTTTTTTCCTCCCTCCTGTTATTATTATGTGTTGAACGTTGCATCTTTATTTCTTTCCAGCGCTGCAGTGCCGCTGCTTTTGTGAATCAAAAATAAAAAGAAGTCTCGGGGTCCTGGCGGTTACAATGCCGATTCTGGCGTCAGTCTCCACTCTGTGAAGGCGTCCGTGCATATAATATCAACCTGACTGACTGAAGGTTACAGAGCCAACGCTTTCGCGCTGTGGAGCTGTGGCAGCACACTGTTCTGCGACAGTATCCGGTCGACAAACCAGTGCGACTCAGCAGCGGCACAGGTGTGATGACCGATGCGCATGCGTCGAGCAAAGGCCAGTGTTAGCTTCTGGAGCTCAGCCGTTAGCCTGGTTGGTAAGTGGTAGAGGGCATCAAACTTTTTGTCATTTCAAACAAAATATCCATCACATTTTTTGCTACATTTGCTGGCAATTTTAAATTTGTGCATTTTCATCTATGATTTGTTAATGTTGAATTCCTGTGCTTTGGGTATTTCTTGGCTAGGTGAGCTGAAACATCTTTCAGTCATCTGTCCTCCAGATAATTGACCCACAACAACTGCTGCTTGTTGTTGCTCTTCTCTGACACTGGATTGATGCCGCCTTGTTTTTGTGACATTCCAAACAAATGGAACAACAAGATTGTTGTCTTTATTGTCCCACTGCTGGGAAATGTGCAGTGTATACAGCAGCCTTGGAACAGTAGCCCTCTGTTCCAAGGCTGCTGTAATGTGCAGTTTTCTGGAAAGCTCTCTAAGAGTTTTTGATTGATTTTTTGTGCGAGATGGCCTCATTGGAGTCGAGGCTGAGAAAAGAAAGATCCAAAATTTCATATAAAATTTGATCTTTCAACCTACAAGACACAGCAGTGTGTTGTCTTCAGTCTGTGAGTGATCGTTCTACCTTGTTCTCAGTCACATCCTCCTATCTCTCCCCCATGAGATTTTGCACACCACGGTACGCCAACTCGTTTTTACGTATCTTCATACTCTGTCTGCTCTTGACAACCTGTCGACCTGACACCATTTCAGTGACTTGTGTCACAGCCTGAGATTCACTTCGAGCTTCAAATCTGAGATGTGGATCCACGTTTATTAGATCCCTGTTGCACTGCGACAAACACTGAGCCGCTAACAGCACGAACGAGGCCCCCAAACTTCCAGCGATCAGAGAATGATTAGTGTCTTTTGAATATTTGAAAATATTTTCAGGTAAAATGCAAATCAAATCAAACTCGACTTGTCGAGAAGCCTCAGATTTGGTCGAGAGGAAATAAATGTGAGTGCCACAGAAACTCTTCATGGAGGTTCATTGTCTAAAGCGACTAATGAAGTGAGCTGAAAATGAATGGAATAGTAATGAGCAAAGACACAATGGGGCTCCTTTTGTCAAATGTGTGGATACCATTTTTCAACAGGCTTTTTAAAAAAGCAGACAACAAGCAAATGGCAAATTAGCTGTAAATGAATTTGCAGCGCAATCATTTCTTTCTTTTTTTTTTTTCAATGGAGACAAAGAAAATCCAAGAGTCCAAGATACAATTCAACATTTCTTCTCCCCAACAACTTTACAGTCAAAGTGCGTGTGTGTGGTTCAACTTCTTTTCTTTTTTTTTTTCTTCTTCTTCTTCTTTTTTTTTTTTTTTCAATAGGACAAGCAGAGAATACTTGGATTTCTGCAGAGGTCTGTCATGGGATGAGATGGTGAAGAAGATGATTTCACATGATTCAACATCAAGAGGACTCAGCTGGTCAGCAGGTGAGGACAACTTTTCTGTTGGAAAAAACACTGCAGTGAAATACTGTCATTCTTGTCTCCAGCAGACATAGTAAGTAATTGAAATGAAATTCAGATATTTTTCCCAGGCTGAAAAAAAAGAATTGAACAACATGGAAAGTGCTGCTAGGTCAGCCTTTCACTCTAGGAATTTTAGATTTTTTCTGGAAAGATCAACTCCTGCCACGAGAGTCTCGACCTGGAATGCTTTCGTTCGTGAACGATCTGTCGCATGAGCCTTTCTTGGGCAGCTCCTCTGTAGTCAGAGGTGGCCGCAGAGTGAAAAGGTCGTGGCCCTGGTCAGGGTTATTCTTTAGTATTCTTAACAGTCCTCAGCAGCTTGATACCAGTCACAATATGACCCAAACGGTCAGCGACAGCATTTTCTCGTTATCACAAGAAGATGAAGCTCAAAGCAGGAAGTAAAGGCTTTGGCAAGATCACTTCAGGCAAGCCTGGTGATGTATTCATCTGACTTAAGGCAAGAGCCACATTGGTTTTTACAGACATGTACACCAGTTCTTCATATGATTCCCTTATATCATGCAAGAATTGGAATTTTTTGAAGATGATGAGAAATTTGGTGATGAGAAGAATTATCAGAGCTTTTAGGATTCTTGGCCACCTCAAGAATCCTATTCCTCAAAAAGATATGGTAAGAAAACTTTTGAATGAGGTCGGGGCAGTAGGAAGGAAGCTGCATGCAGAATTAATGAATGAAGCCTGACACATTTTTAACAGCTCGTTCTACATTTTCCTCCCCAAAAGTGTGAAGTTATGGGATAATGACTCTCCACAAATTAAGGCAGCATGGTAGCTTACATAAATACAGAGTTTCTTCATGGAGCAAAGTCCTTCTTTTGCATTTGATATTGAGAAGTTGGACGGCAACAGCATTCAGGATCTCCAGTACAACATGGAAGCTGTTGTAAAGTAGATCTCCTCCTTTCATAGTGAGGGGAAGGTCGACATCAAGTTGACCCATGAAGAAAAAACTCTGATGGACAGATTCTCCTGCAATTTCAATGGAGACTTGAGAGCCAGTCGCAAAGAGGTTTTCATAGATTCATTGCAGGTCGAAGAAATTCCCCCCAAAAATGTGATTATATTTTTTGATTATATGATTATATACTATAAATGCGGCCTGCAGGAGTGCATGGCAAAACATTTCCACCCATCCAAGAGGAGGAAAGTTCAGTTCAGCAACTCTTTGAGTGAGGAATGAGACAATTCACCATTCATTCAGGTAAAACTGACCTAGTGGCTGGAAAATATTGTGAGGGAGATCAGTGTTTTCCGGTCCTGATTGGAAATAATGGACTGCACCGAGATCAATCGGAGCTGGACAAACAGATTCCAGTTCCAGGCGTAGGTAACGCTGCCTGCTTTGTGTTTACGTCTTTGCAGTGCACTGATCATGAACTCACTGCAATGGCAACCCACTGGCATTTTGGCGAATTCGATAGTTCAGATGTAATCCTGTGGAAGGACACGGACAGAGGGGCGTCCAAGATGAGAGAAAAAGCCAAAATGATTTGTGATCTTGCCGAGATAGGGACACCTCGGTCCACTTTAAGGTGTAGGATCTCATATATACCTGTGGATTTATGGTGATTTCCATCCAAACTAGGGCAACACCAAACTTTCTGGCTATACTGTCTGGCACAGGACTGAGTTAACTCAAGCTCCCTGAGGAGCATGTGTATGGGCAGCGATACCCGAGACTAGACATTGGCAGTCTGCTATTTGTATAGCAGCTGAAGAAAATTTTCCTTTTCATGTATTTCATGATGCAGGCCGAGTTGCAAATCACATCTTTCCTTCTTTGCCATATTCTGAGGACCCTGACACCTTTAACTGCAAGAAGCAATGATGGAAATAAAGAAATATCTATATCTATCTATCTATCTATCTATCTATCTATCTATCTATCTATCTAGCTATCTATCTAGCTATCTATCTATCTATCTATCATCATCATCTCCATACCCGCTTATTTCTGAGCTCAGGGTTACAGGGGTCTGCTGGAGCCTATCCCAGCTGTCATAGGGCAAAGGCAGGATGACAACCTGGACAAGTTGCCAGTTCATCGCAATCTATCTATCTGTCTATCTATCTGTCTGTCTGTCTGTCTAGCTCTAGCTATCTATGTTTTGGGAGGGCAAGAGTCCATTGTGGCCTATCGGTCCGTTTATTAGTAGTTTTAAGGCATGTACAGAAGTTATTTTAATTTCAATTTAGACTAACATAATTACCTTCTGGCGACACGGTGGCGCAGCGGTTAGCGAGGCCGCCTCACAGCAAGAAGGTCGTGGGTTCGATTCCGGGGCCCGGGCCTGAGACCTTTCTGTGTGGAGTTTGCATGTTCTCCCTGTGTCTGCGTGGGTTCTCTCCGGGTTCTCCGGCTTCCTCCCACACTCCAAAAACATGCATGTGAGGTCTGTAAATTTTCCGTAGGTGTGCATGTGAGTGTGAATGGTGGTTTGTTTCTATGTGGCCCTGGGATGAACTGGCGACTTGTCCAGGGTGTCACCCTGCCTTCACCCTATGACAGCTGGGATAGGCTCCAGCAGACCCCCGTGACCCTGAACAGGAATAAGCGGGTATAGAAGATGAATGAATGAATGAATGAATGATAATAACCTTCCAAAAAAATTAAAACATACATGCGGTCTTATGATGTGTTAACTAATACATATTGTAGGATTTTTTTTTTTTTTTTTTTTACCTAAACATGTTACTCTGCTCACACTTTTTAAAAGTCATATTCATTGTGTAAATGGATAAAATCCAGACAGGTTTGGAGATAAAGTGTGTCATTTAGACGTGATCTTTTGTTGACCTTAGAGGAAGAGGAACATTTTTAAAGTGATGTGGCTGACAGGTAACAACAAAAGGACACACTGGCCTCTGATTCCTGCCCGTCTAAAAATACGCACTCAGACGCTATTGAGTCATCACAAAATCTCCAGAGTGGTTTATTTTAGAATTAAATCAAACATGAAAAAGACTCATGCTGACAAGAATATTTATAGTTTTAAAACACATGCACGCACGCACGCACGCACACACACACACACACACACACACACACACACACACACACACACACCACATATAGCTACAGATAGTCAGTATGCAGACAATACAGTCCAGAATGCATTTCATAAAAGTGTGAGCGAGCCATTGAAAAATAGATTAAAAATGGCATTTTGATTGGAACAAAAAAAACCCTCCACCAACTGCTGCCTTTTTTCTTTTTTGTCACAGCTACTATGTAATAACAGCAGCTCATTGCTGATGATCCACTTTCTCATCCTCCGCTGCAAATATCCTGCAGATAGTGGTTTTACTTGTAATAAAGTGGGATAGAAACACATAAAACTCATTATTATATTTGTACACGTGAACGTCTCCATCGACTGTTTTGAGGCACTGTGATCATACTTAGTTTCTTTACGCAGTAATGGCTTGCGGCCAATAGGGGGTTGTAAAGTTCCACAGCTGGAGCAGCAGATTCAACACTTAAAGTGGAGAAACGTGACAAGCAGTATTTACTTTTAGCAGAAATGACAATTATGTACTGTTCCATGATTGTCATTTATATTAAATATTGAGTGTGTGTTACTATGCCACATATTCAAGTGGACCTTCGTTAAGGAGACTGATTGTGTGAGTAATTATTGATGAGTTTTGACTGATGATTAATGACACTAACGAAGAGGAGGAGGATGGATGTGATGAATGTATTGAGAATAGTTCCGATTGATTATATTGGTGCTTGAGTTGAGGATCACAGGTAATGTGTGTTTATTGATCCGGTCATCGGTCACTGGTGTCGATTCACATTGAACAATAAAGAAGCACAACAAGGAAAAGAAAAAATACAGATCTTTATTACACCCCAACCAGCAATAATATGTTGACAACTTTTTCAAACTCTTTATTCTAATGCAGCAATCACACTTAAAATATAGCAAACTTTACTTATTAGTTTAATGGAAGACTTATTCAAATTTTATATCTGCTAAGATATTTCCTTCTTTAATTCATTTCACAACAAACTCTAAGCAAGTAATCCTTTTAAACATCAGAACATCTTGTAACTTGATCCAGGCAAACAAAGTATTTAATTTGAAACCTAATTCAAGTGCTGGATGAAGTTTTTTCTTTGAGATTTTCGTCCTGAGCTGCCTCTGCCTTTCGTTCTGGAGCTGTCCGGTCCACTGTGGTGCTGAAGCTGCCAAACTTCACCAGACAATTAAAAGACATTTCTGACTCTCGTTTGCTCGCAAGAAATATCCTTTAATTGTAAAGTCAAGTGCGGCAAACTGCTCCGAGTCCAAGGAGTCACCACATCCTCCCGGCTGGAGGGAGAAGCAAAGAAAAACAAACAAACAAAACAAAAATAAAAAAGCATTCGTGACATCATGAAAAAAGAGCTCAATTACGTCACATGCAACCACATTGGTCACGGCCTGCAGGACACAGGCGGGACCAGGTTCCTGCCAGACTCCGCCCTCTGTCCCCCTGGTCTGGTACCTGAGGGTGTCCGAGTCCCCCACGAGCCCCACCCGGACCCTCCCACCCCACTCCCACCCTATGCGCACTGCTCTGGGCTTTTGCCCGCATCCTCGTACCTGCCCTGCGTTTTACGCACTCGGCCCCATTGCACAGGGTCGAAGCCGCTCTGATCCCCTCCGGTCCCGCCTATCCGTCACTGGAGGAGGGAATCCTCCGCCACAGCCGCTGCCACATTTTACGCACGGGAAGCGGAGTCGCGGCCGCCACCAGAGGGAGGGGGAAGTGGGGTGTCGACGAAGCAGCGGCTCTCCGGCAGAGTCCCACGCAACGCAGCGGATTCACGCACGGGCTGCGCTGAAGCCCCCGAGCCGCCGATGCGCCGGGCGGAGCGTGGCGCGGCTCGGGTTGAAGTTCACACGCGAGCGGCCGCTCTCCGCCGGCGTCCGAGCCGTCCCGCATAAAAAAGGGGTTGCACCTGGTCCGTGCGGGTGCAGCACGGACCGCAGCTGCACCTCCGTCCCCGGTCCTCCTTCCGCGCTGCGCACCGGCTGCCATCCATCCATCCTACCAATCCTCACTCTCCAGCTCCAGCCCGCGCCTCTCTCTTTTTCTTCTGCCGGGATTCCAGCGCCGTACATAGATGCTCTGCAGTCACGTGGGTCGGAGAGTGAGTGAGAAGCAGGGGAGAGAGAGAGAGAAAGAGAGAGAGAGAAAGAGAGAGCGAGAGAGCGCGTCCCTCCTCCTCCACCAGCGCCTCCTCCTCCTCCTCCTCCTCCTCCTCCTCGTCAGTTTGCAGTGTATTATGTCTCAGACTCAGAGGTAGAGAGTCGGAGCTGGCCGTCTGGCGGATCTCCACCTCGGAATCAAAGCCCGGTGCCCCCTCTCCTTCCGTCCCCGCGCCCCTGCGTCCTCAGCCCCGGCGCGCCTCCTCCCTGGAACCCCGCGCCAGCTGATCTCTCTGCCCCTCGACTCCGGCCAGCACTTTGCGCTCCGGGATTTGTCTTCTTCTCTCAAGTCGCTGCTGGTTTTTTTTTTTTCCCTTGTTCTTCCAGCGCTGCTCACCGCTGCAGCACCGACGCCCCCCCCCACCCCCCCACACATCACCACCTCCTCCTCCCCGCCCCCCCTCCTTCCCTCCCTCCCCTTCTCAAAAGAAATCTGCGAGGTGGATTCTTTTATGCCCCTCTTCGGCTCAGAGTGGAGATGGAGCTGCTGACATTGTTGTTTCATTCCCTGTGGATATTGCGATGCAACACAGTGAGCGCCGACTCCATCATCCACATCGGTAAGGCATAGGGACGGGGGCTGCCGCGGTGTGTGTGTGTGTGTGTGTGTGTGTGTGTGTGTGTGTGTGTGTGTGTGTGTGTGTGTGTGTGTGTGTGTGTGTGTGTGTGGGGGGTGGTGGGGTGGGTGTTGAGAGCTCTTTAAGATACGGATCAGTCAGTTGGTGCTCAACTTGGCACAGCGGGAAAATCAGAGTTGCGGCGCAGCCTCGCTCCGATTCTCCGCGCACCGCCGCACAACCTGATTGTCCGAGCCGTGCCAGGATCTCGGCGCAGACTGTTGCATCCAGGCTCCGGCGCATGCAGCGCAGCCGCGTAGAGGAGGACCCCCTTCCAGTCCCACTCAGTCCACCCCCCCCCTTCTTACCCCGGTCCTTCAAAGCAGAGCGGCGACTCCGCAGATTCAGATTCTGCTTCGCGCAACCTGGCCGGTCACAATCGGACCGGTCATGGTGGCAATAGGGAGAGTTTATTTATTTATTTATTTATTTATTTATTATTTTTACTTCATCTACCCCCTCCCATCTTCAGCCCTCCCCCTCCCCTCATCTGTAAGGCTGAACTTTGGGTTGGACGTGAGAGAAATGTTAATCAACTCCGCGGGGTGTGTGCGCGCGCGCTGACCGAGGGGACAAGCGCTGACTGTTCAGCCTGTGGGGCAGCCAAAAAGAGAGTTCCGCTCCTCTTGGTGCTCCGCGCGAAGACGGCCCCCCTGTTTCTGAAAATTGCATTAATATAGAATAAAGGATGAGAACGGAGGCGAACACAACAAGTAGGAGCTGGTGGAGGAAGACGCAGGAAGCGGAGAGAGGTGGCGGTCAATATCGCATCAGACTGCGTGTCAGGTTTGACATGTCAAGTGTGTGTGTGTGTGTGTGTGTGTGCGCGCGCGCGCTTATCACGTCTGGGCTGCCATCGTCCGTGTCCAGGCCACAAATGCCCCACACAGAGGACAGTTCCCTGGGGGGTGTGTCCTTCATGTTGTCACATGACCACCCAAGCTTGACGGAGGACGAGGCAGCGCACCTGAGTCGTTTTTGCAGATTATGCGGGAGACCCTGAGGGAGGCTGCTGCCGGACAGACCCTCATTCTGCTCCGCTATTTTGCCGTCACGAAGATAAAAATATCTTCAGCTGGGGATGATGATGATCATAGTTATTATTATTATTATTATTATTATTATTATTATTATTATTATTACTACTGTTTCAGAGCTCACTTTGTTCAGAGCCTCGCTGACAGAGAATGCGCAGCAGATTCCTGCGCAGGTGGATCAGTGGTGGAGCCTCTGGTACACCAGCTGTAACAAAAAAATAAAATAAAGAGACTTCAGTCTGGCGGCACCTTTTGGTCTCTTGCAGAAAATCATTTCCGGGATTTGCCGCCGGACAGATGGACAGATACTTTCACTCTCCCTCTGGAGGAAATGTGTGAGCTCATGAAAACATCGCAGAACAGTGATTTGGGATTACTGGGAGCAGCGCGTGCAGGAGAGGAGGGAGGAGCTGACGGATAGAGAGACCTGAGGTTGAATTACGATATGGGACGAGGGCTGCGGAAGGCAGCTTCCTGTCAGAAACAACTCCACAGTTCATCCATTCTCCCCCCACATGTAGTCCTGCAGTTTGTCGCTGTGGTGGTTTGTTCTGCTGAGAGCGCCTGACACTGAGTCAGTGTGATTCAGACAGGCCCAGTCCTCGTGGTGGACAAGAAGCCTCCCACCCAGGTGGACCAGTGAGGTCATCCTCAACCTTCAGACTGCCTCAGAGGGGAAATGAGCTCTGATAAGGACATTAGGAATTGCTCTTCTATGCTCTAATTCTATGCTGACTTGTCAGCGATCTGCAAGTACAGTGGTATTTGATTTGGAACACGGGGTGCATGCGCTGCCACTCATGAATGCAGTGTGTCCTCTGTGTTGCCGTTGTGGAGCTGATACCATCATCCATTATGCGTTTAAATAGCGGCGCTCTCACTGTATTCCGATCAGACATCCATTTAACTAGACTGTAACGCTGCAGCGGCAATGTTGTGTAGGCGTTGCACTTTTTTTTCTGAGAGTCAAGAATAATAGCATCCGAAGCACATCTTCCTGTCTTCAAAATAAGAGCTGTTTCTCTCACAGCTTCAAATGACATCATGAATTTCCCAGTTTCACATTGGGATGAGACACAGGATGGTTAGATATGGGGATCTTTTGACATGTAGACTGGGTATACAGGGAAATTGATTTAGCTGTGAGGTAAACCCTATTGCCCAATGGAGCTGCTTATATGTGGGTTGTGCCCCTGTTTTGTCTGTGGCTCTGAGCTTCATGGCAATGCCATAGATCAGATGTGACAGTGGTCCAGCTTCGGCCCTCTTACTTCTGCCTGAGCATCTGTCCCGTCCCCTAGTGTGGTTGCATTGCAGGTGACAGATCCTGTTTGTTTCCTCTGTTCCCTGTAGGCAATACTTGGCAGACCAGTGGGGCGGGGTAAATCAGGAAAAAAAAAAAAAAAAAAAAAAAAACTACAGGTAAGCATGATGTGGCTAAAAGAAGGGCTCGGACCTCCAGGTGATGTGATTATACTTCTGAACCACCTGCCGTGCTGCTGACACTGCAGCAGCGGCACCATTGTAGCGCTCCATTCTGCAGGTTCTCATCTGGTGCGTCCGCAGCAGCGGCAGCTGGTTGGTCTAATTAGTCCCGGTCATGCTGTTCTTCACTCAAATCTACGCGAGTTGTTGCAAACAGCTGCTGCAGGTTTGAAATGGGACCTGCGCGGGACGACTCTCGATTCTCCCGAGCGAAGGTCAGGAACGGAATCAATGTTGCCCTTTAACCAAATCTCTGTTATCAAGCTGTCACCCAGGTTACTGCTGCCTGTGACGGATGCCCTACTGGGAATTTCACAACATCTTTTTTTGTCAAAATGGCAAGGTAATGTTATTATGAGAGGGAGGTAGGAGCTGGCTGTTTGAAAATTCACCCGAAACTGCTGCAGTGTTCAGGACATGCGGGAATTAAATGGTGGGAAGTGGAGCCTCATCTTTCTGAGAGTGGATGTGCTGCACTTGACACAGGGTCAGACCTTTAGAAATTGTTGTCAGTGTGCTGCTTAAGTGATAAATTAGATAATACATACAGTGGTAGGAAATAGTTTATAGACACCTCGTGCATTTGCAGTGCACTGTATTGCACTACGAATCAGTCAAAGTCTGTGAGTGCAGTTTATTTCAGTGCAGCCACCAACATGTACACACGTGCTGCACATGCACTGTTCTGTCCAGTGCACAACCGGATGTTTCATCAAGATGACGTCCCTTGCAACACGTTCAGAGTACAACAGTACAAGAACTACAAGAAGTTCTCTTTTTTCTCTAATTAACCCTTTAAGCGCCAGAATTTTTTTCAAGAAAATACTCAATTTTGATATCAAGATTTCAAATGGCTGTGACTTCAAATTGGTTAGAGATAAAGCCATACTGTAATTGAGAAAAATCTTCACTATGACCCAAACTTTGTGAAAGGAGTACATTTTCTTTTGGTTGTTTGTTTGTTTTTGTATTATGTCAGATGTCAGGGATCTGTATGTCAGTCTCCACAATTCCCCACAGGCTCATCAAAATTCACCATTAGCGGTGTTTGAGCACTACTGCTTCCCCCACCACGTCCCCTCATCCTCATTCGCCGATGACTCCCACTACACCCTGGCCACGCTGAGGCGAAGCATGTGCTGCTTGGTGACTGTCGTGGCGCATGGACTCGCTGCCGCTGCGTAAAGACGCACCGGCAGACTTCGCTCTAACGGGATGACTGAACATCATCGTCAGAGTGGGAATATTTCTCTTTGGAATCAGAGTCAGACATTACTTGACGAAGTACTTCGTCAACGAACAAACCTCTCGGCAGTGTATTCTCGGCAAAATTCGCTGTCTTTCTCTCTCCGCTCCCACTACAACCACTTCCTCGTCTCCTCGACTGAGGCGGGCTTTCTCTGTCTTCATACTCCAAAATCTGAATATAAACACCCCGACTAATGCTACTCAGATTGAAGCCACAGGTATCAGCCATCTCCTGGTGTAAAGTGGAAACTACTTTTAGTACCATAATTGCCGCTATGGCCTGTTTAATTCAGCAATGACGCTTGTGCCTTGTGCCTTGTGCCATGGCGCCTAAAGGGTTAACAATAAACACCTGTCTGATGCAGCCAAATGTTTTGCAAAAAAAAATCTCTGGCAAACATTTAATGATAATAATTAGAGATGAGTAAAATTATAAGGTTGACCTAAAATTGTATTTATACTACTGCGTGTACTAGATCTTGATTTGTTGCGATCATGCAACTGAACAGGGCTGGAGGGGTCTGTTACCAGACCAGCTTGAGACTTCTGGAGATGGAGACTGGACATCGTCGGGGTGGAGTAGAACATTCTTACAGGTTTGAGGGATTTTCACCAGCGCGGAGGACGTGTTAGCTCTGGACCGTCCTGGCGTCACGGTCCAACTCCTGCGGTAGGTGGCGGTGGGGGGGCCCTGGGAGGCAGGTGCCTCACGAGTTGCTCTTTATAAGGAACATGAGGGAGGACGACTTATTGCCCTCCTGAGCCTCGGCCGCTGACGAGCGATGATTTACAGTGCTGAGCTGGTGGCGCCTGCAGGAATCCAATCTGCGGCAGAGGCTCTGCAGCTGCGGCTTCTTTTCTTTCCCGCCTACCTGTAAATACGATCGAGCTAATGTACGAGAGGAGAAGGCCGCCGATGGGACACCGACGTAGAGGGAGGAGTGAATGAAGAAACATGGCGTGACCCGCGAGGACAATGGAGCGTGTCGGGTCAGATGGATGAGGAGCTTGTGAAGAGGTAATGAGGGGCCCGCAGGTTCACAGTGATGCTGATCACGCTGCGTCTGGTGCTGATGCTGAGCTTGTTGACGGGGGTCAAGAGGTGACTGATTCTCGCAGATGTGCTGCTGATCGGCGCGCGCATAAATGCGTGATCAACACCGGACCGATCGTGAATTTGTTCCGCCAACGATGGATCGTGGTCCAGGATGGAGAATCACAGGAAATGCCACAAAGCTTAGAGCAAAACCGTTGCTTCTTTTGGTCCAGCACCTTTTACATCTGAGTGGATTTTCGTGCTTTTTTTTTTTTTCAGTTTGAATTTATATCAGCTGTTCAGTCGCAGCCCAGAAGAGCTCTCACACTTCTGAGTGATCCCCTGACGATCAGCGCTCTGAGCGAGACTAGGGTAGCGATTGACGCTGTTCCCCGAGAGCGTTGATTGGTCGGAGGGCAGTGCTTTTACACCGTGCGCATTTTGAACAGTGACTTGCTGGACTACCAGCCAGAGCAACCGTTTAGCATGTGCCTCCCCGGAGATGGTTCTCGGTATGATGTGAAGCACTCAGTGTCTTCCTGCTGCGAACTCAGGGCTGCTCTATAGTAAAAGCTCCTCAGCGAGACTTCCTTGAAAATTCTGTGGATGAGACCCGTCTGCTGGTTCCTTTGGAGGAGGCGTTGGGAAACGCGTACGGATGTGAGGAGGGGTTTTGCGTGTCTCTACCCGGTTGCGTGGCAAAGCTGCGTGTTGCGGCTCTAACGAACAGCACGTGTGTTTCCAGCTGGAGCCGTGTTAATAATAAGCTTTTTGCCTAATTACTGTGTTTTCTTCTCCTCGCTCAGCACCGCCGTGATCACGCCGGCGCTGCCAGACACTCCTGGCTCTTATCTCCACTTTAATCACCCAGTGTTTGTCACGCGCTGCGCCGTCTTCGTGTAGTTGTTACATTGAATCTCAGTTTGTTGCACGTAGAGGGGGTGGGTGCGGACGAACTCTCAGTTGACTGGGGGTGAATAGCGTCCCGATTGGTAGTTAGAATTACAAATGGTAGTTTGCCGCTGCGGCCTCCCCTGTGGCATTCAGGAAGCACTTAGCTAGTTGGGAAGTCTATAATCCGTCCTGCAGCACTGGCAGCACGCAGCGTGTGAACATCAACCTTTTAATAAAATGCATGCAACAGTGTCAATTCTTAGAATAAAATTGCTGAAGACATTTAGCAGCCAGCGTGCAATATTATCCCCCCCGGCGTGTTTGCACCAATGGTATGGCCCGAAATAATGAATTAAAATCAGGGCATTTTAGTATTCTCTGAAAGGCGAGAACATTTGTTTAAAAAAAAAAGAAACATTGCAAGGAATGTAATGCACATATTGGCTGTAAATATGGTCTCCATCATGGTGGGTTTAATCTCAGTGGAGCAGCTCTGCATTAGAGAAACCTCCTAATTACCTTCTGCCCAGAGACCCTGGAGCCAGAAGTCTCTCCTGGGACTCGACCTGTGCTCCTCGTTAGGGCTGATTTCATTACGCTGCGGGTTCTTGAAATAAGGACTTAAATGTGATTTTTATAGATTTTGCCAGAGTGTGTCGGGCTGTTGCGGGATTAGATTTGAGTCTGTAGTGAAGCTGACTGATCACATGCTGAGACGCTCAGGCTGAAACGATTCGTTGCAGGAAACCTGAGTTTTTTAAAACTGTGTTTTAGTTTGTAAGAGTAAAACAAAAAACAATGACACTGATAACGCAGGACCAGGATGGTCCTCAGAATGGTATCGATGAGTGCGAGGACAACGTTTAACCGGAAAATGAGATGATGGAAGCGAGTGCCATGATGACAGAGTTCGCAAATACAAAATGCCGATGGAGGAGACCACGAGGACTGGGCTGTTTCTACTACAGCTGCTGCCAGTGAACGTGAGGATGATGATGATGAGGATGGAAATTAGGATGGTGATGATGATAAGGATCATGACAGCCGTACATGTGATGAAGATGATGATAAGCACAGACTCCAGGGGTTCACTCTTTGCTCTCGTGTGGCTCTCAGTGTGTGTGTGTGTGTGTGTGTGTGTGTGTGTGTGCGCGCGGTGCTGCTTGTTAATCTCGTCACTCGTCCCCGATACTGAGCCCCTTCATTAGCAGCTCTACAGCAACAGAGAAGCTCATCCTCGTCCTGTTAGACTCACTTAACGGGATTATTATTTCATTTCAGACAGAACAGTGGGGCCGCTTCGCCCGCTTACAAGATGAGATTATAAGGACTTTTTGTCCGCGATTAATTAGTGAGACAAAAAAACCCCCAAAAAAACCCAATCGCCACTCATTGTGTGTCACGGGAATGATCTGGAACTGGGAGGTTCGGACTTGGCGGGTGTGACGCAAACCTGGAAAGACGAACTGGACGGGTCTGGTTCTCTTGAAGCATCGCCACAGTGACGTCTCAGTCACTGGACCAACTTCTGGACCAACTTCTGACAGCTCGCTGGATTTCTCCTCCTCCGCTATGATTCTCTCCCTTTCTCTTTTCTTTGCCTATGAAAGTCAGAGCAATTCAGTGTGACACCACGATGGAGATCTCAGGTTCTCTAGGTTTTTTTTGGGAATTATGATTCCGGCTAAATGAGATCTCTGTGTCTCATGACGTTCACATCATTGCATGGTCACAGGGGTACAAGCTCCAGCAAAGCAAAGAAACAAACTAGTTTGTTAAAAGCTGTCTTCACGCACCAACGTTTTTGGCAAGCATTTTTTTTCCCAAGCGTTTTTCACTCGGCTGTTTGGCTTTGCTTCCCTACCGAGATCACATTTGTGGACACTCGATCAAAAGTCTTGTTGGTTCCTCAGCCGGATTGATCAGAGCCACCGCCATAAATAACGCCAAGCATCGCCGCTGTCAGAGTGTGTTAGACTGCTTCGTCAGCACAAAATCCCATTGCCCTCTATCTGCATTCCAAAGCTATTGAGCAAATTTTACTCCCATCCAGAGACCTAAGTCATACCATGAATAATGGATGCATCATTTTTTACTGTTTTACTTTACCACCCCAACCAAACGCAAAGACGGACTGAAATCAAGCTGACGAATGATAGAAAATGTGTCTGCGCTTCACGCTCTTGGCTTTATGACTTATGTGCTTTCTTCTCTCCTCAGGCGCCATCTTTGAGGAGAACGCGGTGCGGGACGATGAGGTGTTCCAGCTCGCCGTGTCCGACCTCAGCCTGAGTGACGACATCCTGCAGAGCGAGAAGATCACGCACTCCATCAAGCTCATCGAGCCCAACAACCCCTTCCAGGCCGTGCAGGAAGGTAAGGGCGCCTTGCCCACCCTCGTGTCGAGGGCTCCTCACTTTGAAATGCGTGTTTGGAGATCCCGAGCCGGAGCTGCCAAAGCTCAGCTGCTTTTAGCTCCCATGCAGGTGTTTTTTTCCTCCATGTTCTCCTGAACCTGGTGCAGCCAGGGGGCAGCACTGAGCCCTGCTCCAGCAAAGTGTAGCTGCAGAGCAGGATCTGGTGCAGATTGCACTTCAACGCTGCTGCTGCCGCTGCTGTTGCTCAGGATGATTAACGGGTTCTGTGAAAACAAGCTGGCGATTAGTGGTGGAGGTGATGCCGCCCAGTGCGAGGATTAAGACGCCGACCGTGACGATAATTAAAGCCTATTTATGTCTGCCCCGATGATGACGGTGATGCTGATGGAGACCCGAAGGTGGCGACGCTGTTTGAAGACGGTGATGGCTCGTGACACTTGTTGTGTGGAAGTTGCCGCTGACGATGACGACGGCGACGGCAACGGCAACGACAGATGTCGTGAGATATTTTGAACTGAACCGCAGGGAGCGGTTCCCACCCACGGCCTCCCTATAGGACCGTCGCATATTTCTTCTGCATGGTGCAGGAAAGTAATTGTTAGAGTGGTGACATCTTGTCATACAAAAAAAAAAGAGCATGTGTTTGGAGTTGGGGGCTCGGGCCAATGGTCTGGGTAAATTACTCTGTGCGAGGAAATCATGAGATTTATGCATCACAACGAGATGTCATTATGAGCGACTTTGTGCTATCACAATCTTTGAACGCTTCACAGTACATCAGGAGTGCCACTTATTTGTAATGACACGTTCAGTGACACGCACAATGCACATTCATGTCTTCAGAAAGAGGGAATGCGTTTTATGGCAGGTTTAGTGTCACGAAGGCATTTAAAAATAGAGGCATGAAAAACAGAGACCTTCGGCATCTATTTGCGTGACATCAGTTTAGACTTGACTGCGACTCATCCTGTGTTTGCTTACACACACACCCACACACACACACACACACAGTTTTGCACATCTTAAAGGAAACAAATCCCGCTGCTGCAGCTGCTAAACAGGAGAAAATTTAAACGAGAGCGACAAAAAAAAGCACCCCAGAAAAAAACTAAATAAGTCTTGCTTTGCAGCTACAGCCACTTGCCACTAGGGGCGCTGAAGCCTCATGAGCGGCACTATTTCCAGCAGCTCCCAGCAAACCCGCCGCTGATTATCAAAACCAAGTCTTTGAGGGATGAGGAAAATAAGCAATCAGATGACTGGCTGGTTTAATTCTCCTCAAGTGTGGCGCTAATTAGCTCCCTTCTTCGCAGCACAAGAAACGCTGCTCCTGATGAATGCCTTTATTGTTCATCAGTGGGTCTTATTCAAAACGCATCAGCCGTTCACTTCAAGAAAATCACCATCACACTGACCTTTCCATTCTTCTTATTTTCCTCTGATTTCTGATGCAGTGTCACAAGGTGGCAGTCTACAGCCTTTCACTGTGTTTCTGCCCCAGCTGGCCCACCGCCTCGCCTCTTCTTCAGCTGCGTTTGTCTGGAGAGAACAAAAGTGAAATGTTTGTATGACGGGAAGTGTTTGCCGAGGGGCCTGAAATCAATACGCCCTGATGCAATGCTGTTGACATGACTGTCTGTGTGTGTGTGTTTGTTGCCCTGACCTTTTTCTCAGAGCTCCCATGATTCTTGGTCCACCGAGACTCTTCTGACAGGGCTGTAGTGGATTATGGGTAATGAGAGGGGATTCACACCCTGCCTGTTGTGTGTGTGGATGTGTGTGTGTGTGTGTGTCACACTCTCTTGATGAGCAGCACTTAGGGTCTCTTTACCTCCGTTACAATATTTCAGCAAATATCACTTTATTTTTCTTAACTGACTTTTTCATTTCAACAAAGGAGACAAATGACGATGCTCTGATGGTGTTCAGCTCAGCTCCTCCATCTTCAGTGCATCTTCTCTTTTCCTCACCTTTGTTCACAGGAGCTCATGCCTGGTCTTGCTCACACAGTCTGCTTCCTCGACGAGTCCACGGACCCGAGTCTGCGATTTTTCCAGCTTTGTGGGACGAACCGAACCAACTTGTTTCGATTAGTGTTGTCACCAATCCTGGGATGTACTTGGTGTTGACTTCAGAATCAACAGTGTTGTCCCATTTCCTTTCCTTTTCTCTGGAAAACCCAAGACATGTTTTTGACGTTCCAGCAAGTTGTCTTCACATGCAGTCATGTGTTTGGCTGATAAGCTTGTTTGTTTGTTTGCGTAAAAAGAAGCTGTTACACAGTTCTTGCAAGAAAACGGACAAGTCATTCGAGAATGAGCTTCATAGGTTTGTGTGTAATGCAATGCAATGCAAGGATCCAAAACTGAAGGCCAACAGTTTGTGAAGAGGCAGGTGTTTTCTGTGTTTTTTGGATTAAGCTCCTCACTCTTTCAGAGTGAATGAAGCAAGGCAGTGTCTCTCGTATTGTGTCTGCCAGCTCAGGACCGTTGATGTTTCAGATGTGAACACATGAATGTGTTGCATAACCATTGGCTGAAACGTGGCTGGTGAACCCACTAACTCTGGCATGGTGATGGTGATGATGATGACGATGACGATGGCAATGACATTGATGATAATGATGATAATGGTGATGACGATGATGATGATGATGAAGGTGATGATGATGATGATTATTATCATAGTGGTGATGATGATGGTGGTGATGATGATGATGACGATGATGATGACGATGGCAATGACATTGATAATGATGATAATGGTGATGACGATGATGATGATGGTGATGATGATGATGATGATGATTATTATCATAGTGGTGATGATGATGGTGGTGATGATGATGATGACGATGATGATGATGATGACGATGATGATGATGACGACAATGATGATGATGATGACATTGATAATGATAATAATGAAGACGAGGGTTGTGACGATGATGATGACGACGATGATGATGATGATGATGATAATACTGATGATGATGATGACAATGATAATGATAATAATGAAGGTGACGATGGTGACGACGATGATGATGATGATGATGATGATAATACTGATGATGATGACGACAATGATAATGATAATGATGATAATGATAATAATGAAGGTCACGATGGTGACGATGATGATGATGATGATGATGATGAATGATGATGATGATGATGATGATGATGATGATGATGATGATGATGATGATGATGATGATGATGATGATGATGATGATGATGATGATGATGATGATGATGATAATGATAATTATGAAGATGACGATGACGACGATGACGATGATGATGATGCCAAGGCAGCGGCTCATGCCACGCCGTCTGCCATCATTGTGAACCTGAGACTGTGGGCTTGTGGTTGCCAATGCTGTGGCACAATGCAGTGTTTGAAGTGAACGCGTCCTTCCTGGGAACGGGAGAAGCTCTCAGAGATCTCAGAGGAAGCAGCTCCTGCAAGCTGAGAAATCATGCAGGGCAAGTACAGGCAGTCCTCAACAGCCAGGTGTGGTGTGAAGGAGAAGATCGGCAGGTATCACTGGCAACCGAGTGAGAAAGCAGAGGCAGGACAGACTCTACCTTTTGAAGGATGTACAGTGAATAATGTCCTTATATTGGCATTTATGAAGTCAGTTAAAGTGGGCGATTACTTTGGTGAGTTTTTTAACGGTTTGGATTTGACCTTTCAGACGAAGCGAAACCATTTGTGCTTAAAAGCATACAACAACTCTGAGAAAAGACAAACAGGTAGAACAAAGAGAAAAAATATGAGCGTGTATGATTTGGTGTTTTCTCCTCTTCACTTCTTCCTGCTCAATTCCTTTTGGCTGTTTCTCCTCAATATGCACATCCTTAAGATGAGGTCCCTGGATATTGAAGGTGGAAGGGGCCCAATACCAAAGGGCTTTTAATTCTAATGTTACTACTCAGAAGTGGATAGTGCACTTCAAATTTGCTGTTCCGTAGTTAAAGTTAACAACTGTCCTTGTTGGTGTGACACAGTGAAATATGACAAGCTGTCAAGACCGAGTTTTTATGTTTTGAAACTAAAACTGGTGCTTTACTGTGTTTCTTTGCCCCGGGTTCCTGCCTGGCACAGTCTGTTCCGTGCTCAGTTTCTGTGTTGTGCTCCAACATCCGTCGATAAAGAAGCCGTGTGTATTTGAGAAAGTGTTCAGTTGAGGCAGGGCTGAGAGAGAGAGAGGAGTCATTTAGTCACCATGACCCTCACCTCAATGCAGGGGGCGCTGTTGTGGGGTGGAATGTTGATTTTCAGGATGACTTGGAGAGTTCTGCGTTGTGCTCTGTTCATGAATTTACATTTTTAATCCGACTGAGATTGAATCAATGGATTATTCTCAAAATGAGTGAAATGCATACATATGCATTTTAAATGCATATGTAATTATTATTATTTTTTTTAATTTTGAACTGATGAAAATATTCTCTGAGTGTGTAGACTTTAATCAACGAGAGGCTACAGGACGTAAGGTGAGCAGAGAGGGCAGACGAGGCCCCGCCCCAAAAAGCAAAAAACCCTAATATTAGAAAAAAAACCAAACATAACAAAAAGAATCTGGAAAAGTAATTTCTACAACCAAACTGAGCAGACTGCACCTCTTCTGGTACCCAATCATCATCACATTCTTCATTATCTGCATTCAGCGAATATATTATAATGTATGATCATAGTAGCTAACAATAATGTTGTAATGTTCTACTGCTACTGGTCGGCCAAACACAGCATTTTTTGCATTTATAACAACCGTATCAAACTTAAGGGCATGTTTCAGGTGGTTAAGTTTGGTGATAATTGTCGACTTTTGCCCATATTTGTGTTAAGCAACAACATCCCCTCTGAAGTTGATCAATTAATGTCTTAAAATCCAATGATGACCCACAGCAAATTTCAAAAGAGACCGGAACTTCGGCCTGGGAGGAGTTTAAAAAAACAAAAAACAAAACTGAACAGTTTTTCAAAGAAATTGTATGGCCTATAAGCAAAGTAGAGGAGTTTAATCCAAAGAATGTCTGTACCAAGTTCTGTGAAAATCAGACTCAAGGTCCTTACACAATGGGAGCGAATTCGCTCGGCGAATAATTAGCTTTTTAAAAAAATCTCTTGAAGTCAATGCAACCTTACACACCAGCAGCGAATTCCCGCAGAGTGAAAAAGCGGCTGCTATTTTTTCACTCGTGGAGGCGAAAAGGCAAACAGCTGGACCTCTGACCAATCAAAATGATGTTGGCATGTCGATGACGTCACATCAAAACTTTGGTCATTTGTTCTCTCCCTCCACAAACGTGGAGTCAGTTGACGGAGCAGTCCTTCAAATTCAAATGTTTGACAGACATTCTAAAGTCCTGGCAAAATTCACACATTACTCACCTATTGCCTGGTGTGTAAGGACCTCTGAATTCAGATTTTTTATGGTAAAAAAACTTGTTTTACTTTAACTGTCCTGTGTACTTTATTTATGGTGCTTTAAATGACCCCATCTGATCGATGGAGGAGCCTTCAACAGCATTTACACTCAATTTCCAATCGGTGTGCAAATTTTCCAGACCAGTTACCTTCTCAAAGGAATTCAAACAAAAGCTAATACATTTTTAGAGGAAAATTTACAATGATAAAACAGCAGAAACACAATAATGCTGATGCCAATTTCTTTTGCACTCGTCTTAATAGATGCTGCCCCCGCAGTTTGAAGTGCATCTCTGTGTCACCTGTCAGATCCTGAGCTCACCGCCGGTGAGCTTGAGTTTTCTCTTCGTGCTGTGTTGGTGTCAGAAGGTCCATATTTCTGAGGTTATAGGGGACAGTTGCGAGCCGAGGCAATAAGGGTGCAAATTGCTCACGTCTGCTAAATGTGATGGGCGTGTTTGTGCCGTCGTATTATTATCTTCGCTGTGGGCTTCGCTGATCAGGCGCTGAGACGCAGCAGAAGCGGCGCGGACAAATTATGCAAAGCACTTGCCGCTAAAAGCACCCACGGTAAGTGGAGCGAGCGACTCAGTCCCCCACTCGCCGCAGAAGCAGGCAGTTCGGCTGCGATGCCCAATAAATGCTGAACAACCAGATATGATCTGTGCACATGTGTGCGTGCCTGTGCGTGCGCATGTGCGTCGTCTGCCTGTCAGAGTGCGTTTGTTTGAGTGACGGCTCCTGCTGTTAGATCCCTGTAGACAAACTGGGCTCATCTGTCCCACAGCAGCAAATTTACACACAGCCGAGGCATGTGTGTGCGTGGGTATGTGTGCGCGCGTTGTCTATGCTATCTGTGTATGTTTAAGTGTGAAGTATCAATGACGAAAGGGGGATGGAAACGGTTCCTACCGCAGTGTCCTGCCGGCGACGTGCTTTAATCATCGCGGTCGCACAAAAAAGCTCCTAGCGAGTGACAAATGTTTTCGCGCTGATGCTAGCCCAGTCAGCTGTGGGCTCAGTTAGCGTCTGTCTAATCCAACATGTGGAATCTGGGTGAGCAACACGTAGCGATGACGCCGTGGCAGACTACAGTACACTGCGGGGCTACACACGCCACCAGCGTGTGGAGAATCCGTGTGCGTCCTGGTGAGATGTACAGCTGGAACAGAGGATGCATGAAATATAAAAACTCACGCAGGGAGCTACGGCTGTTCTTTCTGCTGCCTTCCCAGCATTAATATTAGAATAATACCTTTTATCTCTCAGAAAGCTTAAATTTGCATCTTGATAATTCATCCTGTGTCGCGGGATGAATAATTCTGCTGGGGTTTATGAAGCCATCTTGCTGCTAGTTTTCACTCGGGTTGTTTTTTTTTTTTTTTTTTTGCACGTACTGCAACAAACACGGCAGGAGATAAACAAATCTGACAAATTAAAAATAAGTTGGGAGGAAACGTACGGCTACTCTGCAGTCCAAGAAGGCGGCGATGGGGCAGGACCTGGATGAGCACGGAGCCTGGAAAGGCAAGATATGGAAGATGAAAGATATCCACAAGGACACTGAGTGGAGGCCTCAGGCCAAAGCTGCCTCTCTGCTTCCCACGCAGGGACACACACACACACACACACACACACACACACACACACACACACACACACACACACACACACACACACACACACACACACACACACACATACACATGGAGACACAGTTCCAGTCCTGAGTATGTCCTCCGGCTGCAGGAGGTTCCTCCTCAACAACTTCTTCATGGATTTAAATCCAATCGGAAGCCTCCTTATCCCCCTCTGTCCTTGTCCTCATCTCATCTCTGTGAAGCAGGCTTTGCGGGGGGGCAAAAACAAATTGTCCCTAACATCCAGTGTGTGGACCCGCAGCACTGTCAGGAAAAACCCTCACAAACCCTGGAATCCATTGCTGTCACTTGGAACCGGGGCACCGACTGCTTCACCAGCTCGCAGCTCCTGCTCTCTGCGGTGGTTGTGATGCCAACAGGTGGACCGCAGGAGACGGCTGAACTGAGCATGTGCAGTGGACAGCTCGCCGGAGCTGCTTCAACCTCACCCGGGTTCTTCCTCAGTGGCAAATTGTTCACATGTGGCGTCATCGGTCACGTCCTGTCGACAGTCCTCCATCAGCCATCAACAGTTCAATGAGCTCAAGACTTTCACCCCTCGTCAATTGTTCCCCTGGGTGTCATCATCATCATCATCAACCTCATCTCTCATCCGCTGAGCAGGATCGTCCTCTGCATGGCCTGGTTGCGTCCCATTTCTTCCTCCAGCTCTTCTAACTTCATCAGCACCGTTTAGCCTCTGCTGGGGTGATGTTGAAGATCTTCAGGGAAGGTGATGCCAAATCTGGGAGAAAAGATCATTTCAAAGCATCTGTCATGACCTGTTCAGGAGTTGAGCTCAGCGTTTGTGGTTCCTCTGGGCCTCTCCAGATGTTCGAGGGCAGTTTCCCACTTTTTAAAAAAAAAAAAAAAAAAAGGATTTTTATATATATATATTTATTGCAGGACACAGAATTCAATTCAATAATTTCAATAATGTATTCATTAGTCATGTCAGAAAGTGGATTTGTGGGTTTTTTTTGGATTCAATTTGAGTCTTACGGAATTAATTTGGGTCGCGACTTCATGAGGAGGAAAATAATGTGGGTCTTGGGACTCCACCAGTGGAGAGCCACTCTTCTGCGGAGCAAGTCTTCATCTCCTCTCCTCCGTCAATGCTGGACACGCCATGTCCTTTTCAAACAAACACCCTGTCGATACCGCCCAACTCCGTGTCCCAAACAACCTCGGGCGTCGTGGTTTGTCTGCGACCGCTCGTCCGATCTTCCTCATCACGTCCATCAACTCGTTAGCTGTAATTTGGGAGGCAAATCCCTTTAAAGCCCCCCTCGGGGGTCATTCCCGTGAACGAGGTGCCATCGACCGCCCACACGTGTGAAAACTGAACGAGTGATGCAATTAAAGCCATTTTCAATTCTATTTTTGCCAAATTAGAGAGATATTCAGGTTTATTGCCGCTAAGGCCATTGATGGCTAAAGGTGTTAACGACCGCAGATCAAAACTGCAATTACAGTGTTTAAAACTGGCCAGCTGGTAAACAGTGCCAGTGGGCTCCGAGGGGCTGACATGGAGGCAGCCGGCCATTATAAAAAGTGTGCTGCAGGATCGCCGATGATGAACTGAAAAGGCGAAGCCCGGGGGGCAAAAAGTCTAATTCTGTCCAATAATAAGCTGAGTGGGTTTAAACTGCATGCACATTCATGAGCCTGTTTTTAAGTGTATTTTTAGCTCATCTGCCAGCTTACAGAGCAGAGAGGAGGTCCTCGTGGAGCAAAGTTGGATTTATTAAAATAATTTATTTTGGACTAACACACTGGTTGCCTTCAGACTGAAATCAAGACGAAAGCCCCACTGGCACAGCATTGGATTATTTAACACTGAACAATCTTTGTTTTCCATCGAACATTTAAAGTTTACTTTTGGTTTAATAGTTTTAGAACCATTCTGTTTTCAAAAATTGATTTGTGTTTGAATTAGTTATTTTCATGTGATGACAAATTATTTTTTCACCTTTCTGTGCCTTTGTTATATCAGCAAAACAAAAAAATGAATATGAAGAATATTTTTAAAAAGGTACTTGGATTAAATAGACATTGAATCCCATTTTAAACCTGACTTCCCTCTGTCTGTCACACGTCACATTGAGCACTGCTACCTGATTTTTCTTGGACAAAGAAATTGTGCTTTTGGGAATTTCCATTTTCAACAACCCTTGAAATCATATGAGCTGATCCCGGGAAAGTCTGAGATCTGCCCTTTACACACCAACACGCTATCCCAGTTCGGGCCAAGGCCCCACCGTGTTCCCACGCCATCGCCTGTGCCTAGCAAAGTGAGATGAATTGCGATTTCACCTTGAAGAAAACACCGGCAGAATTATTCCTGCTGCACTTTAGAAGCCGAGCTCACCCATTTATCCCAAACTTGCCCCACTGGTTAAACGGTGCAATTATCACAGCGATGGAGTCATCACCGCAGCAGGGGCTTCGTGGCCACAGTGCAGAGCTCTGTCTGATTTATTGACCTCTCACCGGTGTCTGGAGCAAACAGTACCAGTCCACTTCCATGAATCATGTTTGCTGGAAGCCGCCGTTGTTAACAATGCCGTGCAATTTCAGAGCAATTTATAGCCGCTGGCTTTTTGGCGCCCGCGCAATGCCGCCTAACGCAAGCAGAGGAGCATGATGGGATGCATCGCAGACAGAGTATGAAATGCAGTATTCTGAGATATACTGTGAGGTGGGATGAAATGCACCCATAAGGCTTGTCCCTGTGTAGCTAAAACCTGGTGCCCATCCATGTCGGACGTGGATTTCAGATTGATCTGCTTCCATCGGGCTAGTCAGCCTGTTAGAAACAGGATGTTCCTTGCTGTCAATAGAGGTGACGACCCCTGTTGATTGATAGGCGTCGTCACCATTCAGGAAGATCCAGATGTCTCAGTATTTGTATAAGTCAAAAAATTTCTGCAACGACGACAACGATGTCTGAATGGCGGTTTGGGTTTGCGGACCTTGCAGTCTCTCTGCCTCAGACCTGAGCTGGCCCCTGTTTGAAACTGTGCTGGCTTTGTGTTCGTTAAGTCTTTGAACTAGACATGTGCTGAACGGGAACTATGCAACTTGGTTGCTTATTTGCTGTTTTGGTCTATAGAGCTCCCCCTAGAGTTTGGTGGTACACGTCACTTTCGTAAGTTCTCTGTGGTACCCTTGCGTTTGCCCTCTGTTTAGTGCTTCTGTTTCCAAAAGCCAATAATAGAAGGTAAAACCTTGTTTTTTTTTTTTTTTTAAAAGCAAGGAGTGTTTTTACCTTGAAAACTTGAAAAGGGATTGGTCCTTAGATTTCCTGAAGAACACAGTGCCGGCTGATTATGGCTAGTAGAAAATAGTAGCATAGAGCTGTGAAAGAGGTTCCGCTAACTAGCCAGTGTGGACAAGACGGTGACAAGGAAATGGCTCAAGAATATATGTGTGTGTATGTGTATGTCTAAGTGTGTGTGTGTGTGTGTGTGTGTGTGTGTGTGTGATGCACACACAGTTTTAACTAATGGGTCCTGATGTGAATGCTGGGAGGTGAAAACATGCAGTTTCAGGCAGTTTCATTATTCAATCAGGACAAGTGTCTGCGTTCACATAGTTGAAACCACGCGCTGATTAGAAATTACAGGTTCAATGTCTGTGGGTGGCACCGAAAAAAAAACACCTGAAGAGCCATCGGCAGCCCGGCCCGTCTGCTTGTTGTGCTTGACGGTGATTATTCGCCGCTGTGATTGGATCATCCGTCGCTCTCCTGAGTGTTTGCAGCCGCAGTGTGCGGTCTAATTGAAAGCGAGCGCCGTGGTGGCAGTGAAGAGACTCGCTGGCTCGCCGTGTTCCTCTGAAGCGCCGCTGACTGACACGCCTGATTGTGTGGGAGACGTCAGATGTTTCAGATCTTACCCCTCCGCCCCGACTTCAACGCTCTCACATGGAGAGAGAAAGAGACACAGAGTAATGATTTTCGTTTCTGGAAGAGGTTGGGATTTTTACAGACTTGAGACTGAAACGCGCAGGGCCACTCGCCGCGCTCAGCACGTGCATGAGCGCGTTTCATCTCTTTCAGTTTGCTCAGGCCGAGAGCTAACGTGCTAACATGTTGAGGGTTTGGCTGCAGTCGTGGCTCTGAGGTCGTCGATTGGTGCGCAACCATGCAAAGCTCTTCATTTTGTTAACTGTAAACAGCAGCGCTGGGAAGATTACTTTGCAAATGTAATTGGTTACAATTAAAAGTCACCATATTGAAAATGTGATAGCGTAACTATTTCAATTACTTTGTCAAGGTTATGTAATGAGTTACATTTTTAATTACATTGTGATTATTTTTATTAATGATAAATAAATCTTTCCAACTGTTTAGACCTGACAGTGTTGAGTTTTTAGCAGTACTCAAAACAAAACCAACAAGAGCAACAAAAGCAACAGCAGCAGCAGCAGCAGCAGCAGCAACAATAACAACAACAACCAACCATAACAAGGTCAAACACACTGACATTCAAAATCAGTACAGCATAACCTGCTATCTTTTAAATCAGCAAAATCAGTCACATTTTTTCACGCTATGCCCTCTAAACCAACCACTTAACATTTAATTTAGCACCTGATGAACCCCATTCAAAATGCAACTGTATTTGTGTACTGCAATTTTTCAAATCAAACTTTTGTCTGTGGAGGGAAGCGATGGTGCTCTTGCCAAGCCACAGCACATGAAAAACATGCAAAGCAACAAAAATAGAATTATTAAATATAAAGCCCACCCTTTTTTGTAAAAAAAAAAGGTCAGTTGTCATTAAAATTGTAATCATGAATAATTCTAAGTAACTGTAATTTAATTACACATTTTCTTCCAGTGATGTAATTGATTACACTTATCTTTATTTTGTAATCAAAATATGCAACAACGTAACATGTTACTCATTACTCATAACTCCCCAACACTGGTGGACTGTCAGACAGGATGTTCGTGCCTCTGCAGATGTCCAAGAAATAATAATTAAAAAAAAAGTCCTATTAGTTCCTTTGGACCTATTGTGGTTCTGACGCCTTAATGGTCTGTCTCACCAAGATGAAACTATGATCTCCACACATATAGACGACCTGTACAGGCGTACCATTCTCTTTTTGCAGTTGGTATGACAACTGTTTCCACGGAGATGGAGACGGTCCATGTGGGAGCCACCTATTGGCCGCAGGTCGTGCAGGTCTGGATGGGCAGGTCGTCACCGAGCGTGGGAGGGTTTTTTTTTTTTTTTCCTGTAGTGCACAGCACAGTTTGCAGGAACCCAACTCCAAACGTGCCCCTGGTCAGGTTGAAGCGTCTGCCGCAGCTGTAGCTGGAACGGGAGGAGAAGGTTGACTCAGTCATTTATTCTTGATTTAAGTGTCAAGCTTCCAAGGAAGTGCAGCCCGTGAGGACTTACAGGACACTTTTCCCATTCTTTTAAGAAAATCCTTTGCCACAGAACAAAGATCAAACAGGATAGCCTACAAAGGTAGCCAATGTATGTACACATTTAATACTACAGAAGATGGAGATGTTAGCTGGAACTGAATGCAGTAGTACCCTCTATTGTGAAGCTGAGATCGCCTCCTGTTCCAGGCCTTAGAAACAAAATTTGTTGTTCAGTGTTTTATTGTACTGCGAGTCTACACTTTTATTATTACTATTAATGGGCAGTATGTGAAGCTTTTACCAGTGTAACCAAATGTTATCAAATTTTATCAAATTAAGGCAGTAGACCTTTGAAACCCTCAGTGCTGAGCAGCCGCTCCTCGAACAGACAGACCCTCAACACACAGTGGACAGTTGAACATAACATGACATGAAAATCAGCTTATACAACACTTACATGACATACGATGCACATCGACAACCAAACTACAAGCACTGCGACGACCTCTCAGCAGGTGGCTCCTCGCCAACAGGGGGCGCTGCTTAAGTTGCCTCACTGACCTCCTCTTTGACTCAGCTCTGCCGTTTTCAGAGGTGGGGCAGCGAGGGCTCACAACGGCTCCCAGAGCGACTCCCCCACTCACAGAAAGTCTAATTGTTCTTTGACGGACTGAAATAAGTCAGGTCTCGTTATCATAAAAAATGAAAGGTTAAAGGACTCGTCGTTAACCGGAATTGCTCTGACCTGCTCTGTCAAAATGGCAGAGGATGAAAGTCGGATGCGAGAGCTGGACACACACACACACGCACACACGCACACACACACGCACAGCACCCTTCAACGTTGAAGGTGTGTAAGCCCTCCTAGAATTAGTGTCTCCACTTTGTCTTCTTTCCTGAATAGAATTAAAGGCTGCAGGTGTCGGCAGGTCGCCTCTGCACGCTAAATCTCATTCTCTCGACTGACAGGGGGAGGATTTATTTCAGCCGCGCCAGTAATCCGAAGCTCAAGGAGAAATAGAAGTTGTTTTTCAGCCCTGGCCGAGTCCCCGCAGGGCTTCACATCACTAATGGAGAGGACAGCGTTCTCTGGGCGCCTGTTTTTCTTCTTTACTCTCCCCTGTTTTCTGGGATGGATGGGGTTGGATTTCTGAGTTTTGTTGAGAGAGGGACTTCAATTAAAAAAAATAAAAAATACATTTCTGTGCTGCGCTGTACAAGCTCTCTCTGCAGTCTCTACCGTCTCACCATAGAAACGCTGCTTTGGCTTTGGCGTAAATGTGGCTCCTGTTGGCACGAGTGGCTCTGCCCACTGTTTTAAAATGAAAGCCAGTGTCAGGGAAACAGGAGGCTGATTCAGAAGACGCCGGGTGCAGGATTGCGACATGGCGCACTGCTTAATGTCACTGTACAGTGCAGTTTGCGTGCGGTATCAGCAGATTTTAGAGCGAGACGGAGTGCAACTGTCAGTTTAACGGCCGCACGGCTGTCAAGTTGTTTTGTTCGTTAGCCGCCGCCGCCGTTGTCGATCGAATGCAGAGATCGATGATCACACTGGCTACACGTCATGTCCACACCGTCTTACCGTTCTTGGCTCATGCGTTAAAAGTTCAGTGTGTAAAATGTGGCAGAATTTATTATTTTCATATTGGTTAAAGCTTTACGTACAGCCCACAAATACATTAATAAAAGTGTATACTCACAATACAATAAAAGTCATTTGGTTTTCCTCCCCTTAAAATGGTTCTTATATGAATATATCAGTATACATACTGCAAGGGTCTTGCTCCCAGTTAGCTGCCATCTTGCACTGCCATATTTCTAAGGAAGCCTCGAGTGGACAATTCAGGCCGCCTGACAGCGTGTTTCATATTTAGGGTGACTGCTAGCATCCTCAAATAAACCAACAAAGAAGAAGGTGGATGAGGTATCTAGATTTGTGCTCGCAGGCCACCGTAGTTCACTGGCAATTTGGAAGAGGGATGGTATGGAGTCCCTAAGGAGACATAAGTGAAAGTCTAGTCTAAAATGTAACCACTTGATGTTGATGTTTCTTCTTCAAAATCTCCAAATATGACACACTTAACCTTTAAGATCTTTGCTCTTCCAGATATTAAAAAAATGCTACCAACTTTGCCGCGAACAAGGAAGTGTGTCTGAATGTTGCTCGGTACAGTTCTGCATAATACAACAACCTTCTTCTTGTTCTTGTCTATTAATGGCTTTTACATCAGATTCATTGCAAATTGCCACCGGCTATACTGAACTCCATCTGCTAGCATGCAAGGCCGGGCACAAAATAACACGACCCGGTGAAGAGTTAGCAGGCACATCCACGGCTGGTATGAATAAATCAAAACGATAAGAAGAGCCTTTATGCGTGTTTGTTTACAGTTGCAACACTCACACACAGCGGCGTCGTCTCCTCTGGTGTTGTTGTATGCTGCAATTCTGACCTACTTGACTCTCATCCTGGACTCAAGACGCACTTCAGAGCGCAAACACACTCTATGCAAACACTGTTAAACATGCAGATATTCACCAGGGACACTGGACTGCAACAATCCTGGCTGTCAAGTTGACTTTAAGAATTTGTTCATTGTTATTATTATTATTATTATTGTTATTATTATTTCCAAGTGTTTTGACAGTCATTTCAGCAATGAATTCTTTTGTGACGTGCAGAATGAAAGAGACAGTCGAGGTAACTTTCAGCGACTATCACAACTGAGCGCAGGAGAAGAACTGAGAACAGTGGTGGCAGTAGGTTATAGAGGTCGGTGAAAAATAAATGCAAATGTTGTTTGGAATAAATCTGCATTCCGTGTGTGTCTGAAAGTGTTGTTTCACGCACGCTGGTCCTTAGATGTGCTTTGAAGTTGGCCATAGTGTACTAATGAAATAGCGACTCAGTGCTTCTCATGTGGTGTCACCAGCTGACATCATGCCTTCTCTCTTGAGCCCTCACCCTTAAATTTAATGATACAGCTGTGAGCAACAGTCAAAGTGCCTTTAGTTCAGAAAAACATCTTCACTCCCCTGGTTTAAAAACACAACAACAAAAAATGCACTGGTCCTTACAAAGCCATATTTACGAGTGTACACACACGCACAAACACAGGCAACATTCTGAGCATTTTTCAGCTTCCTGATTGGACTAAAAGTGATGGCAGCGCTGGTGGGGATTTAATTAGTTCCTGTTGGCTTGTCCCTGCTCGTTCCTTTGATCAATTAGATCATCTCACACTAGCCAGTGCGCACACACACGCACGCACGCACGCACGCACGCACGCACGCACGCACACGCACGCACACACACACACACGCACACACACACACACACACACACACACACACACACACACACACACACACACACACACACACACACACACACACACACACACACACACACACACATCTGGCCATTCTGACTCCAGGGCAGCTCTGTTAGCTTTGCATCCTTTAACCTTTTGACACCTGCCCATGTCACTGCGCCAGAGGTCACCTGCAGGGGTCAGTGGTGAGGTGGGTCAGTGGAGGAAACGGGGAAAAGCCAGAGACGGAGAGAATAAAGATGGATGTGTTGCCCGGGCTTGTGTGGAGGACAAGACGAGCTTTAAATTCGCTTGCTCTCAGATGTTTTTTGTAGGTTGTTGGCAAGTTGTTTTTCTTCCTCCAACAGTTGAATGAGTGAACCTTTTCTTCTTCTTACGCTCTCAGCCAAAAACTCCCCCCGTCTCTCACCGTGCAGATCTTCCTGCAGGAAGCTGATAGTGCGCTCGTATGTTGGCGTCCTCTGAGAGACCTCAGGAAGTTGTCCCTCGGGAAGCCCTAGTAAAGCTGTGGTTCTCAGAATTTAGTGTTGATGTGATGGCTACTGGGAGCAGCAGTTCCAGCAGTTATCAAGGCTCTCTGCCGCCCCTGACTAAATACACTTGCAGTTGTTGAACTTGTTTAACTCCCATGAGCTTTGTGTGGTAGTATTAGCATCCTTGGCTTCCAACAGAGAGGCTGAGGTCTTAAGGTCTGAAAACTCCAACACTCGCTCTTGCATCATCGCAGTGTTTTCTCTGCGTTGTGTGTTATTTTTCTCCCCCCCTCTGAGTTCCTCTGCTCCGATCTTCATCAGTATTCTGAAGCTCCTCGCTGTTGGCTGTTTGCAGCTGCCTCTGGGACGAACCTGATCAGATGCTGAAATCTGGCTCCCGGCTCGGTGGGTTGCTTGTTGGCCCGCCGCTTTACGGGGAGAGTGAGAAGAGCGGCAGCGTCAAGATGACACGAGCGGCGATGCTGACAGATGACACGCCGAGCGCACGGCGCGGCTTTTTGCAACCAGACGGAAAATGCAGGCGGCTGCGATGAAAACATCCCGTGGCTGCTGTCAGGACGTCCAGCGACCAGCGTCCGCCTGGAGGTGGCCGCTCGACAGACTGCCGTCTACTTGGGAGGTTCCAAATGCTGTTCGCTGAGTCAGAAAACGTGTCCAGTGAGCGGATGGCGGGGAGTGGTGTCAGCAGAACTGCCCTCAGAGAAGAGGAGGAGGAGGAGGAGGAGGAGGAGGAGGAGGAGGAGGAGGGGAGGATGAGATAGGGGAGGAACGGGTGGAGACAGAGGAGGAGGAAGGTGATTATGAGGAGGAGGGGTAGGAGGAAAACGAAGAGGTTGAGGAGTAAGAGGAAAGTAGGAGAATGAGGGTCAGGAGGAGGAAATGAGGTGGAAGAGGAGGAGGAGAAGGAAGAGGAAAGGAGGATAAGGAGGATTAGAAGGAGGAGATGGAAGAGAAGGACAAGGGTGAGGAGGAGGAAGAGGAGAGGAGGATGAGGAGGAGTAGAAGAAGGTGATGGAGGAGAAGTACAAGGATGAGGAGGAGGATGGGGGAGGAAGAGAAGGAGGATGAAAGGAGAAGGAAAGGTGGAGTATGAGGAGGAGAAGAAGGAGGAGGGAGAGGAAGAGGAGAAGAAAGAGGAGGAAGAGGAGGAGATGGAGAAGGAGGAGAATTTGTGAGATTATTCCACGTAGATTAAAGGTTCTTGCAGCTCTGATTACTGGAAGCATCAGATTCATCCCGACTTTGGGTCTCAGCCGATGATGACCGATGACAAGGTGGTTTGGAGTTGACTTTGACCTGAAAACGTCATGATTTCAAACATCATGTTGCTCAGTAGTTGGTGATGATGAACTCGTGGTTCTCATGGTAAAGCTCCTAAAAGAGGTTTTGCCCGCTAACCAAAAAGGCTTCTTCACTTCTAATTTACTTATGGAGCTATTTGACCTCTGGTGGGTGTTAACATCCAGTCAGGACACAGAAACTGTGTGGTCCTCTTGTTGGACTCACAGGACTGTGTGTGTGATTGGTGTTGATCCTCCAGGCCTGAACCCTTGTTCAGAGAACAACCCAGGATCCTGCTCAAACACTGGCTGAGATGGTCCCACCAGGCTCCCCCCTCCTCCCTCTCAATCTGTCTCTTCTGGCCAATAAATGCAAACACTGCACTCCTTCTCCTTTAAAGTGGATTTGATGTAAATTAACAAAAAAAAATGAGCCGCGCAGTCCAATGTTTAAAACATGTAGTTCTATCGATTCTCAGTGCGGCTGCTGCGTTCACTGCCGTCGCTGTGAGTCTGCTTGTCTGTCGCACTTGTTCATCACGCTGCCTTGACTTTTGGCCTAGTTTGTATGAACCCCCACCCCTGCACACCTCACCATGGGATCACCACCTCAAAAAAAAAAAAACTGAACTATGGACAAGAGAGAGCTGATGATTCTGAAGGGAGCGCCCACATTTGTCTGACGCATACAAAAAGCAGAAACGCAACATGTAGCAACCGACTGAGCAACCAACCCTCACGCTGGAGGAGCGGGAGCTGCTCTGGTTTCATTTGTTCCGTTTGTCAAGTTCACAGCAGAGTGACGACATCTGACACCATGAATGGGTTTCTGAGCTGAGGGCCACCGCTGGACACACACACACACACACACACACACACACACATGCACAGACACACACAACTGCATACGCTCTGTGCATTCCGGTTGGTCTGCTGTTTATGAAGCATTGGTATGATGTGTGTGTGTGTGTTTGGTGTGAGTGTGAGTGTGTGTGAGTGTGAGAAGGGAGAGTTTACGACGTGAACTGAATACGACATCTAGTTTGTGTGTGTGTGTGTGTGTGTGTGTGTGTGTGTGTGTGTGTGTGTGTGTGTGTGTGTCACTCGATTACTACCCATGTGTCCAAACAGATGGAGAAAATGATGGATTTGCATGTGGGATATCCTGTATATATGACTACCAGGTGTGTGTGTGTGTGTATATACAGTATATATATATATATATATATATATATATATATATATATATATATATATATATGTGTAGCGCCATCTGCTGCTGCAGTTGTAGAATGACTGTAGAAACTGCAAAAGACTTCACCACTTGCTGCTTTCCCCAAAAATGTATACTGATGCACGCTGCGCAGTTGAAATCCATTTTTTCCCCCCTCTAAACGTTAACAGTAAGAGCAATGAAAAAGATGGGCAGAGCCAGCAGGCAGGAAAATTCCAGCGAGTGAGAAAAGGGAGAGTGTTGTGTAAATCAGACTTGGTAACAAGACTGAGTGAGGAGACGGCGGGAGAAGAGGGATCTCGCTCTCTGTCTCCCCTGCTTTGATGTCACTCCATCTGTTTGCAGTGTGATGTGGCGTCTCGTCGCGCTTTCATAGGCTGCTCGTACATTATATATCACACACTCACACGCACACACACGGTGACAGATACTCAGTGGCTGTAAACTGGCCACATGTGTTTACATAATCAGCTGTACTAGATTTAAATATTCATCAGCCTGTTCTTCATTCCTCAGAGGTGGGAGCTTGATATCATTAGCTTTGGTTCGTCATATTGACTTGTGAACAGTGACATGTACAGTGGCCCACAGAGTGACTGAAGGCCACTGCCACCCTACAGTCACTCTGCTTCGGCTGCTCTGTTTCCGGGGTTCAGTCTTCCAAGGCCCTAATGTTCCCATGTTCCATGGTCTCGGTTACTTAGGTCCCATTTTTGAAATTTCTGGGGCCCTATTTACTGAGGGCACTAGCTAGTTTGCCAGAGCTCGATATGTCCCCATGTTCTATGGTCCTCTATTTCTAAGTCTCAATGTTCACAAGTTCTAACCAATTTGGATCAAAACGAGTTCAGAATGAAGTGAGTTGCTGTCAGTTTTATTGTGAAAGGGGTTACACGTGCGTGGGATGTATATAAAATCCTTTTCTACCTTTTTAATATGGGATCAGCCAGCTGTCCATTTTTTACACATTTTCTTTCAAATGGAGTATTGCGTCAATGACTATGAGGTCCTCCATGGGATTAAACTGTTGTGACTGACCAGCTGCACGGCACGCTCACGTTCTAGTTTCACCGTCACAACATAACGTCCCTGTTTTGACCCTGATTTATGATTCCCTAATGGCAAGCTGCTGTGAAATGTTCCTGACCCGCTCTTAATCTCTCCAGTTCCTACCAGACTCGTTTCTCCGTCTGCACTCCACACGCCCCCTGGTCTCCGACCAGCCTCCGCCCAATCTGACCAGCAGGTTAAGTGCCTCGCTCGTCTTAAAGTGTTTTGAATAATTTATAATGATTGCTGCTTATGGCCCACCATTATGTTAAGCATTCCATCAGGTACTATTTTTTCATTAGAGGCTATTATTCAGATTGATTTTTTCAGAGCCCATTTGCTAATGCTGTTGCTTTTGCGAAAAGCTAAAAGCATGAGAACAACAAAAAAAGATTGGAAAGTGACATTTGACGCCTCATTTGCCAAAAAAACGTGAAATGCCAAATACGGCTGAGTAATGTTAAGTGTCCACTGCTGCATTTCATGAATCCTTAAACTGCTTATAATTTCCTAAATGTCTTTTTTTGGAGCACTTAATCACGGGATGTTAGCGCTGCATGCTAGCCGGTCTGGCCAGTTCTAGCAGCCAGTGGCGGAGGGGCTCACCTCGTTGGTGAAACTGCCTTGTCCTTGTCTCCAGACAATGATGAATTGTCCCTGCCAGTCGCAGCCTGTTTAGACTGGCAGCAGACTTCACAAGTTAGAAAGTTATTCTCAGGGTTTGAAAATGTCCTGGAGAATGCGGCAGTTTGGATTCCTCTTACTGCCACTGCAGTGCAGAGAGAGAGAGACGGCTGTCCTCGCTGTCTGGCTGAAGACGCCCATGTCGTGTCAGTTTTTTCTCTCTTGTTCTCTCTGAGCTTTAATGTCTTAAGGATGGCCAAAGTAAAAAGGTTGTTTGTTCTGACGGGGTTTAACTCCCAGGATTGTAGGAAGGACGCAGGCCGCTTCTGTGGTTTTCCGGGGCCGGCTGTTGTTCCAGGGGAGATCCTGCCACAGTGAGGATGAATTAATACTGCATGTGCACGCATGTGTGTGTGTGGGTAGGTGTGTTTGCTGTGTATGGGTGTGTGGCCACTTTCACTGATGGCGTGCAGCGATTAATCTGGCAGCGAGCGTGATATTTCTCCGAGACAATGTCTTCACCTTGGACCAAGGTGTATTATCTGAATGAGAAGGGGGTGGGGTTTGGTAGGGGGCGGGGGGTTGGCGGGGCGGGGGGTTGACGGGGCTGATTGGGACATCCTGTCCCATTTGCCAGCCCCCCTCCTCCTCACATCACTTTACTTCCCGTTGTTGCCTCCAACGCTGGTTGGAACATTTGTTGGGATATTTTTGGCTTGATTTTTCACCTCTTTTCAGATTGTCTGTAGCAACGTAACCTTCGTTAGAAGGATAATGTGGTTAATTCTGAATGGTGGCCCGCTGAGTCTGCTAGTGCATCGGCCTCGTTTATAGAGACAAACTGCATTCGGACTACCAAACTTGAACCTGCAGCGTTACACCTGATTATATGCAAATAGATTCGTTTTTTTAAATGACAGGCCTAAAGATGAAGGAACCAATGAAATGGTTCCCCACATCGTCACTCTGGCTAGCCAAGGCACAACCAGTAGCCTGGACTAAAACTTTCTCACTCTGTGGAAATGAAGGAGAGGCTCTAATCTAACTAATCTGATCCGATGCCACCGGTGCAGCTGATTCCAAAAAAACACCTCTGAAGAGGTTCAGCGCTGCGTGTCTTCCTGTGTAGTCCACCGCAGCGATAAACATCTTATCGGCCTAAGGTGTTGTTTTTTGGCCGTGACGGAGTGTCTGCAGTTCTGACATGGAAGACATATCACTGAAACACGACATCTATTAGAGCCAAGCAACGCTCACACTGGAGAAATGAGAGCTGCTCTGATTTTATTTTGTCCCGTTTATCAAGATTTCACAGCAGCGTGACGGCTTCTGACTGCCTGAATGGGTTCAGAATGGCTGAACGCCCTGGACTCTGTGGACCCCAGTTGATTTTTAATGGGTGTGTTGAGACAGGGCTGTGCGGCCCTCAACGCTTTTCAACTAAAATACTGATTTGCTAGCATTTTATTTGAAAACCTCTGAAATATAACCCGGCATTTCAGCAGAAAATTGTGGCATCCATCAAACTTAAAAACACACTGTCAGATCATGATTTAATTCAAAAGTGTTCCAACCTCAGTTGTCGGATCAAAAGCATTATTCTGAGGAATAGATGATTTATGTTGACAAGCACTTCAGCACGTGGGGCTGATCACAATGATCTAAGATATTGGATGAATGCTCAGAAAAGTCCAGACACTGATTTTTCACTCCCGCTGGCTCCAGTATGTTAACATCTCATCGATATGCACAACAACAGACGAGTCGGCGACTGTTGTTGCCAGGGTAATATATAAGGAAACCCAGAAATACAGGTCACTCACAAGGTCACCGTAAATACCACTCGCATCCGAAATAAAACTTGTAAGTTTATGTGTGTGTGAATATATAAAACAATAGTTATTCCAGCTTTAGGTGGGAACGTTCTCTGTGGAAAAAGGCAATGGAAAAACGGTTGTCAAAGTACCGCCAAAGCTAATGAGGAAGAAATGTCTGCTGTGCAATAATAATAATAATAATAATAATAATAATAATAATAATAATAATGATAATGATAATGATAATGATAGATTATTATTATTGAGGATTCAAGAATATATTATCTTGCTTTCTTCTCAAAATATCTTGGACTTATTGATACAGTTGATGATACATTATTGATCATACACATCTCATTATCTCAGCACTATGAATATTTAACATTATCTCACTCTGTAAAGTGGCTGCATTGCCCTCCATGTCGATGCTTAACTAACTTATTTATCTGCACATTGTACTGTTTGTTATAGTGAGCATGCATTGGTGAGGAAAGAGTTTTCATCACAACACCTTGTCAACCAGATTTGGTTCTGTCTCTGGACATCATGGAGAGTGATGTCACTTCCTGTTTGAGTCCCACTTGCTGTGTGATGTAAACCGAGCACTTTGACATTAAAGCCTCAAGAGCAGCAGACAGACTTGACTGTTCACGACGTCCTGGTGTCATTAAGACAACTTGAAGCCAGGGGACACTGTGAGTACCGAACAACTGCATTCTATCAGAATTGCCAAAGATAGTTGCAAAAATATTAAAAATGACTGGCAGTCAATAGGGAAAGGAGCCCTAACTTCAAACCTTTAAAAACTGATAAAAAAAATAAAAAAAAAATTGGGTGGTGTAAATTTCACCCTGATTTCATCTAAAAGTAACAATGGCCATAAAGTTGTGGGTGTGGCTAAAGTTTAGTAGCCAACTGCATCTGCCTACCAGTGAATGTTGTGGATCACGCTGCACTCACGCTCCAATCACTGCTCACCTCAGGTACCACCCTCACATCCAAATAAGGAATCTGAACCGCGAGCTCAAGATGGCGGCGTCCACGGAGCCAATTTCTAGGCTGGTTATCACAAACCAGTGGATGACGTCACAATGACGGCGCCCATCTTCATACACGGTCAGTGGCTTGGAGCTGCTGGCGTGTCACATGGCTCAGAGGTAATTGTCTGAGAGAGGTTGGCCCAGAGAAAGATGGAATACATTTTGTTTCACCGGCTAACCTTTCCGCCGATAACCATGATAGAAGAAAAGCCATTGAGGAACTAATGAGAGCGGCGTTATTAAAGGCAGCTGCCAGTTGAGTCGCCGGCTGCCTGTGGAGTCTCAGCATCCACTTATTGACGTGATAAATCATATGGATGACAGCCACGTCAACCAGCCTGAAATATTCAGTCTTGTGTGTGAAACATTCATCAGGGTGTCACAACCTGATGTCCGGATCCTGGAAATCCTTGAAAATTTTTGGATGGAAGTGAAAAACAAGGTCAGATCCACAAATGGTGCAAAAATGAAACAAACAGTATTCTGCTGATTGACTGTTGATTTTCGTCGAAATTGAAAAGTCTTTGAACTAATATCCCAACTGTTATACCTTTACCTATGTAACCTCACTGCAGGCTAATGTGTACAGTCAGTTGGTGAACATGTGACCTGAACTTCCTGTTGGAGGATAAGAGGAAGCAGATTACATCACAGTGACTCACCTGGGCATTGACCTTTCTGTTACTCTGGGGCTTTATCAGGCTGCAGCATTAATTAGCCGCTTGCTATCGAACCTGCAGACTGGCTCCTCTTATCTTTTCTCTTTTTTAAAAACTACTCATTAAACTGTGCGTGAAACGACTGTATACGCATTTGAATGAACGTTTGAATGTTTTTCTATGGTTTAATTTTTCTATTAGTGTGTTTGACTTTTTTAAGCACATTAGAATCATCCATAAATGTATTGTCTATCTATCTATCTATCTATCTATCTATCTATCTATCTATCTATCTATCTATCTATCTATCTATCTATCTATCTATCTATCTATCTATCTATCTATCTATCTATCTATCTATCTATCTATCTATCACTGCTTCACTTTAAAAATCTCCTCAGCTCTTCTTCTTTCGTCTCTATTCTTCACTCCTCTTTCTCTCTCTCCCAGATCCATGTTTCATTTAACACTTGACCCAATTTTAGCCGCTCTACTTTGGTAGGGGTGGCTGAACGCTACATGATAACATTGTAGCGTTTTGTGTGTACCGCTGCCTATTCTGCCTCATTGGAATTAGATTCATTCAAAATCACAGAAACTTTTATAATGACACACATTGCATTAAAGCTGTTCTTTTTAAATCATGCACATGTATTACTTTAAATAACATTTTGCAAACAGTCTGCCCTTGAATTGGGTGTAATTCAGGTGACATTTCCTGCATTTTAAAAAAGATGTATGTTTTAGTTGTTGTGTCTGGATGAGGCCAACAATGAAGACCAAAGCACACATAAAACATCTGCATGATATTTCAAAATGAGGGATTTAAACATGAGAATGTTGCCAACTTTCAAAGCTGCCAGCACTGTGTAACAAGGCTTTTATGGAAAGTGTTGGCATGTATTTGCCTATTAGTCTTGGCAAAGGGGAAGTGCTAATATCGTAGTTTTAGACTTTTGGTTTATATTCAGGAACAGGTTGGACTCAGGCATGCAAACACTCACAAACAAACACGTCCTGCTGCCGCTGATACAGAAGCATCGCACACACATAATCCAGTAATGTAATGAAGACCCCCCCTCCCGTCCCCCCACTCCCACTGGATCCTCAGACTTCGATAATGTGTCATTTCAGGTGTTGGTTGTCGTGACCTGAGGCCTTTGAAGGTGTGCGGCTCTCTAACGAGGGCCTTTGATGGCGGGAGGTAATGTGACGCGATGGAGCAGCAGCCGAGTCGTTCTCTGTGCGGTGGCAACCTTTTATTCGCCGTATCTTTAAACCGCGCCGGGGCCTTTGTTCCTGTTGCATCAGTAACAGCCTCCTGTCGCCGCTTTTATCAGTCGCGGGACGCGTCTGTGACGTTTGATTTCAAACGGGACAAAACGGCTTCGTAAGATTGGAGGACCAAAGACGACTAGACTGGTGTTGACTCTGTTTCAAAGGCGCAATATGTGATGTCATTTTTGCTAACAAAGTGAGTGCTGATCCTCCACTGTGCAAAGGAGGACATAAGAGAAGTGAGGACACCATCACCACCGCAACTCAGTGGACAACAGTGCAGTCGGAGGGCCTCCCTTGTGTTGTTTTACTACCCCGTAAATAACGATTTGAGCTGAAAACGAATCTCTCGAACAGACTGAAAAGACTCCTCAGTCGGAACATCAGGAGGTTCCTTGTCATGTGATCACTGTCATGCTGCCCATTTTGGTCCTGATGGGTGTCTGAACTCTGTTCTTCTCTGTTGCCTTTGCCTCTCAGCTCAACAGACGGACAAACAGTCAGTGTCCCGATAACCCAGAACTCTCTCGGCCTCTCTCACACACACACACACACACACACACACACACACACACACACACACACACACACACACACACACACACACACAGACCCGCGGAGTCCGTATTTATGAGCGAGCGTGTGGTCCTATAAAGCAGACGGGACAATGTGCTGACACGTGGTGTTTTCTGCTGATTCACTTCCCCAAAATACACACCGAGGGCTGAAAACGTAGCAGGACACAGCCAGAGTCAGGAGTGTGTGTGTGGGTGTGTGTGTGTGTGTAGGTGTGTGCGTGTGTGTGTGTGTGTGTGTGTGCCCACCCGCCCTGCTCAGCGCTCACCAATCACCGTCCACAGTGAAGTGATAAAAATTATGCAAAAAAAAACCAAACGATCATTGTCTCCTTATCCTCCTTTCACCCGCCTCTAGGTGGCGCTGTGCGGACACTGAGAATCTTGCTCTTTGCTGATACACTTTGTTGGTTGGACTCCACTCATTGTAAAGCAAATTTACAATACATCCAACGTCGACAGCTGAAGCTGTCTTTGTGCCTGGGTTCTCTGATGGAGGCTGATTCATCTGCTGCTGCTGCTGCAGCGCCGTCGTTTTGTCCTCGTAGAAGCTGAAGCCTTGGAATACAGCGCGGTGGCATCCTTCACCTCTGCCGACGGAGGAATCACAGAAAATGCCCACATTCCACTTCAGCCAAGTGAACCTGTCATAAAGACTGTGAGAAGTGGTTCACTCAGTTCATTTTTTCCAGAAAAGTTAGTTCAGAAAAGTTTTCCAGGTTCTTAATGCGCGTCGTGACACGGAGGAAGCGCAGAGGAAACGGCGAGCTGCAGCCGCTGCTCCCTCGGCCAATCAGCGGCCCCGCTGAGCGGCGGCCAACCTGAGCCGCTCATTAGACGGATGTCTGGAACAATCGGTCACGAGCTGCCAGCAGCGGCAGACCTGAGCGCCGTCTCACAAGTGGAAACCAGTCAGACCAGTTCATGTCAGTGAGCCGCGGAGAGAGAAGAAGTAGAAGAAGAAGAAGACGGAGAAGAAGAAGAAGGAGTACAAGAAGGAGGAGGAGGGAAATGAGGAGGAGAAGGTGAAGGAGTCCAGTGCTCTTTAAGCTTCTATTAATTTTTTTGAATTTATTGTTGGTTAATTTATCACTCCTGCACCTCCTACTTTTATATCGTTTCATGCACACACGCGCGTGCGCGCACACACACACACACACACACACACACACACACACACACACACACACACACATACGCACTCATGCACACACACACGCCTCCTAAAAGATATTTAATCATAAAGGCCATAGAGCCATAGCGGGTGATAAATATCGGCCAAGTGATTATTAACCCGAGCTGTTTAGCCTGTTACCATGGTGACGCTTCGCTCTCATTGGTATGGAGGAGGAGAGCTAGTGGGTGGAATTGGAAATGTGTGTGTGTGTGTGTGTGTGTGTGTGTGTGTGCACGTGTGTGTGTGTGTGTGTGTGTGTGTGTGTGTGCATTAAACAAGGATGCAAACATGTAGAGGCATAAATGCGATTAAAAAGTCTCTCCTCCTCCGTGTCCTGTGCTCTAATAATTTGTGGCAGGTCGGTGTCAAATGACGTTGGAATAAAAGTGGCTTCACTAGCTGTGTTATGTGGGAAAATCATATACTTTTTCCCAAAATGATTTTCTGAGAATTTGCTTCGCCATCCATTTCGCACAATATTGACTTTCTTTTTTCATTGTCATACCAACAGTGAGTGATTGATGGTCTGCCTTCTTGGAAGTTGGAGGTAGGAAACCAACACTGGCTACGGTGCAGCTTTAGTCTGCTGGAGAAAAGGAAGGTTTAGGTTTAGGTTTATTATAGCCATTTCAACAGTAAAGTAGACAGGAATGTTCTTTGGTATGCTCACAAGTTTCACAAGTTAATGACAACACAATATAACCAGACAGTGAGCCAGAAGGCAGAGAGTAAGGACACTGAGCACAGAGGAAGCACGTGGTTTGCAGAGGAAAAGGTCAAAGAGAGGGAGTTCAGGATATGAAGTAAACAGTAAAGTGCTTAGTGCAAATTCAGGTGGCGACTAGCTTGTGGATAGGTGCTGTCCTAAAGAGTGATGTTTTACATGTAATGCTACTGTACCTTCTCCCCAGTGGTAAGAGTGTGAAGATGGTGTGCTGGATGGGAGGAGTCAGAGATGATGTTCATGTCTGTGATTGATGAGGGATTGTATTGTGTTGTCTTTGAAAGTGTCGCTCAGTGTGGACACACTTCTTATGCAGAACCTGGAGAGAAACCTTCAGATTTTACCTGGAGCTCAAGTTTAGTCAGCAACTAGTTACTAGTGTCTCTCGGTGGTGTGTTGCCATCACGTGACTGGTTCCCTGACTGACTTTGTGGTGCAATGTCAGTCCTGTGAGTTTTGTTGGAGTCATGCTTGCAGACACACTGAAGCACGTCGTCCGCTGAGTCCTCCTGCCCTTCCTCCACTCTGCCCGTCCTTCCTCTCTTCCTATTGTTGCCTTCCTTTTGTTAACTCGCTGTTGTGTCTAGAGTAAAGTGGATTTCCAGATGATCAATTTGATATTTTGTGACAGGAATGCGGATGGAGCCGACTGGGAGAGGTCCGAGCTTGCACCCGTGCGCGCGTGAGCGTGCGACAGCGCCGGGTCTCCACTGTAACAGATGCTGTGAGAGCCTCTCGCTCCGTTAAAAGAATCAATTCCTCTTCTGAAAGGTCAACAATAATTGCGAAAAACCTGCGGAGGCATGAAGGCTTAATGAATGCTCACAGAGCTCCGTAACACACGCCGGCTATTATACATCACGCTAGCCCAAGCAACAACACCCCCCACCACAACCTGTCATCCAGCTGAAGGGATAATAGCAAGTTTAGAGCATTTACATTTAGTAATTTAAAAAAAAAAAAAAAAAAAAGTAATGATAATAACTTGATGATGTGACGCCGGACCAAAAGCGAGGCTGTTTGCACAACACAGTCTGCAGCCACAGCAGCGTAGCGTAACTTAGCATGAATCACATGCTCATCTGCTGAAAAAAAATGAAAGGAGTCTCTCCTTTGCAGAGGAGTGGTAGAGCTGTCCTGCTCAGGCTGCTGCGCGTCAAGCTCTGGGTTGGTGGCAGGTGTGTTGTTGAAGTGGTGCGCCATTGGAAGGGGAAAGATAGAGCGAAGGATCAACGCAGCAGAGTCACTGCTGCAGGCTCTGGACAGTTTGACTCCACTCTTCATTCCAGGGCTGCTCTTAATGAACTGAAATGAAACAATTCCTTTGTTTTTCTGCCTTGGGGTTTTGAGATTTAAGGAACACTCTGGTTGTTGCTTCCGTTTTGACTTATTGTTTTGTGCAAGAAATCCAATATTAATGGTGATGGTCTCTGTTCCTAACAACCAGTTTAGTGACAACAAGACGTGGCTGTGCTCACGCCCCATCTTTCACTTTGTGAGGAGTGCCGTTGTCTTTCAGTGTGATCTGGTAATGAATCTCTCAAGGACACCGTGTGTGTGTGTGTGTGTGTGTGTGTGTGTGTGTGTGTGTGAGAGAGAGAGCGTGTGAGAGAGAGTATGTGAGAGAGAGAACAAGAGCTGCTACCATTTTTCTGCAAGCATCAGCAAAGCCAGTCAATGCTAATGAACAACATCACCACGCTTAAGTGTGATTGGATAAGGGCAGAGAGGGTGTGTGTACTTCACTGTGTCTGTGTGTGTGTGTGTGTGTACTTGTGTGTGTGTGTGTGTGTGTGTGTGTGTGTGTGTGTGTGTGTGTGAGAGAGAGAGAGAGAGAGAGAGAGAGAGAGAGAGAGAGAGAGAGAGAGAGAGAGAGAGAGAGAGAGAGAGAGAGAGAGAGAGAGAATTCCAATACTAAGCAGGTACACACACACACACACACACACACACACACACACACACACACACACACAGAAAGCCCCAACAGCTAGGGCTCCCCCTAGAGGCTGCCCAAAGTATAGCTCACAAGCTGGATCGTTTCACTGAAGTGGATCAACTCTGCTAACAAGTGAGAGTGGAGTGGGCGGAGACTATACTGAGGCTCCACCCTGGAGTAACATCTATGAGAAGCTGGTGAGTTTCCACCGCCCTGGAGAGGCAGCTGCCATCTCTGTTTTTGGTGACGTCACAGCCTCAGTTGGACCGGAGCAGTGAGATTATTTGTTGCAATGAAACGATCTAAATGACAATCCAACATGACAAGTTGAAAGTTATTTTCCATTGTGATGGCACTAATGATCTTGCCACTCTGCTCCCGGATTGTTTCCTTGTTCTGCCCTCGTTCCTTGCTTTCATTCCAACTAGGGCAGGAAGAGTTGTCACTGAGAAATAGGAAGTTAGGTGCATTTTATCTCCACACGTCAAGCAATGACATCTCATTTTGTGATAAAAGCCACATTTCTTGCCCTTGAAATCCTCATAAGTAGCATCACTTACTGTTTACTTAAAATAGCAGAGAAAAACTTTGCTTGTCTCATTTTTTCCACCTTATAATTTATGAGGCGTTTGGCAGAAGTGGCACATCTAATATTGAGTTGATTATTAATTATGGACCAGGCCTGGAGGCTGTGGGTCTGCAGATCAGAACAGCCGGTCCCTTGCTTTTGCCGGGAGAGCGTTGCTATAAAAACACGTGTTCGGATCCGCACCGACCTGTGTTTACAGCTGCGGAGGGAAGGGCTGGCGGGAGGAGCGGCGCGGGGTGTGACCTTGACGCCCCCAGGGCGCCGCCCTGGTGGCTGCCGCTGATCCCGCGCAGCACCTCAATTAGCCTCCACGCATCGGAAGAGAGCGTGTGTATCTGTTGGAGACAGAGAGGTCACAGGCACGGAGCTGTGCTTTGGTAATGAAGAGAGTGAGAGAAGCGAGGGGACGGCGGAGGGGAAGAGCGAAGATTAAAGCTTGGAATGACAGCAGAATGGAAGGATGGTAGGAACGGAGGGAGTGAGGGAGGAAGAGGAGGGAGGAAAGGAGGAAGGAAATCTGTTGAGGACAAATGGTATGAAGAAGAGGGAGGGAAAGGAGAGAAGGACGGAAGGAAGTGAAGGAGGGAGAGGAGCGGACGGAAGGAAGCGAAGGAGGAAAGGAGAGGACGGAAGGAAGCGAAGGAGGGAAAGGTGAGGATGGAAGGAAGTGAAGGAGGAAAGGAGAGGACGGAAGGAAGCAAAGGAGGGAAAGGTGAGGACGGAAGGAAGCAAAGGAGGGAAAGGTGAAGACGGAAGGAAGTGAAGGAGGATGGAAGGAGAGGACGAAAGGAAGTGAAACAAGGAAAGGTGAGGACGAAGGAAAGTGAAGGTCGAAAGGAGAAGAAGGAAAAAAGTGAAGGAGGGAAAGGAGAGGCTTGAAGGAAGTGGGAGGGAAAGGAGAGGATGAAGGGAGGGAAATGGAAAGGAGAGGATGAAGGGAGGGAAGGAGGGAAAGGAGAGGATGAAGGGAGGAAAGGAGGAAAGGAGAGGATGAAGGTAGGGAAAATGGAATGGAGAGGATGAAGGGAGGGAAGGAGGAAAAGGAGAGGATGAAGGAAGTGAAGATGGAAAGGAGAGGACAAAGGAAGTGAAGGAGGAAAGGAGAGGATGAAGCGAGGGAAGGAGGGAATGGAGAGGATGAAGGGAGGGAAAGAGGGAAAGGAGAGGATGAAGGGAGGGAAGAAGGGAAAGGAGAGGATGAAGGAAGTGAAGATGGAAAGGAGAGGACAAAGGAAGTGAAGGAGGAAAGGAGAGGGCAAAGGAAGTGAAGGAGGAAAGGAGAGGGCAAAGGAAGTGAAGGAGGAAAGGAGAGGGCAAAGGAAGTGAAGGAGGAAAGGAGAGGGCAAAGGAAGTGAAGGAGGAAAGGAGAGGGCAAAGGAAGTGAAGGAGGAAAGGAGAGGGCAAAGGAAGTGAAGGAGGAAAGGAGAGGACGAAGGAGTCTCCTCGTCGCTGCTTTATGTTCTTTCTCCCTAATGGTAGCAATAACTGCTCAGTATCAGTTAACCAATTCTTTGTCTGTCTTCAGAGTGCGACAGAGACACCAGACGTCCTCCTCCAGGTCGTTACGAGGCATAAAGGACAAACCATCACCAGTGCCATGGGCACATTTACCCATAATCCTCCAACAAGTCTTTCAGCCATTATCCTGTCATCCACTGACAACAGTGTCTCCGTGCAGATGGCCTTCGCTTCGATTAGCCCAATCACACAATGGCCTTTACACACGCACACACTTACACCCACCCACACACACACACACACACACTGACACGCGTGCGCACACACACACACAGCCACAGCACACCTTCCCATAACTTCAGAATGGCTAACTGTCGTGGTAAATAGGTGCGAATGCTTGGTTTGCCGCCGCGGTGACGGAAGATGGGTGGATGTTTCGGCCGTGTTGTTCAGTTGGAGCGCTGCTTCTCCTCCGGGGGAAAGTCTCCGACACCACGGTGTGAATTGATTCGTCTGGGGAAAATAAAAGCACCTATCTAACTAGACAATCATTCAGGCAACTCAGTGCATTTTCTTCAAAACAGTGTACTGCTCTTTGCTGAGCTACCAATAGGTGCTCATCAGCATTGCTCTAATGTCTTGCGGAGAGGCAGTGAACAGGGTTGGGTCAGTTTAGGCACCTTGGAAGTTGGATTATTCAGTCATATCCAACTACTTCATCAGACGGGGCCCCTCCAGGCGGAACTTGTTGTTGGATTTTTGACAGTTCTTAGTCTGTCCCTGAGGGCTGTGCATTGCATCAGCCACCTGGTCAGTTTTTGTGGCATTAAAAAGTAGAGCATGACTCATTTGTAATGGAGAATTATCATTGGCCCAACATCGTCAACCAGGGAGGGGTCGCACCGTATGTCACCTCACAGTCATTTTGGCTGATAGCAGATGGCCATGAAGGAAGAAGAGCTTTAAATTGCTGGAGTTTTTTTTTTATTGTATTTATTTCAAAAAAGACAAAAATATTTTGTAGCTGATGAAAGTTTAATTTTTAACGATTTTATCTTACAAAAAAAATCCGCACACGTGGCCAACTTGCAAACTTTTATTGCGACGTTTCGGTCATAGATCTTTTTCAAGCAAATGTTTGTGCCAACACAGGAGGCCATCTTAAAAAGGAGTGGCTGTGTGACACCAACCAATCGCTTTCTCACACATATGAGCTTCAATCAAATCATTAACAATATCCAAATATAGTCAGTGAAATATTTTGCAAATTCTTCGCCATTCTTGTAATTTGTAATTTGTAATTTCTTATTGTGATTGTATCTATATTATATTATGCATTGTATCTGTCGTATTCGTCTCAACTTTTGAGTGTGACCATTAGCCATTACCTTTTATTAGGACCTAATGTATCCAGTCACGACAGCTCAGTATTGATTGTATATATTCATATTTGTTTGTTGATGCTGTTTCTACTGACTATATTTGGATATTGTTAATGATTTGATATTTAAGCTCTCATATGTGTGAGAAAGCGATTGGTTGGTGTCACACAGCCACTCCTTTTTAAGATGGTCTCCTGTGTTGGCACAAACATTTGCTTGAAAAAGGTCTGACCGAAACGTCGCAATAAAAGTTTGCAAGTTGGCCACGTGTGCGGGATTTCGTTTTTGTCAGTTCGGACTTTATTGTCACCCTCCAACGCACCGGCCGTGTCTATAGATGTGCGAGGATTTTTGCCTCTTTAACAATTATATCTTAAAATTGTTATATTTGAATCTCTCTCTTGCCTCCTTGAAGAGAAGCAACCTTCTTATCTCCATTTACCAACACCAGCTTTACGCCTCTCAAGTTGCCCCCTTGTGGCCACTTCTGGTATACTATCTGAATGCGTGACGGCAAATGGAAACAAATATTTTCAATGAATACTGAAGAAAAGCAGATGTTCAGAGTGGCGAGGAGCCAGTGAGTCCCCCCAAAGTTTCCTGTTGATTTAAAATTCTTCTCAGTCTGCCTAAACACCAGGCTTCCTCTCCAAAGCTCCTTCCGCTTGCTTTTGTCTCACTGTGGACAAGATAACACTGCTAATGGCTCCTCCAAATTTTTCATATGACTTGATGGAAGTTCAGTCATTTGAAACTGAGAGTGAAATAGAACCCTCTCATCTTTTCCAGGCGCGGGAAGGAAATCGACAGCCACCACTCGGGTAATGTTATCTTTCTGTCCGGGAATGATTTAAATTTGCTCTTCTTTCTACAGGGACATTTTTTTGTCAGGCTCTGACGGTGATCGATGTCTCCTGAGGAAGGTTTTGTATCTACTAATTTGCAGTCGTACACCTGAATGAATTTCTTTTAACAGGAATGTGTTTTTATTCTTTATCTGCCGCCAAGTGGTTTGTTCAAGATCATTTTTTTTTTATTGGTGTTTTATTCTTTTTTTTAAATTTGGAAATGCCACTTCACGATTAAGCCCCTGTTAAAATCTAGATCTCCTGTTTTTTTTAATTCATTTATTTAATAAAGTGCATCGTCAGAGCAGGTGTAGAACACCTTGATCCACCTACAGAAAGTAGCGGCTAGGATCTGGCCGACGCCCGAGCCTGAGCATCGGCGTCACCATCACGTCCCCCTCGGTGTCAGCGGGACTGAAGGCTGAAGGGCGGCCGAGCTAATTCAGGCCCAAACCCGGATCAGACCCGAAGCACCTGAGCAGAATAATTGCTTGCGTTCGGGTAATGAGGCGAGAGGAAAGGGGACTTAGCCCCCTACAAATGCTTCGCCGGGGACAAAATGCAGACAGCGTCGCGGCGACGGCGCAGACAGTGAAACCGGTCGCTGTGAAAAGAGGAGCTCGACCTCTGATGGAGTTTGAATTCTAATACTCTTCCTCCACTTTTTGCCGCAAAGCAGCCTGCAGTGGTTTTAATTTTGGGAAGCGGGCGGCAGGAAGTGACTGCGAGAACAAAGGGAACGCAAATAGGTTCTGTTTGCATCCTAAAATGGTATCCCTGCTAATCTCTTTCCAGGAAGCTGTTGTAGACAACGTTGTAACTTCCTCTACCCGATCTTCCTCTCTGTCCTTTTCCCCCTTCCGCCTCCTCATCTGGAAAGAAAGCCGATTGGTTGTGGAATCCGCTGAGACTTGTGAACGCCGTCCATTGGGAGGTTCTATCCTAGATTTCAGAGTTGAGCGATCAAGCCGTCAGACCGGGTTGGTGATGGAAATGTACATAACACAAATCCTATTGGCTGAGCTTGTTGCGCCTCGTAATCCAAGAGAGCCAAATACTGAAAATCCATGCGTGGAAATAATCAGTGACTGCATGAAGAGACTTGAATCACGCAGGAGAGGACAATAGGACTACGGGACACCTGCCTTTGACTGCGGCGCCCCCCGGTTGCCTGGAGGACAGCTGTAATTAGTGGACTTCTATGTGAATGAGTGTCTACTCCCTCATAGGCCTTCAGTATAGATTCACACGCACATATAATCCATGAGATTCGTGCTACAACCAATCCTCTGCATTGGATTAGGTTCTTCCCGTGTCGTTCCCAACATGGACGTGCACACACATGCACACACACACACACACACACACACACACACACACACACTTGTGGAGTAGGTTTTATTCGACTCAGGAGAGCTGTTTGATAAAGTAATTATCTGATTCCTGCTCTCACCTGATACCGCTGGAGAGAGCATATTCTGCGTGTGTGCGTGTGTGCGCGCGCATGTGTGTGTGTGTGCTTTTTGGGGCTGTGTGCACTGCCATCGCTGCGGCTCACACCTCATCACTCGCCTGAATCTGATGTCTGAATAGAGTCACTCGACTTCTCAGCCCTCCGGCACAGCTTTTAAAGTGTGATTTATTTATGATGATTTCTGGAGTTATTGTTTAATTATCTGTCACATGTAGTCTTCACTTGAGATTTGACACACTTACCTGTGCGCGCAGCGATTAAAACTGGAGCTTTCAGGTTGGCCATAATAAACCTCTCAGTCGGCCTCTGCTGGATTTGGTTTATTTGACTTCAGATTTATTGTTTCCTCATAATTCCCCGGTGTTCCTGCATCGTGTTTGCCGGCTGTTGGCTGATCAAACTGAAGCAACCAAGCTGCTCTTGAGGCGCAACAACAGAAACAATAATACAACTGAACACAGATTCAGTCTGTCATCGCTGTCTACTTCATCTGTTCTCTGAACCAAAAAAAAGCCTTTAAACGCACACAGTATGAATGTAGATACATCTCTTCATCCTCTTCCTGTCTTGATGGAGTCGGAGAGAATGGTGACGCTGAGGGTTGTTCCTTGAGCCTCGGTGGAGGACGTCCTCTTTGAACCTCTTAGTTGTCTTGAAGGTAGCAGAGAGTTTATCAGGTTGTTGCTCCTGGAGATGTTGTTCAAGGATGGACAGAGGAAGATGAACTGATACTGATAGTGTCTAACCAAATGTTACAAGCACTGTTGGCCACTAGCTGGATTTCCAATTACCTTAGAAATGCGCAAAACCTAATTAGAGTAATAAAAAAAACTGGTAACGGAAACACCTGAATTTCAAAAAAGCTCTTCAATGTTGTTTGAGAAGTTCTTCGGCTCTTAGACATAGAATAGAAATATATTGTAAAAGTCAATAGCCTCTCGCTTCTGTAGTCACTGGCTCCCAAGAGCAAGAGAATGTTTTTGTATAACAAGAGGTGCAACAGCTTTGCACAGATCATTACCGTACCAGCACCCAACAGGTTTTGAGCGTCCATCTTTCCTCTAGCAGAGTCTCGCAAATGAGATTTCAGGAGAATTGCAAGGCTCGTACAAAACACCTTCAATGAAAATGCGGACAAATGGCAGTAGCACTTTCAATTTGCAGCAAACTGTAATAGAAACTGGCTTCTGTCTGATGTCTTGGGACTGTTTGATGGAAGTCTCAACGCTAAAAAAATGTTTTGTATGACACTGTTTAAATCATCTCCGTGGAGGGACGTCCAACGGACAGACACTCTGGGTCCAGGTTGGGGTCTCTGTGTGTGTGTGCTGGTGATGGGGATTGTGGGAAATGAATCGTTTCCTGGGTGAACTCAGGTGTCGTGTGAGGGGATTCTTCGGGGGCATCCACGCGTGCTGCGGTGGAGAGCGTCGACGTGGGAGCGCCATCCGAAGGTTGCTAACTCTCATTTGTATTCTCAAAGTGCTCAGACGCTCCCGACTGCGCCCGCATGCTAATGACTCCCGTCCACGGAGGTCCTGGGAGGCCGCGGAGCAAAACTAACGGCGCTCGGCCGTGAATCCGTGCCGAGAAATTCTCATTACAGCACAGATACATGTTTATCTTCGGACTAAGGGAGCAGGGAAGTGTGTCAGTCTCCTCTGAAAGGGGCTTTGATTAATTTCACTGTTGTCTGTGTTCGCTGCCACTTTCGGGGATTTGCTGTTAAGTAAATTTAAATACACTCGGCTTAGTTGGCGCCTGTTCACGCTCCTCTTTAAGCTTTCTAATGGGATTTCAGAGTTCACGCTGGAGTGAAGTGTTTCCATAAGGAGGCCGTGGCTCCGTTTACACACCTCGGTGAAGTCACGCTTTTTCTGCCGACTCAGCCTCAGATGCCGTCGCTAATAACCGATGGCGCGTCGCCGTGGTTCCAGCGGCGTGCATGTACATGCAGCTTGTTTTAAAACAGAACAAGCAGCAGAAAAGGATGCTGGTTAAGTGTGAATGACCTGGTTGTGGATGTTGTCACTCACCCATCCACAACTCCTCACATCCCGGTAGTGGATGCCGTCAACCACATTGTGATTGCCCTTTGCAACATCACAATGTGATGGTTTCCAGAAGTGTTTTCACACACACACACATACATTACTTTAGTGTTTCCTGACAGGCTAGAGACACATTATTGTTAGAAACACAAATGAAGGACTGAGGTGCAGTATGGCATCGTGAAGTCCAGATCAATTCACCCAATTTATCTTTAATTTCACTGCAGCGACCCCTGAAGGGACAGCCGGAAGGAAAAGAAGAGCTTTAATAATGACACCCAGGGCTTCAGTTGGACTTTCCATCATATGGAGAATGACCTGAAGTAACCGCCTCCTCCGGCTTCCATCGGCTAATAACTTTCTGTATTCCGGTGATGTCACAATTCTCTGTGAAAATCGTGACAAAATGGCAATGAGTCGCTTCAGTGACTTCGCCGAATGTTTCAGCCGCACACATCTGGAATATGAGATTTCCATCTTATTTTCCGAGTGAGCTGTGACCTTTTCCTTATTACCTTACCGCTATGCGTAAGCTGCTCTGGGTTGTGTTGACTTTGAATCAACAAAAAGCCACGTTTTCTATCTATCTATCTATCTATCTATCTATCTATCTATCTATCTATCTATCTATCTATCTATCTATCTATCTATCTATCAGTGGCGGCTGCTGGTCTTTTAAGGAGGGGAAGCTCATTTTCGGCCTACATCATAAAATGCATTTGTTTACTTATATGTAAATTCTACCCTCGATGTAGCTCCAATCGTTGCCACTAATGACAAGTTTGTACAGCTGAGGTGTTGCACTGTCCAACTCCATGTCTTTCAGAAACAGCAAGAAATCACACAGCTTTCCTCTGTTGCCCTGCAAGTCCTGGTTTGAATGTAGGGCTTGAAGTTCAGACCTCAGTCTCCCTGAATCAAAGCCAGAACTTTTTTAGGACACTATTATCTGCCATCATGTGAAGCTTGCTGGCAGCTAGCTCGCTAGCTGGAGCTACTGTGCGAGGCTCATGTGAAGTGTGACCGCCTGTGAGTGCTTTGTGACGGGGGAGACGCTCAGCAGCTCCAGCTGTGTCAGAAGTCAGAGTCTCCAAACACAAGCAGCTATGGTCTACAAAAACACCACAAATAGATGCTAGAATTGTCGCTAGATGTTTTTAACAAAGACAACGTCGCTCAGAGGATCCGTAGAGCCTCGGGATCAACTCAAAACAACGGAATGAAAAACTTGAAAACTGCTTTGGATGATGTTTATACTTCAAGATTGCTGATTCGCTCATTTTACTGTCAATCAAAAAGGGGCTCCGCCTCAAACAGATCATCCAATCATCATGCAGAAGTCGAGCGTCCGGGCCAGCCGAGGCCAGCCCACTGTCCCATAGACCCCCAGAGACGCTGAGCGTCCGATGGGTGGAACAAAGCCCCGCATTTATCCAATGACCGTCAGGTTTCGCTGCAGTGGAACAACCCACTCTGCTTCCCCATTGAATTCAGTAGACGCTCAGCGTCTACACAGTCTAAGCACTGTGACGGTGCGGGGATGAATGAGAAGAAAGTCGCGTCAGTTACCTGCGATACTTTGCTGATTCTGAACAAAAGATGAACGCGTTCTAGCGCATATTTAGTCAATGAAATGTACACACAGCAGTACATATTTGACCGCTTCCCTTGCAGTCTTAGAGCAATCGCCTCTGCTATCTATCTATCTATCTATCTATCTATCTATCTATCTATCTATCTATCTATCTATCTATCTATCTATCTATCTATCTATCTATTAAAAGGAAAGCAAATGGAGACACTTCTTCACTCCTGACTGGCCCTCGATTGGCAGTTGAGGCTGCAAATGGGGCAGTGACACATATCAAAGGTCAAAGGGCACCAATAGGAGGTCTTGTACGGTTACCAACTGGCTCCACTGGTAATGAAAAAAGAATCTGATTCATTCTTCTTCTAACTCCACTGATAATGGAGTTGTCTATTCGTCTCCCAAAGGCTGCTTCTATAGCTCCTCCCCTTTCCAAATGTTATCTCTGGGCATTCCCAGATGAGCATGTGAAATTAATACCGTACGCTCGGGGGAAACGGGTCATCTGGTGTGTCATGTTAGATAAACGCGGAAAAATCCAATGAATGAGCTCAAACTTGCACTCTCTTAACCCCGGAATCAATGCCAAGGTTCTCAGGCAATAACAGCCGAGCTTCAAGCTCCTCTCCTCCGTTCCAGAGGATCATCCAAGGTCAAAAACTCCAAATGCCAATGTTTTGTTTCCGCGTTTGGGTTTAATGAATTATTTGCTCATTTTCAAACACCGGTGGCAGCTGTATCGCCGTCTCTTTATTTATTTATATGTGTGAGTTGTCTATAAAATGCCTGATGCTGCAGGAGTGAGATCATCAAAAGCAGTTTAGAAATCAAACACCTTTTTATTATGATGATCTTTTACTGACCTTATCAAAGGACACCCTGAGCTGGGGAGCAACGCGCTCATCTGTCCCGAGGCTGAACTAATCATCAGCACTCCATAAATTTCACTTTTATGACTTCTTACTGTCGGAGGGAGGAAAGTAAATAAAACAACGGCAGCAGCAGCAGCAGCAGCAGCAGCAGCAGCAGCAGCAGCAGCAGCAGCAGCAGCAGCAGATCTTCTCCTCGCTGGTGCTGCTGCGCTTTAAAAGATGTCAACATTAAACAGTTTGAGGAGCGTGAAGATGCATGTTTTAAATGCACATAAATTAAACACACGCACATCTCACTGGTGCACATTATCAGCCTGGTCTTCAAAGAGAAGGTGATGTGGGTGGGTGTCGCTGTGTGTGTGTGTGTGTGTGTGTGTGTGTGTGTGTGTGTGTGTGTGTGTGTGTGTGCGTGCGTCGTCATCTTTAATCATGGACTGTATTGGGCCTCTGGCTCTGATCCTGTCAAATCCTGAAACCCTCAAACTCCCAGAGGCAGCGTTTCCCTCTAAACCTGAGTGTGTGTGTGTGTGTGTGTGTGTGTGTGTGTGTGTGTGTCACATTAGGGAGGCAGTGTCTCTCTGTGTGTGAGATGGTGAAAGAAATGAAAGACTGAAAAGAGCAGGACCAGATATTTTGCAACTTTTTTTTTTTCTGAAAGCTTCTGTACGCACACATGCACACACACACAGACAGACAGACAGACAGACAGACACACACACACACACACACACACACACACACACACGGCTCAGTACATTACAGTGATTTGATGTAATGCACTTGATCATATTCTATCTGCGGGGTGTGTTGTGGGCCTATAAATAGCGCTCCCTGCCGACTGGAAGGTGCCGTCACTTCAGTCCTATGACAGGTGCACCTACGGTACATACAGCAATGCCAACACGCACATATGAATGTTAATCATCATGTTTCAGCCTGATGCGCTGTGCCAAAGACTCCCTTCAGGATTTCCCTCCTCCGCTTGCTGAACATGGATTAAACGTTAAAAAAAATCAATTTATTCAGTTTTTAATTTTAGTCTCCTGTCTCCATCAGGGTCCGTGAAACATCGTCTGTTGCGTCGTTGTGGCAAAAATTGTTTTTCAACTGCACTGGGAATGATTCGTTTCAACGAGGTGAAAACATTCCCCTCCATCCAAATCCTGCTTCCCGCCACGTGTCTGTTGCTCATCCACTGTCGCCTGCGAGGCTGCTGAAGCAAACGAGGAGTCACCCAGGTGTCCCTGCGCCACCTCCTCCTCCTCCTCCTCCTCTACCTCCTCCGCTACCTCCACCCCCATCGCCGCTCCGCTCTGCTCATGTCTGGAGATGCAGATTGGAGCGCTGGCTCCTCCGTTGGGAAGGGCCACGCTAATTAAACCCATCTCCCCGCAGAGTTGCTGGATGTCCGTCCTGCGAGGAGCGGACCTGGGTCTCAGGATAATCGCATCACTCCTGGGAGCGGGAGTCCCGCAGCCACGCACCGCTCGCCGCTCAGCTCCTATTCATCTTCCCTGACTCCTCGCTCTACCCAAGACCTCTCCTCCTCCTCCTCCTCCTCCACCACCTGCCCTTCCTCCTCCTGCTCCTCCTCCTCTAGCCCTCCAGCACTTTGTGGCTCTGGCAGAGCAGTAAATAACCAGTAAAATAGCGAAAAGATCACAGTAGCAGGGAAAGAGCCACACTGTTTGTTTTCGTGTATTTTAGAGTTTGTAGTTTTCAGTTGTTTTCTTTTTCTTTTTTTTTTTTAATCTCTTGGAGCGCTGTAAGATAAAATGACGGAAACAAAATCTCCCCCTGAGAAAAAACTAAACAAATAAGAATAGACGTAGAGTCCTCTGGTCAAACAAAACAAAACCAAGTTAACCAATGGAGGAAAAGAGAAGAAACCTTGACAATAATTTACAGGAAATTAAAAAGGGTCTGGCAGCTTCAAGACTACGGAGTCGACAAACAACAGCAACAACCACAATACAGAAACAACTACAGTTCTGTAGCAACCACCAAACCACAAAGTTGGCAATCAACCAATAAGTCGCAGAGTGACACAAAAATAATGCATCATGTGACCACCGCTGCTGCAAACAAATCCTGTTTGCATTGCCACACCTGGCCACTCCCTTCCTCCTCGTGACATCACGAGGGGCCAGGCGCTGCCACCTCTCAGGGCGACGCAGAGCGAACCCTTGCGGTGATGATTCACGGACGTCGGCTCAGAGACAATTCATCTTTATTGTCTCTCGCCCTCCCTCTCTCCCTCTCCTTCTCTCTGTCGTGGTTGGTTGTTTTATTTTTTTATTTTCCTTCAATCTGTTCTGCTTTATTGATTTTAATTATTTCTGAACGTTTAACTCCCCGAGCTCAGCACACTGTGTTTGCAGATGCAGCACGCTTTATGTCTGTGTGTCCGTGTCAGTGTATATGTGGCTGTGTGTGTGTGTGTGTGTGTGTGTGTGTGGTCGACCTCAGGTTCAGTAGGCGTGTTGAACTGTCAACAGTAATAAGTTAACATAATGGATGTTCTGTGCTGAGAGCTTATTGTTGGGGTGACAGTGTGTGTGTGTGTGGGTGTGTGTGTGTGTATGCGCGAGTGAATGAGCGAGTGGTGACTCATGGTTTATTTTTATTTGGTGTCTTTTTGTGCAGATTTTCATCGTTTTTGCTCCCAAAACTGCGCGTTGCAGTGAACAGACAGTTTTGTCAGTGCCGCTTTATTTTGGCAGCTTTTCCCTCTGCGATCTAGTATGTTTGTCATTTTTACCGACTTTTTTCCCGCCGTCCTGGTCCTGTGATGTCACTCTACCCTCCTCCTCTCCATCCTTCCTCATTTCCTCCCCCCTCCCATCGCTTCCTCCTCATTAGAGGGATTTGTTTCAAGTTGGAGGCTGCGTGGCAACGTAGAACGAATCAAGCTCCTGGCCAGCTTTCACCCCCCCGCCCCCACACACACACTCCTCCCTCCTCCTCCTCCTTATAATGTCCGGTATAATCTGCCCTCGGTCGTCTGGAGCCCCCCTAACTCGACCCATAATCCTCTTTGTAACAAGATGGCAATTAGGAAGGGACTCTGTGGGGCTGGAGCAGTGCTGGAGAGCGTGATGTGAGTGGGAGGTTTGGCCCCTGAGCCCGGGTCGGCCTGACGGACGGGGATTATCAGTCAGCTGTGACTCTCCGAATTTTGGAGGCTTCCACGGTGACAAAGGCGACAACAACAAGTGTCGGAACGCCACGTGCCTTGACTTCAGTGAGGCTGGAGGAAGAATCCAAAAACATCAGTCTGACCCCTGCTGGCTGGCTGGCTGCAGTGCAGCTCATGAGCTCCTCCTCCATGTTAGCCGACGGACAAAAGTGTCAACTCAAAAGTTCACGTCACTGATTTGCCTCACACACCTGGGCTCCAAACGCTTCAGCCACGTTTTTGTAGAGTGAAGGAGGAAGTGAAGGTGTGTGGCCATCTTTGTTTTGGTCAACCACGTTAAATTCTGGTGACACGTGTGAGAGGAGGAGAAAATAAGATCAAGTTTGATGTGACAGCAGGATGACTGGGTGGCTGTGTAAGCAGGAAGAAAAGCAGAAAGCAGAAACTCATTGGTGGCGGTGATCAGTTTTCATTTCGCCTCTTGCAGTGGCAACCCTCATTGTGCTTGTTTTCTAACCATTGTTTAAAACTTCATCCAGAATTCCAAGATTTACATAAAGAGACTAAAATAAATGATAAATAAAACCCCCAGATTGAACACACTCAGATCTTTCACATATTGCACATCCTTATTTTTTCAATTTCAAATCTCAGATCAGCAAAAACTCCAATGATCTCCCGACAAACAGCACTGACCCTCTGTTGACAACCTCCTGCAGAAATGTTTGCTTTTCCTGTTGAAACTGAGGCTTTGGTTAGATGTTCTCAATGCTCGGGAGGGGACAGAAACGAGGCAGCTGTGAGACGGTCAAAAGCCCTCAATGTCCTGGCAGAAAAACAGCTGCTCTTTCAGAAAACACTCTGGCCGGCTGTGGGAAGCTGTGCTGCAAAGACAAAAGTGTTGAGGTGTAAACACGGCCACAGCAGGCGATTGGCCGTCACCAGTCACTTTATTCAGACACTACTGGCACTCCTGGGTCATCCAGTGATGGAAGGGTTGGCAGTTCCAATCCCGACTCCGACTCTCCACATGTTGAGGAGCTCTTGGGCAAGACACTGAACCCCAAATTGCTCCCAATGGACCTGGCAGCTGCCTGCATGGCGTATGTATGTGTGTGTGTGTGTGTGTGTGTGTGTGTCTGCGTGAATGCGAGACAACTGTAAAGCAATTTGGCCCCTGTGAAGGACGTAAAGCCCCACATAAGTGCCTTCCATTTACCATTTGAAACTTCATTTGCGCCGGAAACATGAATATAAATAAATGTCACATCGTTATTTGCACAGCAGAAAGCCCTGGATGCCGTGTATTTGTAGTACAGTTGGCAGTAACATTGACTTTGATCTACTGCTTGCAGCTGCTTTTAGCCTTTGGCTTCGGGTTAGCATAAAGCTAATCATCAGTTATGTCTACAGATTGCCTGCTTTGTTATTTTCATGGCAGTTTCTCATGTCAAGTACACAATGTAACCAAACACTTTACGATATTATGTAGAAATAAATTCGAGCCCTTCTTGTCAAGGATAGCAAGCTCATGATCCCACTTCAGCCCCTTTCACCTCTGATATTCTCCTCCAATATTGGCACAGTTCATCGTGCTAGTTGCTGCTCTTCCTTTTCCACTGCTGCTTTTCTGTGTCTGTCCTCCTTTTTCCAGCTGCTTAGCTGTAGCTTCTAAACCTGGCATGGCAACATTCCCTGACGATGTCGCTGCCATTGTGCCTTCATCAAGGACAAGATGGCAACATGCACTGCATTTTGTCTTGGAGCCAATAGGAACGGGTCATGAGTCACCTTCTATTTAGCATGGCCTGTGATTGGCTGGGTGGTACCAGGATGGAGTGAAATTTCCTACGCCCTGAATGCAGGACCTGGAGGAGGCACATACTGTAACTCCAGTCTTCTCTCATACGCCTCAAATGACAATACGCTGATTGTTTTTATGAATTTTTGACCAAGTGACGCCAAAAAAAAAAAAACTGGAAAACAAACTGCAGCTTCAACTTGAAGCAGCAAACGTTTGACGAAATAGGAACGAGAGTTCTGATGTGTGAGTTCTAAAGAGAAGCTTCGCTGCTTGTCACCCAGCTCTGACTCATTACAGTATTGGCAGGAGAAAACAATGAAAGTGATTTTCTAACCCTCATTCTTGCCTGGCCTGAGCTTCCCGTGGTTCTTTATTGATAAAACTGGACTGCCCGCTATAACTAAGAACTACAAATCAATCCTCCAATGAGGAACGAGGGCCGATGACACAGTAAGGCCACAGCTGCCCATCTTTTTTTTCTTATTGTTGTTCATCACATTTTTTTTTCAATTTCAAATATATCAATCACGTTACAGTGGTTTCTTTCGTAGCTAAAGTTCTGCTTGAATAGAGTGCCACTCCAGCTGTGGCGTGAAAGTAGTAGGTGTGACCAACTGCAGTGAATTCTGGTAGTTGTAGGTTTTCTTCTGACCTCCGTAAACAGACATTTCGGCCTTTTGAATGTGTCGATTTTATAAAACAGCTGCATGTTTCACGACAGTAGTGGCCGTAGTGGCCCAGGTGAACTCGACTGTCATCTTTCCAGTCAGTGTGAACTCCATGATACACACACACACACACACACACACACACAGTTGTGTCATTCCTCCTAGGTTTCTACAGAGACGATGACAGCTGATCGATGCAGGTATCTGAGTGTCCCGACCTTCATCTCTGAGCTGTCACTCAAAGCTGTTCCATTAAAAAGAAAAACTAAAAAAAAACAAACACCTGAGCTGCGGGGTGTCTGTCCAATTACATGTTGCTGCTGCCTGACAGCTTGGAGTCCGCTGGGACATTATCGCCGCCGAACCTCCAGCATCTGGTAACGTCTGTCATCAAAGCCAAGAAACGCAGTGAATTCGTGGGGCGGAAGGGCAGTGAATTATTTCCCGCCGTTAGTTGATTTTTTCCCCCCAATGACCGTTTTGTTTCCAGCAGATTTTGAATGGATCTCCAAATGGGAAGGAGGAGGTGGAATCGACAAGTGGAGTTCACTTTTCTGACTCCCTGCAGTGGAATTGGAGGACGGTTTGGGAAAAAAAAAAAGTCTAGTTCAATTCAGTTGAGAGGAATATTGTTTTTAAAATGATGTTTGGCAGAAGGAGATGGCCACTGTTGTCACTTCAGACCAGATGGAGACAAACTGCTTGTGGATTTTTCGCTTGTTGGCAACACTGTGGGACCTGCTGGGCCGCGCGGCGGATGGGTAACTTGAGCAGTGGAAGAGCCTGAGACTGAAGCCTTCTCTGAAACTTTGGCCTCTAAATGTTTTTTAAAAAATTACAAATTGTCTTGTCGAGCGTCGATATGGAAAGAATGATTCACTCCAGGACATGATTCTACCAACACTTCTTATGTACAGTAGCTCTTCACCTGTTGTGATCAGCTATGGTTGCATGCAAAGCTTTTAGGTTAACTGCGTTTGATGCTTTATGGTGTTTACTGTACATGTGATCAGTTTAAACAGCAGTCTGAAAAGTCATTAAATCACAAAATTGATCAAGACAACGGAGCTCCTCTTTGAGCTGCTGTTGCGTCATTCTGTTGCTGGAAGCTCTGGATGTTTGATCTCGCTTCTTTGTAGCAACAGGAGTCAGGTTGTGTAGTTGGATTCAGTGCTGCTTCCAATATCTGAATGGAGAGCAAACCTTTAGATAACCTTCCAGCATATTTTTTAGCTAACAAATTTGTGTGGGCTGTTGGTGTGATTTTTAACTCCAGAAGCTCTTTCTTTATTTTTGCTGGTGGAGAAGCTGGATGGATTTGTAACAACTCAAGGTCCCGCACCCTTTACATGTGTGTGTTTTTTTGTTTTGGTTCCAGGTGAAATCTGTCTTTTTTTTTTTGTAATGAAGTATTCCTAGTCCGTCTCTTGAAGGTGTGTAATATTTGGATATCTTGAGAGGAAACAGCGACATCAAGTGGTCACATTTTAGATCGCAGCGCTCTTTTGCTAACCCTCCCCCTCCTGAGCTTGCCAGTGAACTACAGTGGTCAAACCTGGATACCTTGTCCACCTTCTTCTTCGTTGGTTTGTTTGAGGACACGAGCCCTAATTACGAAACGTGCTGCCAGGTGGGCTGGATTGTCCACACTGGGCTTCCTTAGAAATATGGTGGTGCGATATGGCAGCTAACAGGGAGCAAGGCCCTTGCTATGCATATTCTTATATATAAATTAGAAGTGTTCTAAGTAGGAAAACCAAATTACTTTTATTGTACTGCAAGTATACACTTATTAATGTATTTATGGGCAGTGTATTAAGCTTTCACCAATATAAAAATCATAAATCAGGCCACATTTTACACACTGGACCTTTAAACAGTTTTGAATCGGTAAACCAAGCTGCTCTGCTCTGCTGTGCTCGCAGCTTCGGTCTTTGCGCCGGGAAAACACACGGAAGGGCGGTGAACTCTGCTCTCCTCCATCAGGCAGAGGGATGACCTGTCGCTCTATTCCCCAGCCTCTCGAAAGCTGCCCCAAGTGTGCCGCCTGTGTGTGTCTGCGCTGCTTGCGTGCAGGCTTTTGCTCTGAGGCAGCCAATCAGCTCGCAGCTGATCCCCTAATGGCCTCCATAATCAATTTGTCGACTTTTATCTAATTTTAAATCCAATTACTTCCAGGGAGGTGCCTGTTGGTGGGGCACGGGGTGGCAGTCGGGCCATTGTTGAAGTGCTTGTGTGTGTGTGTGTGTGTGTGTGTGTGTGTGAGTGCTGTCCCATTGAGTTGACAGAACAATTTGTGTTGACAGGGCAATTTGTTTTTGTTCTTGAATGGAATCAGTAAAAATGTCTCTTACTCCTCTGACAGCACACACGCATACACACACACACACACACACACACACACACACACACACACACACACACACACACACGCACGAGAGGGTCATTCTGAGTGGCAAAGACAGGCTGGCAACGGGGCAAAATGCCAGTAAATCATTTGTCACAAAAGATGAGAAACAAACTGACTTTGTCATTGTTGCATCGCGCCACAGAAGTTTGTTTGTGTGAGTCTGTCTGTCTGTCTGCCTGTCTGTCTGTCTGTGCTGCCCTGTTTGAGAACGTGCTTGTGTGCGAGTGTGTGTTTGCATGTTATCAGCAGTGCGCCGGCTTGCTCCCCAGACGGGCCTTTAGCCGCCTCTCGTTCCTATTGTTGCCACTATCTGTCAGACACACACACACACACACACAAACACACGCGGACGCACACAAACACACACAAACGCACACGCGTTTCTCTCCTCCCTTCATGCTATAGAGAACAAACAAGTGAAAGCAACAGAAGTATTTTAACAAACACACAAACCCGTCTGATGTGTGGTTTCTGTGTGTGTGTGTGTGTGTGTGTGTGTGTGTGTGTGTGTTTATGTTTGGCTGCAGACACCAGGGTGAGGGAGACAAACAACATTGTTGATTTAATGTTGATTGAAGTGGTTGGAGAGGGGAATAATTCTCAGTCCCTGTGCTCACTTCATATTTCTCTCTCTTCTTTCTTCTCGCGTCATCAGTCACCTCGATCTTCTTGATGTCGCAGCGGGTTCCTCGTTCTTTATTACACTCAGAACGCTCGCTGTTTTTATTTTTTTGGAGCGACCGAGGCTTAGGAGCAGGAGAAGGGGAGATAAATAAATGTTACAATTCAAGCACCAGGCTTTTACATTTTTTCTTTTTAAATCTTTGATTAGGGAGGAAGGGAAACGAGACGGTGACAAAAGACAAACTGGCTTCACGTCCACATCAGAATTTATGAGCTGTCAGTTGTTGTCAGCACTGCAAGGCGAGAGTGAATAGAGCAGAAAAGAATAGAACGTCTTTTTTTATCCAGCATTGGGGACATTTACATAATTACAGCAACATAGTGTAATCAAGAAGAAAAAATATATTAATTAAAAGGAAATAAAGACATAAAATAAACAAAACTATTTATAGAGTAAGAAAGGAAGGAAAATAAACTATTTACATCTATATGGACAGTTACATGTATATATATATTATATAAAATATATATTTATAAACTATTCAGATTACAATAAAATAAATAAGTGTTCTATTGCATCTTAATGAAACGTTGGTGATTGAGGTCATTTTTATTTAGTACAGTTATACAGCCTGATGGCTGTAGGTAAGCGTGACCTGCGGAACATGCTAGCCTGAGATGCTAACATCAGCCAAAGTGTTTATTTCTCGTCTCTAATCATTGTTAGAATTTCTTCGCTGAAGACTCAGAGTTCTGGAACTCACAGCTTCCATTTGGCTGTCTGTCAGGAAGGACGTCATTGGACTTCATCATGAAGGCCACACCCTCAGTGATAGAGTTTTGTTATTTATTTAATTATTTATTTTTAATCCAAAAGTGTCTCTTGCTTAGTGCTCCATCCTTTCTTGCACCTGGAATCACTCTTTGAGGCTGCACTCCTGCCAGGCCCAGTAGGTCCGTACGCACGCCATTGTGTTGAAATACGGCACACGCACGTTTTGGCGGCATCATAAATTGACTGTTGTCTACCAATCAACCAATCACTCCATCAACTTTTATCTACAGACCACTAAATCACGCAGTCGCAGGCACTTCAAAGGGCTTTCACAATCAGAAGAGGGGCCAACGTGCGGCTGCAACAGTTCGTACGCGGTTGCAGCGGTGCCAAGAAAACACGGAACACACTTTTAATGACTTTGAGGGGTTTGTTTTTAAATCAATTTTCAAAACAGTCAGCCTTCGTACATGTCCAGATTTATTGACCGCACGAGGCGGCGATTCACCGTTAATCGTGGTTAACGATGCTGCACCCGAGCACACCTTCCCCCAGCCGTGCACGGCACTCATGCTCATCGAGTGAGCCCTACTTAAGGTGTGAAACGTGCTTGGTCACGGCACTGATTATCCGGAGTGCGCCCCAAGATCAGACAAAATGAAGATTTGGTTAACGCTCCTTCTGAAGTGAAGACAACAAGCAAAGAAACAAAAATAAAACTCCATCATCCCTGGACCCCCAGGTCAGGTCATCTAAGGTCCTGTCCACACGGGAAGGTTTTTTGGTGGAAACGGTAAAGTATTGAACCGTTACGGCGTTTCGTCCATATGGCAACGGGCGTTTTGGGTCCCCCGAAACGGTATTTTTTGACAACGGGTCCCAGAGTGGGAAAATCCGACAACGCCGTTTCGCCGTTGTCGCATCGTTGCCATCTGGACAGTGAAAACGGCTTTTCCTTGTAAAACGATGACGTCATCGCACCGTCACTGTCATGTCATCCGGAAAAAACAAGGCATGCAATGTGGCACAAACAATACCGGTGGCGGCGAGAGGATTTGTAATCCAGTGTGAAAGGTAGTAGTAATTCCACCTCGTCGTCGGTCCACACAAGAGACTCAGTTTTTTTCCCTCCACTCGCCATTGTTTCTTTTTCGTGTTTGGCGTGTAGCGGAAATGGGCTTATTTTTATATTCTGGGTCCGTTGGCCGTGACAGCGTCTGTTAACAGCGCCACGTTTCGGTGTGGCATACGCATTACATCGTTTTCACCCACCGTTCCGTTTCCATCTGCCAGCGTGTGGACGCGACTTTTTCCGACTCCGGGAAAGAAAAAAAACGGTAACGTTTCAGTGTGGACAGGGCCTAAGTGTATCCATGTCGACCTCGGGGCGACTGTAGCTCAGGAGGTGGAGTGAGTCGTCCAATAACTAAAAGGTTGGCAGTTTCAATCCCACTCTTTGCAAGGCTCTTTACCCACTCTGCCTCATAGGAATGTGAGCAATTGTTTTGAGATAATCTGAAGAGCCGTGGCTACATGTGTAGCTCACCACCAGCAGTTTAAATGAGAAGTGGTTTCGATAGAAAAGTGCCACATAACTCAGGCCATTGTTCCTATTGTCACAGCTTGACTGGGTCATTGCTGCTTCCTTGTTCCCAACTGAATTCATCCTGATCGCCTGGTACTTGCTGTACTGCTCACACAAATACTGGTTGGTGTGGACAACAACTCAGGTGTGGACTAGCAGTGTATTAATGCTAGTCTGACAAACATACTGCAGTGTTTTTTTTCTGACAAACATACGGAGAGTTTGCCGTACATCGACACCGAACGCCTCGGAAACTGAACCCAAGATGGCGGCCTGTGTAGGCGCCGTGGCTCCGGAGCTCTCAGAGTCTTTGCAGCTGTAAGAACTAACACACGCTCGGAGCTGCCACAGCTAGGAGACTTTTGCACTGGATGTGTCCCAGGAGGCCTCGCTCCTCTGCCTCTCTGGATGAGATCGCTCGCCCAGCAGCGCCCACCATCAGCTCGCTGTTTGAGAAAAACGGGAGCGAGGAAGAAGAGCCAGGAACTGCGCTAGGCTACGCTTAACGCCAGAAAAATGGGAAAATTCCTCCTACAAGTTGTTAACGAGTTGGAACGCTGCCAGAACAGCTCCGTGGTGGTTCTAACACGGACCCTGGTTTTACAGAAACATTCTGGACGCAGCAGGGCGACCCAGAGAGTCTCCGGCTGCCTGCATGCCTGTCGCAGCTAATGCTAGCCAAGAATTCTAGCTAGCTTTTTCACTGCGTTTCACTGTGTTTTCACTGACGTGGAATTTAAACTGGACATGGACAACCAAGAATTAGGCAAACGTTAGCAGTGAGTGTGTCCAAATGTCTCTCAAGCTCTCTCATTCGCAGACATAGAGATCACACTCAGGCTGTGCCCCTCTGGACCGGGCACCGCGCCTCAGCAGGCTGGGCAACGTGTCCGAAAACCAGGAGTCCTGGAGCGGCAGCAAGCGCGAGGAAGCTGCTTTAAGGCGAGGGCCGTTGTTCTTCGATCGGGCGACAGTGAGGTCTCGGGGAAATGGGGCAGACCTCAGGAGGGGGATCAAAGGCGGCAAACTGAAATCCTGACAGTGCACGGTGGTTGAGTTCAGGTGCGCCAGTCACTGTGGCCAGGCATGAGGAGAATGGCTAACGATGAACCAAGTCGCCACCATGTTCAGCCACCCTACAACAGCGCCCCCACAGCCCAGCTGGACCAGGTCGGGCGGCTTGTAATTTACAGTTCCTAATTGGCCTTGTGCATGTTTTAGGACTGTGGGAGGAAGCCGGAGTACCGGGAGAGAACCCACACTGAGAAGACAGGAAGTCCACAGGACCTTCTTGCCATGAGGCAAGAGTGCTGTACCATGTAGATTACACTCTTCTGTTCATTTGGAATTATGTATTACTTTCTAATTGGAATTTCCTGGAAGGGAAGAACACTGTACAGTGATTGATCGCATTCGCGGCCCCTGTGGATTTTTCCCTGAACATCACTGACTATTAGCTGTTTGAGGAAACCTTTATGTCTGCTTATTGCCAGGCAAAATAGGCATTGTTTTACACTGATCTCTTGAAAACATGTTTTTACTCATCGCAGTCTAGTGCAACACGTACAGACACTAATTACGTGCACGCAATACAATACAACTCATGCGCTCCCGCATACTGAACTTCTTATGCTCTTTCTAAAATGACCACAGCACTGTACTGCTAATGAGCTTTTTTCTAATGGACATTTCTTGTGAACTGTGTTCATCATTTGAGGTTTTCCGCCGTTAGCGAGCACTCCGCTAACATTCCCCGCCAAATAGTGGAGGAGCCGCTGCATACTAGAGTAAAGTCAAGTAAATAATGACTGCGAGCCACAGTTCCTGCTTGCCACGGAGAGACCCACACAAATGAGGAGGAGGTTGTGAGGGCGTTCTGTTCCAAATATCTCCGAGTGCAGACATCGGAGGACCCCGAGACACATCTGTGGCTCTTCCACTATGAACTCTGAGTCTCCGACCCCCCCCCCCCAGGACCTTGTGAAAGTCGTGCACCGCTACAGTACAGACAGCGTCCTTGAGTGCCGTTTGCAACCGTGCAGCTCGCATGTTGCCCTGCGTGGGAGTGGAAGGTCCTCCGGCACGACTGCCGACCAACCCCCCACCCCCACCCATCCACCCTCTTCAGCTGGAAGGGTCACCGCCCCAGCCGGCTCCTCAGACATGTGAGGATCATGAGTGCAACCCGGTCACGGCCGGATTCGGTGGGGTAGGTGGGTAGGTGGGTAGGGGGGTGGTAGGCCGTCTCAGACACACGGCTGCGGAGGAGCTGCTCAGCTCTCACGGCTGATGTGCAGGTTTCAAGTGTAAGTGAACTTATCAATGTAATACGCTCTTAATAAATGAAAATACAAATATAAAATACAAATATAGAATATATATAAATACAAATATATATACATATATTTTATATATGATAAGGTGTGTGTGTGTGTGTGTGTGTGTGTGTGTATGACATTTTTCTACATACACACCTCATCACCAGCCCTTCAGGGAGGAGAGAGTCGCTCTGACGCCAGAAACACTTTGACGGACCAAACCTCGCCTGGTTTTGGCTGACGGTGTTTACGTCAAACTCTTTGTGGATCAGGCGCTGTTTCCGATGAGGCATATTTGCATAGTAGGGGGTGTCATTTTCATCACAAATTTCAATATATTCAAATGGGTCTGGCACAACCGTGCCGCTAGCTGCACCTCGGCGCATTTTCCGACGCTTTTCACCTTTACCTCCCCTCTGTGGATAGGAGGACGCACTGCTTTTGGTGCTATTTGCATGGATTTTGTGGTGTAAAAGGCAGGCAATCACTTTGTAGATCTGGCCCTCATACGTTCTACATGTACAGCAGCGAAAAATAATAATAAATTATACTATAAATGGAGGTACAAATACACAATAATATTTATTTATATACATACATATTTATATTCATATATATATATATATACATGCACTTATGTGTGTCTTTCTATATTTCTCTTTTATTTATATACATATTTATATCTATATAAAGAGAGCTTTGTCAGTATTTAGTTGTTGCAACTCCCTCACTTCTCTCTCTCTCCCCCCATTCTTTCTACCACTAAAAGGACCATTAAAAGCAGATGGGCGCTCTGGAGTTTGGATCTGCTCGAGGTTTCTGGCCACTGGGTCGCACCTTGCTCGCTCTGGACTCTAGAGGGTTCAGTTTGTTTCCCCCTGATCGTGCAAAGCGCTCTGAGACGCCTCCGGTTGTGATTTAGCTCTGTACACATATAAGTGGACGCCGCTGGGTCTTCCTGCAGCAGCGCGGCACGACTGCTGCATGGTCTGCATGCTTGGGAGGAGGAGAAAAGGGGGCTGATAGTAAGACGACGTCAGCGCCGCCCCGCTGAAAGATTCAGGAGCGGCGTTTAGAGGCGGTGGTCTTCAATAATTCACCGCGTGTTGTCTGGTCCGGCTCCGGCGCAGCAGGTGGCTGCCAGAAAGAGCCGCAGTGTCTCCCGCCTCCTCCTGTCAGAACCAGAACCCGAGACAACGGCTGCAGTCTGCTGAGGGAACACCGGGGACGTGCACGTGGAGTTCCTGGACGGGAACGCTCGCACTCAACGCCGAACAAAGAAGCCACGGCATCTGCTTCATTCCGCCATTGTTCCGCCACCCCCACGGCGCTCGCTCAGCAGCGCCACCTGACCGAGTTTGACACCAGAAAATGTGAGAAATTAATTAATCCCCAAAAAAATCTGCTTTTCACTGCATTTTCAAACCAACGTGCTGAGATGGAAAACACAGTTTCCACGGACGGATGATAACCGGATTTGGATGAATAGATCCTCTGGTGTGTGTGTGTGTGTGACTGTTAAATCATGAGAGCACCCCCCCAGAGTGGAGCCAGTGTTATCCCTCTTAACTGCCACCATGCATATCATGAATACATCTGCATTCATCTGCTGCAGGCACGCACGCACGCACGCATGCACACACACACACACACGTACACGCACTAGCCTATAAACATTTACGGCGGGATGGTTTCCCAAAGTGTGTTTACTGCTGCAGGCCGACTGAAACAGTTAGTTCTTTAACAGGACACTAACTTGGCTCGCGTGCACGCTCCACACACACACACACACACACACACACACGGACGCACACACACACGAACACACACAGCCTTACAGTTAACATTGTTATGGCAGCTCTGGCACATCCTCAGGTTTTTCTGTTCATTCCAAGACGCTGCTTCCCCCAGCTGCTGTATCTCTCTCTCTCTCTCTCTCTCTCTCTCTCTCTCTGTCTCTCTCTCTCTTCTCTCTCTCTCTCTCTCTCTCTCTCTCTCTCTCTCTCTCTCTCTCTCTCTCTCTCTCTCTCTCTCTCTCTCTTTCTATCTCTCTGTCTCTCTCTCTCTCTCTCTCTCTCTCTCTCTCTCTCTCTCTCTCTTCCTCTCTCTCTCTCTCTCTCTCTCTCTCTCTCT